>JAHLJT010005437.1:45184696-45277777 GCA_031308135.1 Acheta domesticus | reverse complement strand
TGCTAGGGCCTAAATCATACGTAACGATTTTTTTCAAATTGAGAAACCCCAGTCGATCTGGCTCGAGTCTAAGCTTTGAGATTTTGAAAAAGATTCTGTAAAATTTGGGGGTACTTTACATGAAGCCCCCCGGACATTTTCAAAATTTTCTCAAAAACGCCTCCAAATTTTTTCTTCAAATTTCTTGTAAGAATAGAGTAAAATACACTTATTCAGGTGGGCTTGGTGGAATTTTGCTGTTAACTCTGGATTTTCGAAAATTGCAAAAGTTTAATTTTGTAGTTTTTGGAAGAAGCTGAAAAAACTCAGAGATAGATTTTCCTCCATCTTTGAATTTTTTTCGGCTTCTATTTTACTCTTATCTTTTTATTCTTTTTTCTTCAAATAAAATTTGTTCTCCATAGTGAGTTCTTTCTTTAAGGTCATGTACATTTTTTGAACTATCTAGTAGTTCTCACGCAGCAATGCGTGCAATATGTGCAATTAAAAAATTACAAAAACAAAATTTTCTCGAACATGGCTCCAAATTTTTTCTTTTAACTTTTGGTAGGTATAGTGCTAAATGAGATATGGCATAAAGGCCATATTGCTCTATTCTTTTGTTTTTTCAAAATTTACAAAAATGTAATTTTTGGGACTGGTCTCTCACGTTATTAATATTTACTTTAGTGGCGATTTGTTCACGTTATTATATTTATGAGTACATGTGCATTAAATAATATTCTGTAAGGTTTTCTCGAGAACTCAACCATTTTTTGTGAAAACTAGCTCAAAATTCTGCATTTTCTGAAACGCCATTTTCTCATAAATGACTCTTTTTTTTTCTTTCTTTTCTTCTTCTTCTTCTTCAAACTTCAAACGTAGTAGTGCTAAATTGCACTCTTTAATATGTCGTAGAGTTCATTTTGAGTATTTTTTGTTTTTTAAAAAATTACATAAATCTAATTTTTTTAAAGATCTCTCACATTTTTAATATGCATATTACCAGAAATTTGTAAACATTATTATATTTCTGAGTGTAAGTGCTTTAAATGACTTTAAATGAAGTTTCTGAAAACTGAAAAATTTTTGTGGAAAAGAGCTTAAAATTTTGGCATTTTTTGAAGGCACTTAAACGCCATTTTCTTAAAAAACAGCTACAAATTTTTAAAAGAAAATTGCCATTAAGGATAGGATTTTTGTGTTTTTTAATATTCTAAAATTAATATTTCCATTCTACCGCTAGGGAAAAAGAAAAAATAAGAAAATTTCAAAAAAATGTACTTTGGGTGGTGATAGTTGCTGTCAAGAGTATGTGGCAATTCCAAATAGCTAGTCCAGACCCAAGGAAATAGGAAGCTAATACAGGAAAATCTGTGCCATTCTGTTGCACCACTAGTTTCAAACAGCATTACATAACTCCTATACCCCATATATTACTCCGTATAGGGGAAAGTAAAAATGAAAGGATTTGAGGATTACCACTGAATATATAAAATTTGAATGTGTCCACATTATAATTGATTCGATATAATATCAAATATTGTCACACCCAAGGTTCGTTATCGAGCCACACGGTGGCGTCGATCGTCAACCACAGCGTCGAGCTCCGGCGGCGTGGGTGTGCGCCGAAGTCAACGAGGGCGGCCCGGGCCTAGCTCAGTCGGCCAACTTTGTCACCTGCTTAGAATCTAACTCGGATGGAAGGAGTCGTAAGGCGTTTGCTAACTACAGAAACAATTCAGTGGTTGGTAAAGCAAATAAAAAGGTTTATTCCCGCCTAATAATAGGCCGGGGAAGTTACAGTGATTCAAAGAGTTAAGAAAGGCCCTACCTGATGAGCTCAGTTAGAAACGAAAGAAAAAAATGAGATAAAACTTAAATCTAAAAAAAAAAGAGAGAAAGAACGAGAATTACAATCAAATTCCTTTACAGGCCCCAACAAACTCTAGGCCATTCGCCTTCTGGCTGACAATAATGAGGAAACAAATGCCTAAGCGCGGCACAGCAATGCACAATAGTTCTTTGGCGGTCGTTGACCGAAGTTTATGCCTGAATGGGGCGGCGTGTAGGCGGCCCTCGGCGTCGGCGGCGGGGGTCGCGGCTTCTCTCCGTCTGGGTCGGCGGCTGAGATGGCCCTGCCAGGCCGAGAAAACGTCCTTCCCAATAGCTACCAAAGGAGCGGCGGCGGCGACAGCGGCTGCGGCGGTGACGGCGGCGGCGGCGACGGTCAGCTGGCCCGGATCGTGAATGATCGCGAATTCCGTTCACACAAATTAGCAGTTCTTACGGAAAGTTCTCTGGAGTTTTCACGATCACGAATCTCGGAGAAAACTAGTCACCGGTCACTGCCCACGGCAGAGCTCAGTGTCCACGAACTAAGTCCCAAAATAATAATTCTCCCTCGAACGCGGCGCCGGAGCTGTTACTCACTCCGCGGCGCTCGCCCCCCCCAGCTCAATCGAACAAGAAGAAGTGATCTTCTCCCCTACGCCGCTAGCGTGGAGGTCTCCTCGTTCCGCTACCCCGAAAATTCAAAAGTGCCCCAAAATCGCTCCCACCCCACGGAATTTTGCCCCTGATTGGCTAAGTGCTACTACGCCGTAATATTGTCCTCGGCCAATCAGGTCCGGTGATTCTAGGAATTTCCGTAGCCCTATCTCTGTCTGGAAAACGCTCTCCGTCTGACTTCGGAAGTAGGTCAGTAAAGGGTACGCGGAATGTCCGTTGGGACCCCTGGAGAAAGCTGCGAAGGACGGCCTAGGGTACTTAGTGCGCATGATACCCGGAACGGCGGGATCAGCACACGTCTCTAATCTCTTCTTCGGCGCCCGGGTGCGTGACGGGATGAGGGTCGACTCGCGGACGATGGCCATAAACTTTTAGAGGGGCGCGTGCTGTCATCCCTTTCATTAGCGAGGGGGCGCGCCGACCCGGCTGGCGGCTGCGGGAGGTGGACGCCTCACATCGACAGTTATTTGTGAAATTTAAAAAATATTAAAAATAGCGTACCGCTACATTGGCCCTCCCCTCCGAATAGAGAAAAAAAATTGGGGCTTTGAAAAATTGAGATTTGGAAATGAGAATTTTTTTTCTCGTCGTGATGAAATTTCAAAAAAATAACATGGCGATGCCTAACATTAAAATCATTCTACAGTAACTAAGAAAATTGCAACTACTACTAGATCTTAATTCTAATTAACCCTACAAAATTTAACAAAGAAGAACATGAACTGTACCGCGAGCCCAAGGTACTCCGAATCGTGTGCAGAGGTTGTCAGTGACTTCTACTCTTTAAACGGACGGAGGTTGAAAAAATTGAATTTTCCGGCTGGAAGGCCGTTTTCGTCCCGCAGGAGGCATACGTTTCCAGACGTAGGTTAAGCCGTTGTATAAGAATCCCGTGAACTTCCTATCGTCGGGGTGGATGGAAATCTGCCAATAAGAACTCGAAAAATCTAAGGCCGAAAATTTTTTAGTTTTGTTGAATTTCCAAAGAATTTCGTCTATGTTTTGAGGTGCCTCGTTTTCTGGGACTGTAACTTCGTTGATTCGTCGTGCATCTAAACAAATTCTAACTTCCCGTCTTTCTTCTTGACAACAACAATAGGGTTTAAGTAGGCCGTGACCGACCTCTCAATAATGTCTTCACTAATCATGTTTTTGGAATCGTTTCATCGACTTCCCCCCTAATGGACTGCGGAATAGGGTAATTTTTCACTTTAAAGGGTGAGTCATCGGTGACCTGGATCCGAAAGCAAAAGTCTTTTATTGGATGCACGGGACGATCGAAAACGGTTGCCGTATTTGCAGGAGCAATTGCTGCAGCTGATGGCGCTCGTGGTCATTTAGTGAATCATTTCCTAGCAAGCACTTGTTAATGACTCCACTCACGTCATCCCCCGAATCCCCAAACCCACATGAAATGCTAATGTCCGGTCTGTCTCGTCATCTTGTATCTCAATTTCCCTACCCTCACCGAAACTCACAATATTCCTGGAAAAATCCACTATCCCGTTATTTTCCCGCAAGAAATCTACCCCTAGAATAACATCATAATTCAAGTCTTCTATGACTAACATGGCACGTCGAATGAAACTTCTCGAAAATTTAGTGAGATTAAGGCCTGCATGAAAATCGGCTTACTTTTCTTCTTCCCCGATTCCTACAACGAAGCATTTACCCGTAGGCAAAGTTGGCACTGGAATGCGTTCACTTATTAGTTGCGAGTAAAATTTCTTTGAAATTGCGCTAACCTCACTGCCGGTATCTACTAGAGCGCGTACATTAAAATTTCCTGTGAGATAACTCGATTACTGGGCACTTCCGTGCGAGGTTCCTTCACATGTTCATTCGCATCGTCATTTAAGTCATGGAAATGCGTAGTTCACTGACACTACCTTGGAAATTGGTACCTCTGACAACACTCGTTCGGGACCCCGGTACCTTACTGGCTCGAGCGGTTTCTAATTTAACGGGCTCTGTCTAGTGGAATCATGTTGACCGTTTCTGTCCCCAGCGTTCCCGCCTCGATTCTCATTAGAATCCGGTGGTGGGCGTCGCTCATTTGGCAGCGTTTCCCCCGATTCCGGTCATCGCGACGCCATGACGGTCGGTTCTGGCCGTTCCCTTGGTTTCGCCTCCCAATTATCCTCATAAGAAATTAACCCGAGTCCTATCAAATTGAGCGAGCAGCTCCTGGAATCGATCAGGTCCTCACATCCTACACTATTAATTAAATTTTGCACATAGGTAGGGTAATGCGCGGTCAAAAGCCAAATGACCTTTTTATCCTCTATCATGGGGTCACACAATTTAATAGCGGAGATTTTCTCCATGGCGTAGTCAAGGTAAGATTTGGTCGCGTCTTTTGTCCCACCTGTTCTCTAGAATCTTTCTCTCGAATTCGTAACGCGTTTTGTTCGTTCCAGTAACGCGCAAGGAACTTGGTACGAAAACTCTTCGTACGTTTGTGGGGAATGGTGCAATCGCAGTGAGCCAGTGGGCTGCATTTCCGCGTAGAAGTTCCTGCTGCATGAATTTAGGTTTTAATTTGGACGGTACTGCCTTCGTCAAATCCATGTAATTCTCGGCACGGTCGAGAAAAACCTTTGGATTTTCATCTGCTTTTCCCCAAAAACATAAATTTTGTGGAGGGCCCACGAGAATCTAGCCCTGATCCTCCGATGAATTCGCAATAGGACCGTTCTCTTTCTCTTTCTCGATTTCCTCCCTTACTAATTTTATTAAGTTCTTGTCTATTTCTTTCTTTAACTTTTCTTCCCTGTCCCTGATATTCTCCCCTTCAATAACTCCTAATTTCTCGAATTTGTCATGGATTTCACTCACTTCCGTGCTGAGTTTGGTTTCAATTTTCGTGAATTTGCCGTTCATTTCTGTTTTTAACCTCGGCAATATTCTCAGTAATTGATTCGCAATAAGCTTCCACTTTCCTGTCACATGCCTGAAGTTTCTGACTAATTTCTGATTCGATTTTGATAATATTTTCCCTTGCCTCGGCCCTAGAACTTTCTAACTCCTGGCCTAAGTTCTCCACGCTAGTTTCAATTTTCCCACATCTACCCTCTAACTGATTCTGCAAAGTTCCTATTTTGTGATCAAATTTCGCCTCCAAATTTTCTAGTTTCGCGGCCTGGTCAACCAAACAACTGTCTAGCCGGTCAAATCTTTCCTCATGTCTTTTATTACTTTCTGAGATTTGTCTCGCTGTCTCTCGCTACTCTCTCTGAAATTTGTTCATCAATTCTAGTTTTAAATTCTTACTACTTTCTGCAATCTGACTCGCATGTCTTTCGCTACTCTCTGAATTTGGTTCATCATTTCTATTTTAAATTCTTACTACTTTCTGCAATCTGACTCGCATGTCTTTTCGCTACTCTCCGAGATTTGCTTCGTGAGAACTCGCATAAGTTCACTTAGGTGATCTCGGGCGCAGGCTGTTCCCCCGAACTGCTCTCTCCCGCCACATCGACGCTGATTCGTCCAGCATTTGGCTGTTTTGCGTGAAACGCGCACACGGTATTCACAACACACAAAGCACAAAACAATAACACTTATACACAAAATACAATAATAAATAATATCATTACCAGACCACAAATTGTTCTTTTCGTAGCAGCGTCCTTCCATCCATTTAAAAAAACAACAGTAATAGAAAATTAGGTTCTGCGACTATTATCAAAATGGCACTGAGACATGAATTGATTCTAGGGCGTTTTACTGGGGTATCTGTGGTACTATCGAGCCCCACTTGGGAAAGCCAATTGTCACACCAAGGTTCGTTATCGAGCCACACGGTGGCGTCGATCTGTCAACCACAGCGTCGAGCTCCGGCGGCGTGGGTGTGCGCCGAAGTCAACGAGGGCGGCCCGGGCCTAGCTCAGTCGGCCAACTTTGTCACCTGCTTAGAATCTAACTCGGATGGAAGGAGTCGTAAGGCGTTTGCTAACTACAGAAACAATTCAGTGGTTGGTAAAGCAAATAAAAAGGTTTTATTCCCGCCTAATAATAGGCCGGGGAAGTTACAGTGATTCAAAGAGTTAAGAAGGCCCTACCTGATGAGCTCAGTTAGAAACGAAAGAAAAAATGAGATAAAACTTAAATCTAAAAAAAAAGAGAGAAAGAACGAGAATTACAATCAAATTCCTTTACAGGCCCCAACAAACTCTAGGCCATTCGCCTTCTGGCTGACAATAATGAGGAAACAAGTGCCTAAGCGCGGCACAGCAATGCACAATAGTTCTTTGGCGGTCGTTGACCGAAGTTTATGCCTGAATGGGGCGGCGTGTAGGCGGCCCTCGGCGTCGGCGGCGGGGGTCGCGGCTTCTCTCCGTCTGGGTCGGCGGCTGAGATGCCCTGCCAGGCCGAGAAACGTCCTTCCACAATAGCTACCAAAGGAGCGGCGGCGGCGACAGCGGCTGCGGCGGTGACGCGCGGCGGCGGCGACGGTCAGCTGGCCGGATCGTGAATGATCGCGAATTCCGTTCACACAAATTAGCAGTTCTTACGGAAAGTTCTCTGGAGTTTTCACGATCACGAATCTCGGAGAAAACTAGTCACCGGTCACTGCCCACGGCAGAGCTCAGTGTCCACGAACTAAGTCCCAAAATAATAATTCTCCCTCGAACGCGGCGCCGGAGCTGTTACTCACTCCGCGGCGCTCGCCACCCCCAGCTCAATCGAACAAGAAGTGATCTTCTCCCCTACGCCGCTAGCGTGGAGGTCTCCTCGTTCCGCCACCACAAAAAAAAAAAACCGAAAATTCAAGTTGCCCCAAAATCGCATCCACCACCCCACGGAATTTTGCCCCTGATTGGCTAAGTGCTACTACGGCCGTAATTTTGTCCTCGGCCAATCAGGTCCGGTGATTCTGGAATTTTCCGTAGCCTATCTCTGTCTGGAAAACGCTCTCCGTCTGACTTCGGAGTAGGTCAGTAAAGGGTACGCGGAATGTCCGTTGGGACCCCTGGAGAAAGCTGCGAAGGACGGCCTAGGTACTTAGTGCGCATGATACCCGGAAACGGCGGGATCAGCACACGTCTCTAATCTCTTCTTCGGGCGCCCGGGTGCGTGACGGGAATGAGGGTCGACTCGCGGACGATGGCCATAAACTTTTAGAGGGGCGCGTGCTGTCATCCCTTTCATTAGGCGGAGGGGGCGCGCCGACCCGGCTGGCGGCTGCGGGAGGTGGACGCCTCACATCGACAGTTATTTGTGAAATTTAAAAAATATTAAAAATAGCGTACCGCTACAATATATGAATTTTTTTGAAGATGCAGACACTTTTGCATTGCCTTGTAGCGTAAAGTCCTATAAAACACCCTCTTTGCAATGATTATTCATTAGATTACTTTCAGTATCTTCTTCTCGGAAGTGAATTATGCTTATTTTTTAATGCTTTGTGCTGTTTATCAAACATTGAATCATAGACTATTTGGGTCATCATGAAATTACTTTCCTCAGGGCTGAAATCCTGAAGGAGGATATAATAGTATGGGGAAATCAGCAACGTATGGCCTGATAGACAAATAGCTGGCTGTAGAAGCCCTACAACTTCATTTGACACTTCTTTTTTTTTTTAACCCTTTCTGGCACTACACAATTTTTGAGTTGCAGAGCATTATTTACTTCTATGGTAATCATGTTAAAGTTTAATGTACTTTGTAATTTGTTTCTAGATATATCCTTCCGAGTTGGTTTACAACGATTAAAGGAAGAAGAAGAGAAAAGGACCATTGGAATTAAGAACAGGAGATTCAGGTTGTTGCAGATAGTGATACAGATGAAGATGAGAAAGAGAAGAAAAAGAAAATTCACAGAGACGATGATGAGGTCAGTGAAAAGTTTTCGTGTCATGTGTGTGTGATGTACAAAATCCTACGTGCTGATCTGGTTTTGTAGTTTTTCATGTCTAAAAGGTGTACACTTTTTCTTTAAAGCTACAAATATTTTCAGTATATTTTGTGATTCTTCTGGATGTCTCCTTCTGACAACAAAATTGACAAGCCTTATGATTTAAAAATAAAAAAAAATCATTTGTCTTTATTTTTGCCTTATGTAGTTGAAAAAAATTCTGGTGCTCAGCAAAGCACAATTTTTAACTAACAGAGGGATATAGTACATTGTCAAAATTATGAATTGGTTTTCATTGATTTTGCTTGAAAAAAAGAAAAGTTAAAATGCCTAAAAGAGAAAAGATAGTTATAAGGTTTACTATTGCTATTCCGAGTCTCCCTCACTTCAAATGATTATACAGATAAAACACTATGATTCCTTCCAGTACATTACCAACAATTGGCTTGTCACTTCACACGTGGCATTGATAAGGGGCACTGTTATTGCGATTGAATAACGCTGCTTCCTCTCCTTCTAACTCAGGGGCTCCAACTTGCAAGCCCTCAAGGGCCTCAACTAAAACTTTTAATATGGTTTTAGGCCATATTTACATTACTCAGGGATCTACACCTGACTTCCCCTGTTGATATCAGCAGTTTTCACAGCTGCTCTGAAAGGGGAGGGGGATACGTATCAGGCTGTACCAGGCATAATGCAGGGCAACACGTTATGATGATTTTGAATTTCTGAATTTACTAGAGAAAATTCTTAAATCTGTACCTTATCTATTGTATCTATTGGTCCCCCGCACTAGGCACACAATGTTTTCGCCTGACATGAACGCAACGGATTTTCACTTTCGACTAATAACTGTTTGCAGGCCACAATAAATGGCACTGCTTGCCACATGTGGCCCTTGGCTGCCAGTTGGACAACCCTGTTCTAACTCATATCCTTGCCAAGTGTTTGTTGTACTTTTTTACTGTAAAAGTGTATATTGTGCTTTTAATTAAACTTGCAATAGACAAAATGTTAACGAAAATATTATTTCTTAAAAAGTAGTGTGAAAGTGTCATTTTTTCGCATTCCAGCTACATAAATACATTGACACCATGCGAAAAAATCATGACAATAATGATAAGTAGTAAAATGTGTTGAATCCCAAGATAGTACAAGTATGGCGACACACATGCTCCTTGGACTCATGGTTGCTCAGCAATACACTTTGCTATGTGACCTCCATGTTGTTGATATGTATTTCTTGTTTTAACAGTGCATCTTGATGTACAAGTTATTAGATGAATATATATTCAATCTTTCATTGAAGCTTGATCACTTATTTTACTACAACTTTGCTAATGAAATGGCACAAGCTTTAGTTAGCCAAAGTTGGTGAAATGAATATAAATCATGTGTATGCGTTAATCATCGA
The DNA here is from genome assembly GCA_031308135.1 of Acheta domesticus. NCBI lineage: Eukaryota > Metazoa > Arthropoda > Insecta > Orthoptera > Gryllidae > Acheta > Acheta domesticus. The sequence continues at coordinate 45,268,011 of JAHLJT010005437.1, read as the reverse complement.
ACATGCCCCCAATTCAGTTTGATATCAATGAGTGTCAATAAAAAGCTCATAATACTGAACAGACAATAATTGTATATTACAGGAGCCCTCCTTGAACTATAATCAAAGTGTTTCCAAGTACAAATAATATTTTTTGAATAATGAAAAGGATCTTTAAAATTTATTGTATATGCTATTGATTCTCAGAAATGGCTAACAGGAGCCGTATTTTCTCAAATGCAGGCAATTCTCAGTTTTGGGGATGAAAACTTTGGGATGCACGTCATATATTTGTTGTTGCAGTAGTGTTGTTTAAAAACTGATCAATCAATGTAATTTTCATTGTTACCAGGTGTTAAGGAAATTGCATTCGGAAATAAAAGTAACTATCCATTTGTATTGAAAAACATTTAACTGAATCCTTGCAAACATCACATAAAAGGAAGGGCTGTAGAAAAGTTGCAACAGAAAGTACTACATCATGCGCACTATACGGAAAATTGAAAAGCCCCAAAAACTTCTTATTCTCCAAAACTAAAAAAAGAGGAAGGCTTACAAATTCTGAAACAATACAGTCACGATTCTTTGTGAACACTGAGTTAATCACATTTCTGAAAATGTAATTGAAATGTTTTGTATTTATCATGATCTCTCTGATAAATTCATACAATTCACTCATTTGTATTGTAGTGGACTATTGTAGAATATCCTACATGTTTCTTTAAAGATCTTGTTCTCTAAATGTAGGAGGAGGAGGGGAGTGAATACCAGAGGGAAAAACTGCGCCAGTACCAATTAAAACGTCTTCGCTACTTCTATGCTGTGGTGGTGTGTGACAGTGTTTCCACTGCTGATGCACTGTATAAGGAATGTGATGGTATGGAGTACGAGAGCAGTGCTTCTCATTTAGACTTGCGGTTCATTCCAGATGATGTCACATTTGACCAGGTGAGGTCTTTACTATTTGATTTTGTTCAGTGTTGAGAATCAAGGGAAATCAAACTCGTTGTAAGACCTACATTTTTATCAAATGTGCTGTTGTGATCTGTTTCAAAGTCCTACTTTCAGCCCTAAGGGCAGAACCCACAGTTATATAGTTAATTAGTAATATTTGGTGCTTCATTTTTGTTGCTTCAATACCAGCATTGAAAATATTTAAGTGTTAAACAAATTTCTCTCAAAGTTCAGAGTCTCATAAGTGTTGAATACAAAACTGACTGTCTAGGATGAAAATGGATAGAATCTTGCCAATATCCTTGCAAAAATGCAGAATGTACTGAACATGCTTCAAAAGTGAAATCTTTTGCTGTCTGCAGTGAAGAATTTTGAATCATATGAATAATTATGTAATGCAGCTTAAACTTCAGTTTTCCCTTCTCCTTCGCTCTGTAGTCATTTTCATCTGTATCACATAATATAGTAAAAAAAATTCAGTGGGTATGCTATTAAGTTTCCCATCATGTAATGCCTCATCTCTTTCAGCAAATGTGATCTCAGGATAAGTTATGCCAACAATTCTTCTCCTTTTCTTCTGTGGCACTACAGCCCAGTACTGAATCTTGGTCTGACTTTTTCATACAGTTTTACCAGACTTTCTTTGTCAGTATTTCCCAAACTTTTTTACTATTTTGCATTCTTACTATAAGAAAAGTAACATAAATGAAATTAGCATCGATATCAGTGAATACCAATCAGTCCCTAGCTAAGCTTCAGTTAAACTTCAAAAAACTCTCAATGGGATATTTGTGTCTGAGTGTTTTTAACAAAAGAAATTCGATGTTTGGTTCAGTGACTGAGGGTTTGAGCCTTAGATCAGATTCAACATTTAGTCTGTTTTAATTTTTATCTACTGTAAGTGTATATGTATTGCATGTTTTGATTTTAAATTGCACCATAATTGTGTTATTTTTATGAGTCGCTTTTATAAGACTTGTGAAAAGTCATTGTAGAACTGTTGGTGTATAGATTACACATATTAGGCCAATTGAAGATGGAAAATTATTGTACACCCCAAAGGATGGAAGCAAAAATATAGCGAAGAAAAGATGACATGCAGTCAATGGTCTTTTATCGTTAGGAAAGGGCTGTGGACTGGATGTGATCCATCCCTTTTTTTCTTGTCTCCATTCCCAATGTTACAGTCAGGCACAAACCGATTGTCCATCTCCATATCTCCCTAATTCTACAAAGACTCTTAACATTGCTGCAACTACACTGCGATTTTTTTTCGCCCCTGACAGGAATCAGCTGTTTCGCTGTCATCCAATGGGGAGTTTATATGTCGTTACAGTGATGTCACTATGGTGACATTCAAGCTCCCGATTGGATGAAAGCGTCAACTGCTGATTCCTGTCAGGGGCTAAGTTAAGAAAATCGCTGTGTAGACAGTTGCCTGGCCTGGTTCAATCCTATGTGAAGCATGTATGAACAACTTTTCTTGTTGATTCACTTTCTTTGTTGGTGTTTGTTCTCTTTTCTTTGTGTTTGTTATGTATTTGCCTGTTCCATCAAGAAGTCCATGTTATATCATATTGCATCTTTGTTGTTTCTTGTATTCAAAGATTGGCATTGAAGGCAGGCATACATTAAAAGAGCCAGCTCATGGGGACAGTGTAGTATTTGCATTGCCCTTAATCTAGTGCTTGTACATTAGAAACAGTAATTTCGCTTTCTCTCTCTGTTTTTATCTTTCTCTCTCTTTCTCCATCTCTCTGTCTCACGTGCTCACTCAGTTCCAATATGTGTTTCTTACGTAATGTCAAGAGATGTGTTTGTGTGCTTAAGCATTGTAATAAGGTGTGTTGTCTTCTGTTGATAATGCTATCCTGAGCCTGGAGATTTTCCCTTTCTTTTGATTTAGGAACCAAAAGAGACATGCACTGAGCTACCCAATATGGCCAAGTATGAACCTCAACTTTTTATTACAACGGCCCTGCAGCAGTCAAAAGTGAGACTGACATGGGATGAAACTGATCCGCGGCGAAACAAAATCAATGAGAAGATCAATGCTGGCAAAGTTGAAGAGATCGATGACAATGATTTGAAGGCATACTTGGCTACATCAAGTGAAGGGGAATCATCGGAGGAAGAAGGTGAGTTGGATTTTTTAAGTTCTCACCCTTAGGGACAATGGTTAAGTGTGCGCAGTAAATACAAAGTAAACAAATTGCTTTTACTTTAATTGAATTTTTAAATTTTGATTTGGTTGCATGGTGTACTGGTCCAAATAGTTGCCAGGATTTGAGTTCTTAATAAATAAAAATTGAAATTATGTAGGGTTTCCGTGTAGTACTTCAACAATTCTTCATTTAGCTCCAATGTCTCAATGTTTATGACATAATAGTTCACACGGTCTGAAAAAAGTCTGTTTGGCATCAGGTGGTGTTGGAACTAGTTAAATCTGAACCCTTGTCAATAAATTAGTCAAATGTATAGTTTCAGGGAATCGAATATTGTCTTTCTCAATGAAGAAGTAAAATCTTTTGTCATTTTAATTCAATTCTTATTCCTTCATTAACTGAAAAATTCAGTAATTCAAAACCCCTATTTTCTGTGAATGTACTCCTTTCTTATTAGTAAGATTTGACCGATATCTACTTCTCAAGTGCCATAGTGATGAACTGTTATTAGACTTAAAAGTATCTTTCTCACGGAAACAAATTTCAGTGCTTAATAATCTATATGAAATTGTTGAAGACAAGTCATGTAATAATACTTGCTGTGTTTTGATAGTTTGGTGAAATTTAAGGAACATTTTTTGAATATTATGGCAAATGACAATTTGATCATAATTATGAGATTGTCCTGACTGGGTTGGTGCCATGCTTGGGGAAATCCTCTGCTAGCCAACATGTAGGTCAATGCTGTATCTCGCTGTTCAGATGGGGAAGAACACTGCCACCTCCCAGAGTAAAAACAAAGCACTACATTTATGGGACTAACGACCATGACAGTTGACTCACCTGGAAACACGAAATAATCAATAAAGCCAACCAAATCCTGGGTTTTGTCTGAAGAACCTGTCCTGAACTCAGTGCAGTAAACATTTTAAAAATGTTATATATGTTAAACCTATTTTAATGTTTGCATCCGTGGTCTGTCTCCATGTTTTCACATTCATTCTGCTAAATTGAATCTGCCCAGCACACAGAATTGTTGCAACACTTTTAGACATTAGTGACCTTTACATTGATCATGATTACCGTCTCATATTATCTACCCTAAACATGCCATCTATTTCATCTCTTTGTAACTTCAATGATATCTTGTTTGTGTTCAAGTTAGTAAACAATGGAATTGATTGCCCACTGTTACTTGAAGAATTGAATTTTAGAGTCTGCAATTCGCTCGAGAAGTATCCTTCTTCAGTGGAACCTGTACAAAAACATTGCAAATAACCCTCTCACTAGAATTGGATTTTCAATGAGTCGGGTTGCAATATTTAGAGTCCAGCAGAATGGTTTTTTACTGAATTGCATATTTGTATTATGATTGATTACAATACTTTGCATTGTTGTCATGATATTATTGAGTCATAGTTTTCTTAATTTTATTTTTGGATTATGCTGTATTTGTATATTGGACAAAAGTCTGTCAGATTATAAATAAATAAATTGAATGTTCCTGTTTGCAGCGGACGAGAAGAAAGAGAGCGCCTCTAAGTACAGAGCTCTGTTGGAGAACATCGAGTCACAGGAAGTGGCCAAGAAGGAAAAAAACATGGAGATGGAGGTGACGTGGGGCTTTGACCTCAATGAGAAGGTGAAGAAGAGGATGAAGGATGGAAAGGCAGAGGAGATGACTCCATTTCAAAAGTATTTGGAGCGGCGCAAGGAAAAGAGGAAGGCCAAGCGGGAAGAGCAGCTCAAGAAGAAGCAGCAACGAAAGGAACAGCAGAAGGTACTATGGTTTCAGAGCTTTGAAAACTGATTTAATTTAATGTACTTGACTTTCATTCCATTTTATTCATAATGTACAGACAGTTTAGATACTAATGAGATTCATGCAGATATAGGTTGCACACAGATCATTTAATTCAATATATAAATAAACTGTAAAAACATACACATAAATACGAAGCATGCATGTGAAAATACATAAGCCAAGAAAATGCAAAAGAGACTGAAAAGGGTGCATGAATATAACTATAAATTCAAAACATACAGAATATACAAAGCAAGAAAAAATGGATATAATTGCAAAGAAATGAAGTTGCAGGAGACACAAATCTAGATCTGGTCCGTCTGTATTCCATTAAAATCCGATTAAAATCCATTAAAATCCAACAAAGGCTGTTAGGTCCACCTTGCTAATGTTTTTGTCCTAGCAGTAGTAATCACATAGATGATAGAGCCAGCAGTTTTCCTGGGATCAGAAACATGGAGTAAACTTTTTTTGAATTGAATTGCCTTATTTTATGTCGTGAGACTCAGGTCATGAGGCCTGCTCTTCCACCTGACCACGCAAATTTCGCTACGCTCCTTTCACCAACTAGTGGAGAAAGAAGGTATTCCATGGGCAACAAAACAAGCAATTTTGAATTCCTGCAAAACAGGGAATTTTTCATTAAACAAGTCAAAAATCCATTTCCCCACCTATAAGGGTTCCTGCTTATAAGAAACAAAATTCCATTCTCCCAGGTGTCTCTTATAAAGGGGTTTTACTGTTGAAAGGAGATTTATCGCAAGATTTTTCTAAAATTGGTGAAATAAGAAAATTGATCATTAACACCTGACAATTTGAATATTTCTGTGTCACAAATGTTAGAGTGAGCTTTGGTTGCTTAATTGGGATTCGAAATTGTTATTTATAATTAGTCTTGGAATTATATAAATCATTTCAGAATTGTTACTGTCATTAAGAATGGGAAATGAATCTCTCACCCCTCAGTTGAAAAAAACAAATGAAAAACAAACACAACAAACAAGCAAACTAACAACCTTTAACCTTTTTAAAGGTTGCTTTTAAACAACAGGGTCATTAGCAACCATGAGAATCAATTTACAATTTACATAAGATACATTGATAATTCACATAAGATACGTACATTTGTATAATTATTCTATTATTTATAAAACTTTTGAATGGTTGTACTGATAACCTTCAAAGTTCTAGAAGGACTAATGCTTTGTGAGATAGCTTAGTGAGGTGTATAGCTGAGTGAGGGAGCAGGGCCAAATGACATTGTTACATTATCAGAAATTATGTGTGAAGTTGATCAGGGATATTCTTGTCATCTGTTAATATGCTAGAATGGGTGTCAGAAGTGTGTAGTCAAGGAAATTGTAATTGTTAATTAATAATTGATACGTTTGTATTGATAATTACTTTTTCATGAGCAGTTTTTTTTCTTCAGATGGGCGAGAGTTCAGACTGTTCAGGTTTTAAAAATCACTTGCTTTGTTGCAGAGTGGTGATGAGAGTGAAGAGGGCAGTCTTACTGAAGATGATGTTCCTTCTGATATTGACATGAATGATGAATATTTCAAAGAAGAATTTGAAAAAGAAGAGTTTGCACAGGCTGAGAAAGCGAAATCTAGAAAGAAAAAGAATAAGAAAAAGAAAGACGGCCATGAATCCGAAGATGAGGAGTCTAAGAAAAAGAAGGTTTGTACGATATCATTTAAATCTCTGCAAGTTAAAACTGTGCTTTGTATATCACCGTGAATGTATTAAATTAAAGTACTCTTTCAGATAAGACTATTTTGACATTTTCAAATTTGGTTAAATCTAGGGAAATTAATTTTTCATGAATTGTGTTCATATTTGTAAAGGAAAAATATATATGTGATTCCTATCAACATATTTTTAAAACAATACAATGTAGTGTCATAAATTTTTGTCAAAGAGTCACTTCAGTTAATTTGTTTGAAGATGGTGAGTTGTGAAGTTGATCTTTGGATTTGCTTATGCAGGCTGAACTGGAATTGTTGCTGATGGATGAAGAAGACAATAAAAAGCACTTCAGTCTCAAGGACATTTTGATTGAGGATTCAGATAGTAAAAAGAAAAAGAAGAAGAAAAACAAGAAGCAGCTAGAAGAGAAAAGTGTTGAAAAGAAAGATGATGATTTTCAGGTAATTCTTTTTCCCTATAATTTGGCTGTTTTGCTACATATTTACCTAGTGCAATAGTACATGTAGTTGAGGGGCTGCAACTGAAGTTTAATTGTGTTTATATGTGGAGTTTTCTTTGTTCTTGGTTAGTCTGCCTTGCTTCAAGCATTCTGACTTGGAATAAAACTGGTCAGAATCATTTTTTAAATCGGTAACCACATCACTGTAATTAACTGAACTTTGCTCCTTTAAGAACAAATTGTGAATTATAATTGTACGTCTGTATGCTATTTCCTTTAATATATATTTAAGAATAAATTTATTATCATTGAATGTCGTAAGTAAGAAATAAATGCAACTAGTTTCTGAAACATTTTCCAGTTTGTTTGTTTTTACTTTCTCTTTTTTTCTGTGTTTTGTTTGAAAATTAAACTAGAATAATAAAAAAATGCTAACTGATAACGATAGAATGGACCTTTTACAGTCTATAAGAATATGAAAGGAAAGTTTCTCCTATTTCAGTTACATCAGCACATTTTTCTTATATTATTATTTGACACCATTGTTAATTCCACAGCTGAAGTCTGTGAATTTTGGATCAGGATAATGAGAATTTTACTGATAATGTAATGATCAATTGTTGATAAAGAGCCAATCTTAGCGCAAAATCTCTAGTGCTAGCTCTGTTAAAATGTCTGTTAATAACTGTGAACATGCTAATTAGAGCTTTTACCCTTGTTTCTTATTTGCTTTCAGATCAATGTGCAAGATAAGCGTTTCTCAGCTATTTTTACATCTCATCTGTATAACATTGACCCTGCAGATCCTCACTACAAGAAAACAAAAGGCATGGAAGCCCTTCGGCAAGAAAAGTTGAGTCGTCGGTCGCTGGATGAAGAGGTGAGATATTACCGATTCTAAATGACTTGATTTCAATATTTATGAATGTAAGGGCGTGCAGGCATAACACGGTACGAACCGAGAAATCTCGGTATACTGGAGTTGTACGCATATTTTTAAATTTACTTACATATTTGAATTTCCCTCTTAAATTACCTATATTACAATAGAATGATATTTCATGCTTACAAACTAGTTACTTGGATCCATTTCATTAACACATCAACATTTGGGCTAAAATATTTTTATTCCTATTTCATTTGCCTTTTGCATTAGATTTTCTGTAATTTGTATTCTGTGACATCATGGCAGCATCAAATATTAGGTAGTTGCAGGATGCCACAGACAATACTGTAATCAAATTGACCTTACAGATTTTGTACAGAAATAAGAATCATTGTTATTGTGAACAAAATATGTTCAGACTGATCAATCATGTTTTTGTACAAGCTAAATTGGATATTATCATGATGATGATGATGATTGCCAGATCCTAAGTCCTGTACAGAGAACTAATGATCATGATGTATTGGGGATTATTGTGGTAATATACAAATAATTGAGCAATACTGGGATAAAGGGAAAGGGAAAAACTAGAGAATTCTTGAGAAAATATGCTGCAAATTCTTTGTTCACTGCAAATTCTACATTGATTGACTGGAATTTTAATCCCAGTTCCCAAAGATGAAAGGCGATGAGTCTGACCACTACGTTGAGTGTAGCGAAGTACGCAAAGTTGATTAGAAATTGTGTGTAAGTCAGGCTTTACATCTTCATAAAGCTGAGGAATACACATGTTACCCCTTTATTTTGACATTTTGACCCATGCAATGCTGACACCACCTGACAGAGGGCGGAATGCAAATTGACAGGGGAAATGGTTTGCCTCCCAAGGAACTGAGAGAATGTGAAATTAACAAAATGTAAGAAACAAGGTTTGTGCAACTGAGGGTAATGTGTTTGAAACAAGACATGCTCACCCCTCCCTGGTTGATTTACCGTCTTAAGCCTCCTTTTTGCTGCATGCCCCTGAATCGCTGTAGGTAATTGGACTAGGGATGGTAACAATATACTGTATTTTTCCTATTACTATTTACCTATTTTTGTAACATATCAGTACACTGTTGCAAAATGTACCAGAATCTCGACTTTTCACTGAATGTCTGCAACTTTATTATTCTCTTAATTTTTGAATTTCATTTTCCTTCGATGACTATTTCTCAATAAATTGATTTAAGGGAATGACTGTCCAGTGGCCTGTCATTGGGCTATGCACCACATATGTGACCGCATGTGAATGCAACATTACAGAAATAGATAATGTTGGAAAGTTCATATTTCAAACATAATTAGATGAATTTGTCTTCTTCCTTGGAAATTAAGTTGCTTACTTCTTGTTCTTGCTTGTTTTATTTCCAGTTACCCACAAAAAGGCAGAAAATTGAGACTCCAGAGAAGAAAAAAGATGCAGAATTATCTTTACTTGTAAAAAATGTTAAAAGAAAGACACAGACTCTTAAAAAGTAAAGAGTATTATACAAAAGTTAAATATTGTTTTTCTATTGAAAATAGCAAAATATTATTAATTATAATATCTTAACTTGTCTTATTCTAACTACTCAGATCACTGACCACCTGATAACCTTAATAGTGGGTTGAAGAACTGTCTGGTCATGGTGTTTTTGGTGAATGGACCTCAAATCCCCCAAAAAATGACTAAACAGTGACCATTGCTCACACCTTGCATTACAATATACCTAACAGGAGACTGAAAGTTCTCTCCCCTATTTCTTTACACATCTGGTTTAAAAAAAAATTTTTTTTGACTTTTCATTTACCAAAATATTCTTTTGTATGTTAGAAATTTCTCTTCACATATATTTCTGAAACTCCTTCTGAAACAATTTATTAAATGTATGTGGGTTTTGTGGTCTCTGCTTCAATAAACCTCACAAAAACTTAGCATGACACATTAGGAGATCTCAGCAGCCAAGACATTATGATGAATGTCTCTTAACCCTTTATGGCACTTTTGACACTTCAGTATTTTGCAATAAAACTAGTTGCTTTGGAGGGAATTACACAGTACAATGACACCACTTTTCAGTAGATGATAGCCAACAGAATTCTGTAATTTCAACGAGAACGTATCTGAGATACATGTTCACTACAGATGGAAAGTGGAAGTGTTGGTAATTAGTATTGAAAGTAAAATAGGACATTTTTGCGATCAAGATAAACAAATGCCCCATATGACGGATCAGAAATGCCCTCTCCTTCTCAGTTAGGCCACATGATTCTCAAGCAGTCCTTTCTGGGTTATAATTGCCTAAACAGGTCATGAGCTGACACATTTTATTTGTCACCTTTTTAAATGTAGAAGCATGATGTATGCTTGTACATTTGTACAGTTTGTATGTGCATGAGAAGGTTTGGGTTAAAATGGTCCATCAAAAACCAGTCCTCAGCTTTCAATACCTTGCCCAATTCAATGAATTAATAAAAGAAGGTCTTTTAATAATGTCTAGTTAGATTTTGTGGTATAACTGAAAAGTGGCACTCCACCGTCTAAATGTCATATTATACTCCGAATATTACGTGAATTTTTAATTAAAATTTTGGGTTCTTAAATTTAGGAATATGAAATAAAATGTGGTTAATTTGTACAAACCTTCCTAAAATCATCAATTTATAACAATTTTTCCTGCGACTGCGTGATTGTGTTGTTAACGTTGAGTTAGTGAAGCAATATGAAAACTTTGGGATTTTTGTGTTTATGGTTTAAAGCTGCCAAAAAAGACATTTAGGACATCCCCATCAGCAAAAAAATTTAAAAGCTGACCAAGATGCAATGAAATGAGGTGCTATTGGAACGACATTTAACGGAACAATTTGGTAGGTTTCTTGGCACGTGATGTGGATTTGCAATTTGGAGTTTGTCATAATAATTGAATTTCCAAAACATACAATTACTGCGTTGGGTTTCCTAAATTGATGTCGTTTGATGGCTCTCTTGATTTTGTGTTGTAGCTGAGGAACAGAATTTTATTATCATACGAGGGTTGGGGCAGAAGCCATGGACAGCTTTTTTTTTTTCTTTTCTTTTTCCCCTGTGAGAATATGAGTAGGGCTGGAAAATTTCAAATATACTCATCAAAGGCTAAGGTATAAACTAAGTGCTTGGACATTTATCAACACACAAAAATTGAATTTATCATATTTTTTAAGGTATTTGAAACAACCGTACTCATTTCATGTTCTAAGGCATTTTAGAGAACTCGACTTCATAAATTTGAAAAGCATTACACACCCATTCTGAAGGCCTCATTAGGTAGATGCTTGATTACCGCACATCACATTGATCCGCACACTCACAGGTCGTCATGTGTGTTGCTTACCACTGGTTGCTGTGCATCTTTGCAGATACTCTTGTGTTTCTCGCAGCTGTCTGTTATGGAAGGGCAATATTCCATGAGCTTCCACCAATTCCCTGTGACATTCATGGGCATTCCTTTCATGGTGAACAGCTCTCTTGGAGTAAGAGCGCTGTTGGAAACATGTTACATTCACCTCACACGGTGGTAGATGGACAACTAATTTCAAGTTTCTCTTTGCTAATAGACACTTGCAGAGCTATCTGTTGATGTAAACACACTCTACTACAGCATTTCTTTCAAGATATAAATGGAATTTTGCGATCCAATTACATTTCTTTTAGAAAAAAAATAGTTGCCATGACTTTTGCCCCTGAACCATTGTATTACAGTTGTTCTTGTGTGGCAGTCTCTTCACAATTTTTTAAATTGCTTTGTAAGTATGTGGGCTATTTTTAGTAAAACATTTTTGACAAATAAAATAATTGAAGTTCTGATATAATAGATACTAAATAAAGACAGACATAGAATCATTAATCTGAAATGCACTGATTGATAACACTTATATGGAAACATGGGTCTGACAGGCACCAAGTGAAATTGATTTATGCAATAATGGCCGATATGAGTGGGCGAGAGCGTTGATGGTCATAGTAGCTTCCTCCCTGACCCTCTTCTATATTCCAACTCTACTCAGCGGAATTTTGTTTAGTTCTGCTGAAGCAGTCGGCATTTAAGGGGCATTTTTGGATACTGTGGCGGTCTGTGAGACCAGTAGTTTCTCCATCTGTATTTTTCGTAGCTGGTATGTGAGATCGTTTTTTTCTCTTAGTGTGTAAATGATGTTTCCATAAACGCCGTTGGGTGACTTCCTCAAATATTCATTTATTATTTTTACTTTCAAAATATTGTAATGGATCGCCCAATTTGTTCAGACGATCCCAGCTCAAGAAGAGAGAAGTTTAGAATCCTACTCAAGCTATGCTTCTTGTATGCAAATGTATTGAAGGGTCTAACAGGAATGTCACCTTAGACAATTGATTTAATTCTGCAGAAGTTATTGTTGAACTGATGAAGAGAAAATTAACTTGTTGGGACAGTCAAAAAGGACAACAATTATTCCTGATGAATTCTTTGCTAGCCGACAAAGACCAGTTGGATCAACACTACAGATTTAGAGAACAGAGGAGGCTGTGCGGTCTTAGAGGCAATTTCAATGTTTTACGATTAAAAAGTTTTTCAACAATATCAGTGTTTTTCAACAATTTCAGTGTTTTTAAAAAATTTCAATATTTTTCAACGATTTTGATCTTTTTCAATAATTTTAATATTTTTCAATAATTTTCACGTTTTTATAATATGAAAAAATTTAGAGTACTCTAAAGAAATAGAAGAATTGATTAAAACAGGTTTATAATTTATTTTAGCTGTACATCCCACATTCAACGCCCAATAACAAATGGCCGTCTCGAAGACCGGTGTTCCTCTTTGCGTTATAAAAATCATCTTTCCATATAAGTGTTAAATTTAAGTCATCTGGCATAATCTTTGAAGTATGCTTTGTTGGATTCAAGGAATGCTTAAATGACAGTGTGCTTAAATGGCAATAGTAAATATCAGAGAAACCAAATTGTATTCCCCCATGGGAAATGACAGCCATGGCAACAATTGCAAATAGTAGTTACTTGGCTACCTGGGAAACGCCGCCTCCTAGGCACGGTCGACTTTTCGGCTGCCATTCTGGGACCTTCCTCGGGACGAAATGCTTCCTCAGGGCAATTCGCACAGAGGTCGCAGAATGGCGGCGAAAACTTTGACAACTGTGCCTGTACTTCGGTTTTTCTTTCTTGGCGCACGGGGGGGTGTCATTAAACGGAATATCTTACGGTATTTCGCGTCTTTCTCGGTTGTGCCGCTAGGAGTCGCATGATGGCCAGCACTGCTCGATACAGAAGCGATCATGCGACTCCTAGCGGCACAACCGAGAACAACGCGAAATACCGTGAGATATTCCATTTTATTGACACACCCCCACGCGCCAAGAATGAAAAACCGATGTATAAGACGCGGCCTTGCAAAACGCGAGCAAAACCTTGTATGCACTGCTCTCTAAAATATAGGAGATACTGGTACTTGGGATAGACAGGCCTATCGTACATGACACAGAATAACGTGGATGCATTGATGACGGAAAGTTGCAAATTATCGATAAACTAGCCGGTACCCGGCGCGTTGCTGCCACAGAAGAAATATTTGAGGAAATATTCCTTCCCCTCTCTTTCTATCCCCACTTTCTTTTTTCTCCTGTCTCTCTTTCCCCCTCTCACTTCCCCCTTTCCCCCTCTTGTGTCTCCTCCCTTCTTGTGTCTCTTTTCACCTTCTGTGTCTCTTTCACCCTCTGTGTCTCATTCACCCTCTGTGTCTCTTTTCCGCCTCTGTGTCTCTTTTCTCCCTGGGTCTCTTTTCCCTCTGTGTCTCTTTCCCCCGTGTCTCTTTTCCCCCTCTGTGTCTTTTTCCCCCTTCTGTGCCTCTTCCTCCCTCTATGTTTCTTCTGTGTCTTCTTTCCCTCTGTCTCTCTTCTTCCCTCGGTGTCTTTTCTCCCACTCTCTGACTTTCTTTTTCCCTATTTTCCCCCTCTGTTTTCCCTCTCACTATTCTACCTCTCTCTGTTTTTCTTCTCTTTCTCTATTTTCCCGCTCTCTATTTCCCCCTCTCTCTTTGTTCATCTTTCTCTTTTTCCGTTTCCTCTCATCAACTGTTCCTCCTGTTCTCCTCGACCTCGCCCCAGGGCACGCGGCAACGCCCAGCAACAGTGAAGCTCACGTGAATTGGGAATTGCATTTAACTGAAGCGCCATCTTGTGCTGTACCGCCATCTAGTGAAGTTATAATAATTGTACCATGCCTATGTTCTTCCCGCAAGTGCAAGCAATAAGTTGACACATTTTTATCGGATTGGATGTCTGGTGTGGCAGCGCACTAAGCACGAACCAACAAACATTGATTTTTATGTATTAGATTAATTTTCTGAATAATTACTTTTCGTGATATTTCCGATATTTTAATACTTATTCTGCTATTCGGGGAGATGATTCCAACAAATTGGAGATAATTAAAATTGATCCAGTTGTTCTTCAGTTATAAATGATTTAATTAACCCGACTTTGTTTTATTTACTTCGATTTTGCTCGTCTTAAATTAGTTGGGAGTAATATTGAGAAGCGCCGGTCCAGCAAAAATGTAATAGAATGTTCAAAAAGATATCATCCTGTAGAATACGATGTGAATAATGTTTCTTTGAGGCTTTCTGCCTCAAAATTTTAGTTTTTAAGACTCTAAAACGCTTCGTTTAGGAGTTATTTGACGATATAGATTCGAACTGTGTAGCGGGCTGCGTTTGCATGAATATCGAGTTTTTTATTCTTCAGCGCCAAGTAGTGCCATTTTTTCGATATTTTATTAGTTATTCTGTTATGCGGGACGGAGATGAATCCAACAAAACAGAAATAATTAAAATTGGTTCAGTCGTTCTTGAGTTATAAATGGTGTAACTAACACAACTATATATATATATATATATATATATATATATATATATATATATATAGTGATGGAACACACGTGGAAGGGGTGAAAACACCGTCACGGGAGTGTGTCGGTGAGCAGGTGTCAGGTGAGCGCGCTGAATTTATTTGAGGGGCGCCAAGCGCCGCTCACCTGTCGCCTGGCCGGCCATGAGAATCACAGGGATGGGCACTCTATTAATGAGAGGATGCATGAAGGTTGACTATTACAGAGACGAAAACACACAAAAAACCTGTAGGGCGAATTCTGTTTAAAATGTTGATCGCCTGAATGGCGAGAGCACGTTTATTGACTATAATTTACAGGAATTGAGAGTTTACTATTAATGCTACTTTATCCCACATTAATTAGTACTCTGATTTTGAACCTTGCCCTTTTGATGAATTTACATAGACATACTTGTTGGCTGATCTTCGGTATCTCGGTTCGTGAATTACACACACCTGCGGTCTGGTCAGCGCCTCCGCTCGTTGCGTCCTCAGCGAAGCCTCGCCGCGTCAGAAAACGTGGCTAGCGGGAACGGCTGCCTGCGTGCCGCTCGCCCAGATGACCGGCCGCCCACGGTCTTGATTTTGACGAATTGAGTCACCAATCATTTGCTAATGGTCACACGACACCCCATCGCATAATATCTGCCACTGTTACTTATCTGAGCACTACCGTGAGTGCTACTTTTGACTACGGCATTACTCGCCCGTTGAATGGAATTAATTCCAAATCAATGGTGTTAGCGGGCGGTCGAAATTTCAAAGTCTGCCGGCACTGACAAATCTGGCCGACAGTAGTCACATTGTAATGCTTTTACCGAAACGCCTCTTACTAAAACTTTTGCCGTAATAATAATGTCCAAGTTTTCGTCTTTGCTTTTCAGTCTCCCACACTACCACTGGATTTATGCATGGTCTCATCACGTGATCGGAATGTCGCACCTTATTGGCTTCTTTTGAAAGTTCTGGAACTTTCCCCGGAATTCGGGAGCGGATAGGCGTTTAACAACCCCTTCCCTAGCTGTTCTATTTTTCTGAGCGTCTTATTGGTTGCTTTTGTTGCGTGCACACACGGCGTAGGTTCCAGTGACTTCTTGTTCTGTCAGTTTGAGATTTTTATAGAGTTATGCTGGATTACCAGACGGGAGCCGTGAAGGTTTTAAAGTGGGTTGTTCCGGTGCTTTTCTACAGATAAAGCGTGATGAGCGGTGGTACAGGAAGTGACATTTTCCGTCGGGGATCCACCCGAGAGTCAGAGAGTCCTATTGTGAGTTGTGGGAGGGGAGGAAAGGCGTGGGTTGCGAGATTCCTCAGCTGTGCGTGTCAAATCGGGGGTTGGCGACGCGCTAGGCCCGGCAGCCTAATGCGCGTGACGGAAGGGGAGTCAGGGCGCGCGAATGGGCTCATCGCAATATATATACATAAGATTGACAAGGGTTCCATTTGCCCCACTCGGTTATAGGTTACACCTAGCTAACGGTTCTAGGTTACACCTCGTATGCACTGCTTTAATTGAAACACAAATTAGATAAATTTCGCCAACTTGCTAGAGATAAATGAGAGTCATCGGTTCCGTTTGCTACTTACAGGGCCTTTCACCAGCTTGTGGTTATAGATCGCATCACGTATGAACTACTTTAAATGTAACGCAAATTCGATGACTTTCGTCAACTTGCGTCGATTCCGTTCGCTGCTCACGGGCTCCACCAGTTTTCCATTATAGGTTACACCAGGCAGAGGCGTAGCTAGGAGGGCGGCGCGCCCCGGGTGACACCATTCTAGGGGTGACACCAATTAAAATATATTATAGTTGGAATTATATAATTTAAATAATTTACTTAAAATGTATATATTAATCAAGACTAGCTAATTTGGCTCTATTGGCAATAGAAAATGACATTGCAATAAGCATAGATTTTAATGAAGTTTTAAATAAGTTTGGTGCCCTAAAATCTCGTAAAGAGGTTTTATAAATAATACACATTTGTTGATATATATTTTAAAATGAAACATAACTTATTTAAAAAATATATTGTAATTATTCTTAATTACATAGAATTTTTAATATGTATTTTTAATAAAATAATGTACAATTATGCAGCAATAAATATTTTTATACTTTATTTAGGGGGGGGGTGACACCAGTAGCTTTGCCCCAGGTGACACCAACTGAAGCTAAGCCACCGACACCAGATACTTTTAATGAAACAAAATTAGGTGACTCACGGAAACTTGTTCTGGGATAAAAAGAGAGACCTGTCGGTTTTGTTAGGCCCTCACAGGACATCCCACCATCTCGCTGTTAGGGTTACATCCACCAGCCTCCCCTGGCTGCCCCTAGCGTACCCTTGCCTGTGTGTGACCATGGACGTCCTGATGGAGCAATTTGCCCCAGTCCTCGTCTGAATTGGGGCCCCGAATTTTTTTCATTCAAAAGAAATGGAATATATATATATATATATATATATATATATATAATCCAAATTTGACGTTATAAGTTATTTCTGATGCACGGGGAAATGAATTATGTTTGTGAATTGGGGAGGAAGGAATTTTTTGTTTGAAATAAGGATACCCCTTGGATCAACTCCCGCGGGCTCTTTTTTTGTGGGCGCCCCTGTGTGTGACATGACACGTGTGGACAAACAGAGGCGTCATGTTGATGTAGTTGAGATTAAAGTAGGCGGCAGTTTAAAGGAGGGACTCCTCTTGGACTGTAGAGCTCCATTTGTAACTGTTTTCTCTTGTGGCTGTAGGAGCGCAATGATTCGGGCGCTTTTCTCACGAGGAGAGGGAAGAGTGTTAGTTGTTCCTTAAAGCGGTTTCAATCGTTTTCAAGAGTCGGTGAAAAGTGCACTTCATTTAAAACTCGATCAGAATAAATTTTCTCATAGCTCTCAATCAAAGCATTATACATTTTCCTCAAACATCAAAGCTAATATTTGATTGGGTAATTAAATTCAAAGGAAGAAAATACGCGAGGACTTTTCTCTTCCCTTCCCTTCCCTTCCCTTCCCAACCCATCCCTTCCCTTCCCATCCCATCCCATCCCTTCCATTCCTTGATTGGGTAATTAAATTCAAAGAAAGAAAATACGCGAGGACTTTTCTCTTCCCTTCCCTTCCCTTCTCTTTCCTTCCCTTCTTTATCCTTCCTTTTTCTTTCCTTTCTTTTCCTTTCCTTTCCTTTCTTTTTCCTTTCCTTTTCATTCATTTTCCTTTCCTTTCTTTTTCCTTTCCTTTTCATTCATTTTCCTTTCCTTTCTTTTTCCTTTCCTTTACTTCTTTTTCCTTTCCTTCACTTCTTTTTCCTTTCCTTCTTATTGCTTTCCTTCCCTTTCATTTCACTCTCTTCCCTTCCATTCCCTTCGAAACCGACCGATCACTGCCGAAGCAGTACCGTAATAAATGGGCGCGCGCGATCTTCCCTTCCTCGAACTTGTCCGCTCCTCTCCCCTCACATACCACACATGTACTATACTACCTCGCATGTCGGGAGCTTAGTGCTTGTCCTGGGAGGAGCTGTGCCTCGCTGGGGGAGATTTCTGGATGGGAAAACCCCGCAAGCCGTTGTAGAGATGTGCGTCTGATCTCTCTCTTGAGCGGGGGAGGAAAATTCCCACCTCCCCGGTGTAATATTTTCGCATTTGCAGTATACTGGCGGGACTGGATGATGTAAGTAGTTCATTGAAACCTATATGAAGCTTTTTTTTTAAATATTGCATCTTTTATTTCAACTTCACCTTCATTGTGTTATTTTTGGTTGGTCACCAATGAAAATTATCACTTTTTTTTTACTCCCATTGTATAATTCTCTCATTTGATGTCTGCAACCAGTTGCATAATGATACCCATTTCGATACAGGTTAATGACCAATCACAGAGAAGCTTACAAACCAAGTATTGGCACTTAGTCATCGAGAATCTTTATAGACAATATTTCGTTCGATTGTGTACATTAAAATTGCATTCCATATAATATTGTGCTTGTCTGTTTTAATTTCTTTTATTATTAGTATTTTTCGACGTGAAATATTATTTAAAATAAATTGAATCGTAACTTTACTTTGATCCTATTTGACTAGCGCATTGGAGAGAACATTTGACTAAGGTTAAGGCCTGAACGCAAGTCATTTTGGATTATATGTTACTGCCGTGTGGTTTTCCCAGTGATCTCAACATTCTCTTCACTAGAGCTCACTGGGTTTTCCTTATAAAAAAGGGTGGTTTAAAATATCTAGTGAATCGAAGTGGGCTTGACATTTCCAGAAATAAGAGAACAAGCGAAAATGGTGGACGTCGGAATTATTGCCGCAACTTCTGTACTCCCTCCCAGGCGATCTTGTAAGCAAAGTCACCTGCGGCGGGGTGGGTAGGGAGCTGTCCGCTAGGTGGCCTTGCTGAATACTGAATGTCAATTGCCACGAAACGATTTAATGTAAAAGTTTAACTTATAAAAGTTACCATAAGTCGTAGAAAAAGTACCGAATGAAACTCGATGTAATGAGTATTAATACACTCATGTGAAGTTTACGATACTTGTGTATTAATACCCATCATTACATCATCATCATCATAATGTACTATTTTATGCCACTTTCAAGAGGTTTCTCAACACATCTCACTTTCCATGCAGCATGGCGGCCAGCGTCTGGCCTGGATTTTCAAACGAAGTACCCGAGTTATGGTTGCGTGTTTCATTCAATTTAC
Organism: Acheta domesticus; assembly: GCA_031308135.1. Classification (NCBI taxonomy): domain Eukaryota; kingdom Metazoa; phylum Arthropoda; class Insecta; order Orthoptera; family Gryllidae; genus Acheta; species Acheta domesticus. The sequence goes on along the minus strand of JAHLJT010005437.1, from coordinate 45,248,423 downwards.
ACAATTTGACTGCTTTTTACATTCTCGCACTTACTAACGTAAGAAGAGAAAGTATAGTAATCGTGCGCCGGAAAAATGGGCATTTTCGACACAAAAACTCTTATTGCCGGGCCCTGGTAACGAAAAAGTGGATAAATCCGCTTGATAAATATAGAAAAAAAGTCCTTTAACATATCAATTTTCCTAAAAACAGCTACAAATTTTTAAAAGAAAATTGCCATTTAGGACGAGGTTTTGTTTTTTTTAATATTCTAAAATTAATATTTCTGTTATACCATTAGGAAACCAAAATTGACGATAGAGATTTTTGCCTCAGGCAAAATTTTTTGTACAAAATTAGGTCTTTAGGAAAGGTCATGAACAATTGTTTTGTGAAAGTGAGTAGTTTTCGCGTTTCTATTTAAAATTAAACGTAAATGGGGTTCCGTCGTTCATAACGATAACATTGTAATATTATGTGAAGGTATGTGCTGTTGTAGCACCACAAGTTTATTTCTGTGTTAATTTTTCTTTGTGAACAAATACACCCATTTCTTTTGTAAATGAACAATTTACATGTTTCTTGAGTGTTGATACGTTTCTGCAGTGCGTCGAAAGTATTTTTTCAGACTAGCGTTTGAGTGCTTATTGCGGCTCAGCCATTCGGAATATTCAAGGAGTTTATTAGACAAAACGTGCTTAAAATTTCTTAAGAGTTTATTTTTGAAGTTTCGACGTTTCCTCCCCGGACTCCCTACTTCGTACGAAGGACGTCCAGAAAGTAAGAATACAGCGCTTGTTAGAAATCGAAAAATGAATATATTTTAATGCAAATCGCCATTGAGGTCAATGCTCTTTTGAAGTCTGGGCTCCATCTTTTGCATATCCTCGAGGTATAGCTTTCGCGCCACCTCTTTAAGTCACTTTTTCACGGTTTCCATGACCTCCTCATCATTAGAAAATCGCTGTTAGGTGAAAAGATGGTAATCCAAGGGTGCCAGGTCCGAGGGGCAGAGTGGATGAGTCATAATGTCCCCAGCAAATGACTCGAGCAGGTCCTGAATAAATCGGACAGTATGGGGTCTGGCGTTGTCATGAAGGAGTCAGGGTCACTCTTCTTTTGTCTTTGATTTTTTGTTTCAACTTCTTTAGGGTCTCACGATATGTAGCAGCATTAATGTTGGGCCTCTTTGGGCATGAAATCGACCAACAAGATATCGTTCCGGTCCCAAAAGACGGATGCCATGATTTTTCTCTGTGAATGTTGATTTTTTTTTGTGTTGGCGAATGGGTACGGCGCCACTGCACCAATGTTACCCATTGCTAACATTCTGACAATTCACTACCTCGAATCCGTTGGTTTCCACAAGCTGGCAATGGATACTGGCCGCCGCCGATATGGGTGCCCAATTTGAAAAAAAATATTCCCCAGTGTCCTATACAGCCCTTGTATTCTTATTTTCTGGATGTCCCTCATGTAATAAATCGTGAGCAATTAGCGGCAAGTAATTAAAAATAAGTATGATAAAAATCTATAATCAAACTTTAGATAATTTTGTGTGTAGTGTCGTCAGGTATGTTCACCTCCCTCGCACGTGGGTCTGGTTTTTGCATTAGTTAGCATTGAGACAGTAGTCGGTAATAGAATGCATACAAAACAAAAATGAACAAAGTTTCAAAAATGCGGAGTTTCCACTACAGCACTTGGAACAAACACTATTGTTTGGGCTCGTTATGCTTCATTATGTTTCATTTCATGATCTTAATTGGTTTAGGATAGAGATGGTTGTGGATTAGGATGGTATGGTTTAGGATATAGATCACAAAATTATGACAACCTGCACAAATTTCACTTCTCCCCATAGCTCGTCACACAGTTTTTTTAACTGTTTTTGACGTAGTTAGTAGGAACGTTAGTTTTCTTTTGAAGGTCACATGAACCCCAGTGTGCATGTTTAAACACATCTATCGCCGCTCCGTCAGTGCTCAGCTCTGAAGGACCCTTTTCAGTCCGTGAAGTTTTTTTGGTAGGGATACACTACTTGTCTCATTCTGTGATTTGTGGGTTTACTAGTAGTAATGTACATGCTTTTACGATTATTTTTATGTGGATAAAATGTAAGTATTTTTTGTGCCTAAATACGTTAATGGAAAAGGTGATCGATTTATATTAAATGTATTACACGTTGTCTAAATTCAATTGAGAGTTTTAGTGTATTGTTCACCATTGTACACCTTTTGGGCCACATACATTTAAAACTAGTACTTTAAGGTTCTTAATGTCCTTAATACTAGCTGCTTATACCGGCTTATCTAAATTATACATACGTTTTTACAAAAAGGCTCTAGTTACCCGCAGGTTGTTATTTGATACGTGAGTAAATAATTCAATTGATGAGAGATCTGAAGCTGTATTAAATGTTTTTTTACGTGAATTAGGAATTGTAGAACCTGAAAAAGCATTGTTGGACAAAATGAAGTCTTAAGTTAAATATATTTGTCAAAAAATTGAAACCGCATTGCAAAACAACAGTTAGAAGTAGAGTCGTTCTTGAAATATAATTCCTCCTGGCTGCAAGAAACTCTTAGCCTTCCTTATTAACGTTGGAGGCAGTCCCAGGTCCATCACAAATAAATGTAAAAATTAATAGAGCTAGAAGACCCGTTGAGTCCTTCAGATACTGTGGAATTAAACCTAAAACCATAAAATTGAAAACTTTTTTAAGCAGTACTAGCTCAGAAAAATTATCCATAGCTATTGAAATCAAACTAAGGAAGTATGACCAAAGATATTCGGCAGCTATAGATAAAGAGTTCTGTAAAACCTCTTCCAATGGGAGAACTACAATTAAGAAAGCTCGAAGATCCATTCTTCAAAAGCCTGCATTATTGTCAGTTGATCAGGCACTTGCTTTGATGGTGGATATCAATATTTCAACCCGCCAGTATGTACACATATGCCTACAAAAAATAATTTTGAGTGCAATTTGCATATTTCTTATCGTTCAGAAATACGAACATGGCAAGTGAGAGGAGAATAAAACAAAGCGACAGTGGCGAAAAAGAACTAGAAAAACGTCAAGAGCAAACGCCAATATCAAATTGCTGCACCGGTTGCTTATTAGCTCAGATCCATTTATGTCGAGCATAAGCGCCAAAACTACAACTGCTCCCAAAAAAGTGAAACATGAACTTTTTGGTGTCATTAGAATCAAGGAATGAGGCAAAAAAAGAGACGGTATATTTAGAAGAATCCATCATCAGAAGAATACGCGAGTAGTGTTTCAAACTAATTTGTAAGTATTTGTTGTACATTACTCTCATTTTATTTTTGTTTTTATTTTTTCATTTTCGGCTTTTTATTTTTGTATACTTTAATTTTATTTGTCTTGCAGAGCATGTTTTGTAAAATTCAAATATTTTGTCCAATACAGTTAAACAAATGAAACATTTTAAAAACCTGAACTGTCAGTGAGGGTTAATACAAGTATTCAAATTTCCTAAATCTTTAGTGGACACGCACCTTTACAAAATATTTCGTAAAAATTTAAGTTTTGCGAGCAGATATTGCCACGTCACTCGCGGTCTCCGCGAATGACAGTGAAGGTGGGTCGCCTTACCTTCCAGCTAGCTCAGGTGGCCTGAAAGAAATCGGGATGGCGAGTCGACGTTGTTTCAGCAAGAAAGAACATATCTGAATGAGGTTAACGTAAAGAATTTAATGATTCAAAAAAAAGATTAACCTAGACTTACACTACCATGCACGAGCTCGTGAGTTTTCCCCGTAATGCAAACCAAAATAATGCGAAACAAGAGAGACTAAAATTAAATGATTAATTAAAAATAATTATTAATTAAATTATTATTAAATTATCAACAACAGACAAAATGCATTACACTAAAAAATCTACGACAAATTTTATTAACGGCCAATGCGCGGCCTGAAATATTGCCCTCCCTGGTTGTTTTGAGCTAACTGCAAAAGTTCATTCCGTAGCGCCTGAGGGGCATTTGAGCGCTTTCGGCGAATCTGTCGTACACATCACCGTCTGGAGATTTTCGTGGTCATTGCCCCATTCAGCGAGGCGACGTCTCAGAAAGGGGGCCCGAGTGGCCCGGTGGCGGCGGTCAGGTCGTCTCCGGTTCTGCGCGCCGCTCCGAGGGTGTGCGGCCGGGAACAATGATCCTCTCAGCTGGTCGAGCGGGCGCCTTCAGGTAGCACTTACGACGGACATTGACGTAAGCGGTGGCGATCTTGACGATTAAGGCAGTCACTTCCGCGTGCTTATGCCACAGATAGACTAATAATCACGTCTACTTCAACAAAATCAATTGTTTTGGTTCATCGAATCTTGGCCAAGCACGGAACATTAAATAACTTGAACCGATAAAACTATGGTTCTGAAGTCCGAAAGAGGTCAAGTCCGAAAGAGAAACTTTCCCTTGAAAAGTCTCTCCACAAGATAAATCAAGTGAAGACCCCGAAGGGCAGTCACAGAGTGCCTTCACGAAGTCTTATGAACAAGCGCCGCAGTCGAAAGTCGAAAGCAGAGCGATACTCAGCCAAAAGCCGAAAACAGAATGCTACTCAGTCAAAAGTCGCAAGCGGAATGCCCCTTCGGATGTTACTTTCTTTCTGCCTCTTGCCTCGGTCCCCCTCCAAAAAAAACTCGAAAGTTCGAGAATGTTCTACAATTTCGAACCCGTTCGGCGATAGGCTACAGGAAATTGCGCAGTGAAATTACTTCGTCCAATCGCTGAAGGCGTTTGAACAGGGATCTTTAATGGAAAATTTCCAGTATCCTCTGTCTCAAGACTCTCTGTCTTACATCGTTTACTTGGACGCACGTGCAAGCCTAGACGTGCATCGTAGAAGTGGGCCAGGGCAAGCCTAATTTTTGCTGACATCCACTAGATGGCGGCCCAGGGGCTGGAAGGGGGTGGGTGCGTTTTATTAAGGAACAAACACGCGGGAGACCGCGGGAGACACGCGGGAACCCTGGAGACAAACACGCGGAGGGTGCGCGCAGCTGCGCATGTCGAATTAGAGCGGGGGGAGTCACGCCAAAAATTCCCCGGCGCCAGCGGAGGCGCCTTTCGCAGATTTTTGCCAGAGAAATGTAGAAATTATTGCTAATGTAATGAAGTTGATATCCGGTAACGCTACAATATGTTTATTTGGACATTATTTACACAACAGACCACCAAAAACTACAAGAAATTCATTTCAAAGAGAGTTATTAATTTTTTCCTCCTATATCGTTAAAATTACACACTACGTCTTGTGCAAAAGAGGAACTTCATTGTAGATCGCCCGACATTAGAACTCCGATTTCCAATGTTTCTTTATGTACAGGAATATTTCCAGGTACTTTCAAAACAACAAAAATTATTTCACTTAAAAAATAACAAGAAAAAGGAAATTCAGAAATATCCTCGATAGATTTTTCTTTTGAAAGTTTTTTCAAAAAACATTAAAGGTATATTTTTCTATGTACAAGTGGAAACCATTGTCAAGAGAAACGAAGCGTTTTCAGACTCAAGGTGTATTTAGAAAATCAAAATCAACGGAATCGGCCATTTTTTCCTTAAAGATTTCGCTTCATCAATGGATCAAAATAAAGCACAGAGTGGAATATCGTCTCCTTTATTTTTCAGTGGTATACCTTCCCTTTGCGGCTCTCACACGCAACCAGTCGTTATAAATGAAGTATCTAAAGAAAGAGAACTTCGCGGAGACGTGACGAATTGCACTTTGACTTTAAATATCAGAAGAATTTATTTGAAAAAACGCCACTAAATATTCATGTAAAATGCAATCCGCAACATACGACAAAATCTTTGAATTTAAATGTCGTTAAATAATCCCTAAACTAAGCATTCTAGGGCCTTAAAAACTAAAATTTTTAGGCCATATGCCTCAAAGAAACGTTCCTTACCGTAATCTGTAGGATTAGATCTTCTTGACCATTCCATTACTTTTTTGCTGGCTCAACGCTCCTCGATTCTACCCCAGCTGTTCAGAGCCTGTAGAATCTGCAACTGTATGTGAAATTACTAAAGACTGGATTCCCGTGCAATTGCATGTTTTGTTTGCTAACTTAAAATTGGATGAAACCTTGACAGAAATTTGAATCATGAAACGGACATTATTTTAGTACTAATTTTATTTTGCACGAAATTGCACGTTTTGGGGGTTACTGCATGATATTGCACGTTTTAGCTAATGCTGCCAGAAAAATGTAAATTTGGAGATTTTACTGGACGAATTTGCAAGATTCATTATTTATTGTTTAAAATATACTTTTATATTATTAGCTCGTGTTAATGTATCTTTTTTAATGTTTTATTTAAGAAAAAGTTTTAATGACATAATCCAGTAATGCATTCGCGAGGTCTGTGAAACCGTTTAATATGTATTAATTCCGTGTTCCGCAATGCAGCAGGGACACACCGTGATCCCACTAGGGTTGGGCAAAATACTTGAAAAATGTACTTCAGATATAAAATACAAAATACTTCGCCGAAAGTATTTTAGTTACCAAATACAAAATAGTATTTTAAAATACTTTAAAAAATATAAAATACAACCAACGGTGTTTTACACATAATAGCTTCTATCCTATTTTTTCTCTTTTTAAACGATTATTCACGTTCAAAATTCACATTTAAAATTTTATTATTACAAATATATAACATTCTTTATACAAAAATGTTTCAAATGAAATTTTCAACTCATTTCAGGTATCAGTATGGGGTCATCCATAAATTACGAAACGCTAAAGGGGAGGGAGGGGGGTCTGAGGCAGCGTTACGCTTTACGTAGAGATAGGGAAGTGCGTTACAAAGGGGGGAAGGGTTTTTGAAAATACTCGAAATTTGCGTTACATAATTTATATACGGCCCCTATCATTTATGATGTATGTTCCTATTTTAAGTCTGAAAGGCATCTTATCCACGCAAAGAGCCGAAGGAATACTTGGAGTTTAAAGATCTCACCATAAGTTCTTGGGAGGTGATAGTTTGGGACAAATATTGCAGGTTACAGACAATTAACCAAGATGCCTTTCAGACTTAAAGTAAGAACATACATCACAAATGATATGGATATCTGATGAATACCGCGGATTTTTAGGTTTTAATATATGCATTTTAGGTGCCTAAAATAGGTTCTTTCAGCATCTGTTAGGCTTTTTAAATGGTAGAATAGGCACGAATAAAACTCGAAACTTACAAGAAAACTCACTTTTTGACCATTTATTATATTTCTCAACGATAAGACAATAAATCAATATTACGTAGAATCAGTATTGAACATTTTGCGAAAATACTATTTACGAACAAGTTTAATAGTTATAATTATTCCTACCGTACTTTGCCTCACAATAAATTACTAATATATTCTCCAAGTTTTCAAAAGAAATTTATGTTTCTTATCGGTCAAGATCACTTTGATTTCGGGGAAATTCAATCGCTTTATCTTAGAAACGGAGACAGCTTCTCCACGAAGTCAGAAGTAGTGGCGTGGAGACTTCTATCGCTAGATCCTTGTCCGGTATATTCATTTCTCGCTCTCTTACAGGGGACAAAATGAGGCAAGGGGATAAAAAGGTACAAGAGGACGAATGCAATTTAGGTTGTTAAAAGTAACTTAAAATTGATATCATCCTTGTCTGTTGTGGCGACACAGAAGAAAAAGGTAAAAGAAGCCATAGACAAAAGAAATTAGGCAAACTATGGTCCGATTAAAATAAGTTAGTGATTGACAGTTGCGAATGGAAGGGAACGACGTTGACAGTTTGGGTTCCACTGTGCAGGTGCTCCCAGGACACGAAAATAAACATTTGAAATAAATACTTTTTAAAGTAACCAAAGCATACACTCATATTGTACGAAGCTACAGCTTCAGAAGCACAATTGTCAATCACCAACTTATTTTAATCGGACCATAGTCTCATTTTAGGTTTTTAAACGTAGAATAGGCACAAATAGGGATTAATGTTAAAATAGGCTCTTTTAGGCGCTATAAAATCGACGGGTTTTAGTTCAAATAAACCTAAAATGTATATATAAAGCTTCATTTAGTACAAGGTACACAGGAAAAAAATATATATTTTTACCTAAATATACCATAACGAAATATTAGCTCTTAAAAACACCGCAAGCACAAGTTTTTAATCACTGCGCACAACCACAGGGCCACGAGGCACACATATGGGCAGCACTCGTTCTGGCACGCGGAGCCTGCTCTCCGAGAAATTGAATCGGAGCTCACGATTACAGCGACGGTGTAAGAAATGTATCGTACACCGTGATTACAGCGCTCCTCCGGTTATCTCCGGTTGAACCGTCGAGGGGGAAAACGTAATCGGAGGAACCGGAGGGCCGGTTGCACTCGTCCACGTGGCGGGACCCTCTCCGTTTACTGGCTCAATGAATGTTTGTGATGGATTAATAAAAAGTATTTTTGTATTTTGAAAATACAAAATACTATCAGAAAGTATTTTCGATAGAAATACAAAATACATGTATAAATATGTATTTTCGACACAAAGTACAAATTACAAAAGTATCGAAAATACGTATCATCATATATATTATTTTCGTTAAAACCGTGAATTTGTTGTCCCTCCTACTCGGCTCATAGTGAACGGATTTTAACAAATGAGGTACCAAAAAAAAGATAAAAAAATCAGGAATGGAGGTCACTAAATATTGCAAATCACGAAGCTTTTCGTTATTAATAAAATGCTAGGAAACTTTTGTTGTTTGAACTTTGCGGCTGGGATAGTTAGCGTGCCCTCCGCGCGCTGCCTGTCAAGATGGCGGTTATGCGCACACCATCCGCCACAGGAGAACTCACTCAATGATGTATACATATACTCCTAGATGGATGACTGTCGCCTTGGCGGTGAGGCCACCCAAGGCGCCATTTTGCACGGCAAAAACCTTGTTCGTATTGCCGAAAGCGGTGTGTTGTAGTGAGTTTTCTCTTGAGTGATTAGTGAAACATTTTTTGTTTTGATTTTTTAAATGTTTTCATTTTGATCTTTACTTAATGTAATTGTTATTTTCAAAATTGGCTCAGGAAATCAATTAATTTTTTGCCTTTGTTTTATCCATGTTTTACCACTATAAGGTGGGTTTCACAACAATATCGTGTAGTGGAATCTTAGTCTTAAGTGTTCATGTTTTGAACATGTATTTTAATCTATTCATTTATTCTCTAAATGTATGTTTCGTTCTATTTCCTGTTATGTAAAATTAAAAGAAACATTTATTATTTGAATATTTTCTTTCAATGGTGAAAGGTATCATTTGAATGTTTGTTCCTGAAAAAACGTTTTGTATTCATATGCAAATAAAATTGTCAGCCCATAAAAAGTACATATGTACTATATTTCTCTAATTGTTTTCATTTTAAATCTCTCTGCCACTTCCCAAATCCAGCGGTTATTTACAATCATCCATTAAGAGAGAAAAAAGGAATATTTGGAGTGAAACGCAGTTTTTCTAATCACATCAATAATAAGTACGTCTTATTCTTCTATTTGAAAACGAAATATTGAAACAGAGAAAGAATCCTTAATAATAAAGCTGCCGTAGTAATAATAATTTACTGTCATGTGCAGTATTAACATATAAATTTATCTCTTCTGAAGTAGTATAAGAAGTTTGTACCTGTAAGTCATCATAAAAAACAAGTCCTCATTTTTGCAAGTCTCCGGTAACACTATGTCAATGCTGTTTGTAGTTTTGTGTAAATAATAAAATATATTTCGGCAATTTGTTGTTGCCTACAGCTTTACTTTCTTATGATGGAACAGAACCATGTTAATAAATACAATGTATACATGTTACACTCGTAAAAATCTACCGAACTGTCATGGGTGCAATTGACATTCGAAGCTTTTGCCGTGCAACATGGCTCCCTGTACGGCCTCACCTCCGCCTATTGGGAACGCGCGGAGTCAGCCATCTAGTGGTATTTATATACATCATTGAACTCACTCAACTAAATTTTTGGAGTTTCAACATTTCATATGTTCTGTTTTAACGTCCTACAGGTTTCCCTTCAGTGCGATGTAATCGCACGGGTTCAGCTAGTTTTAAATACAAGTATTTTCGATACTGCCCAACTCTGGTTACCACTATAAAGAGAGATTCATGTAAGAACAAGCAATTTTGACAGCTAGTGCTGGCAACATAACCGAAGGTTCTGTGGTCGTTGTGTTCTTGATCCCATTGAACTCTCCCTCCTCGATTCGTTCGTTTGCAGTTGGCTAACTTGTAAATGGTTTCGACGCTTCCTTTTGTGATGTCCTCGTCCGCCGAAAATGTAGTGCGCCACGAGAAATAATTGAAATTAGGAAGTGCAGTGCTATGTGCTCTTCTGTAAAAATTTCTTTTTTTATACACATTATATGGAATTTACTTTTTGTGTCATAAGTATTATGTTTATTTTAAAACCGAGTCTTGAATGTAAGGTGAGTACTGGTGCACGTGTTTTCCTGGCTCTTGTGTTGTGTTGATTGTGAGCGTTTCGCGGTTCTGTGCTTTGCGTTTTTATTTATTTTTTAAATAATAGCATCATTGCGAATCGTGGAACGTCGGAGTGGTCGCAGGAAGAATCCTTGTTCACGCCAGCGACAAGAGGATATTATATTTCTCGCGAGAAAAATCCGAGTAACGCAAAGGAAAGGAAGGTTAGAATCCGGTTCTGTTGTGAGCCTCATAATGGAATAGCTGAATTCGAGCAAAAGTACTGTCACGAAGTAAGTTTTTATATTATAATTACACTTTAATAGCTGTTGTTGTGCAATTGATACAAGTGTAACTGAAGGAATTCTGTTTATTTAGGTATTATAAAAAGGACATCAGTGAATTGAGAACTCCTGGGAAATAAGGAGGCGAAGAGCATATGTAATAGACAAAGTGGACGAATTTGGCAAAGGCATCATAAGGAAAATGATTTACGGGATGTGTGAAAAGGGCAAGTTATAATTTATATTTTATTACTTGTCCTGTATATTTATTTTGTAGTAGTATTGTACAGGAAAATCAGAAACTGTACTGTATTTATGGGTAAAATAACAAAGATGATCCTGTTGTAGTATAGTTTCCATATATTTTAATTAATGAAACTATAAATTTTGTCGTCTATTATATTTCACTGTATCTTCAATAGATCCACATTTGGTTGCCTGAGAATGAAGAAGTTGGCCCCGGACCATCTTTCAGATTGTACCTTTGAGACTGGATATTACTAATTTTCTAGGGAAGTATTTTCTTGATCCCCAATAATGACAAGCCATGGTGCTTTAAGAGAGGAAATATTCAACTAAAAAACAGAATTCTAATTAACAGCTAACTAAATCGAATACTATAATACTATGGTCTTTTTGTTCCAGGAAACTTCTACTGACACATGAAAATAATTAAATTTTATATAAACACAAATTTAAAGAATAAAAATCTACAAATACAATACACAATGCAACTTCAAAATACAATCTACAAATACCATACAATATACATTTAAAAATATATAGTGTATATTATAGATTGTATTGTAAAGATGTGTATTATTTTTGTAGATTGTATTTAAAGTTATGTTGTGTATTGGATTTGTATTATTTTTGTTATATATTTGTATTATTTATTTATTCTTTAAATTTGTATATTATTTATGCCAGTTTTCTTTGTATCAACAAATGTATTATATAATTATCCATAATGATAGGATACTGTTTGTTAAAACTTCCTTGTTTACAAATTGTGTTGTTTCTGTACCATTTCTTTGTTTTTGTTTTCATTATTAGTGTGCTTGAACTGCATGCATTAACTTGTGAAAATAAATAAAATATTATTATTATTGTAAGATACAAAATCTCAACACTGTTGGACATGAGATAATACGTCGTAATTGAGATTCAAGATTTATTATTATTATTATTATTATTATTATTATTATTATTATTATTATTATTATACATAAATGCTGGGATGGATCCAAATTTGGAGCTCAAGTGTAATGGCAATTCCACCCCATTGGTCAAAGTGATAAATAAATGTTCTTGTGAATTTTTCTTTTTTATTCACTTTTATAGGACAGTTTTCAAACCCATCTATTCATTTTACATATATTGAGATATGTTCTATTGATAATAAAGTATTTAAAATAGATATTAATTTGTTAAGTGGATGCTTGTAAAGGAAACAATTCTGGAAAAAAAATTAAGTAAAGCCTTGAGTTGAGGATGCAAGAATACAAGTAAAAGATAGCGTTCACTGATAAGATGTTTTAATTAGTAAGAGTGGATTTAAAGGATATGCCTATTATTCATCCAAGAAATAAGAGATGAAAATAGACATACTAGATTAAGGAATGCATTGCCTTGTAGAAACATTTTTTGACATACAAAACAATTAAGTCACATTTGAGTTATGAGAGCAATTGTACTAAGTATGGAAAATCGGGGTGTTGTAATTATAAATAAACCACTCTTCATTACAAAAACTACACGGGTCCTTTGCTGCGCTGTGAGACTCAAAGAAAAGGTATTTGAACGTCCTCTGAAAAATATTTTTTCTTTCTATTTACATTCGTGGCAGTTTTCTTTTACTTCATATGAGAGTATGTTAATATATTTTTCCACGTGCGTAATTAAATTTCAATATTTCGCGGACTCGCGTACGTGCATATACATGAGCGAAACTCTTAGACTTCTGCATATATATATATATATATATATATATATATATATATATATATATATATATATATATATATATATATATATAGTTCTCTTCACGGGAGCCATAAACAAGCCCTTTAAAGTGAGGTTACGAAGAGGCGTGGCTGAACAGCTGCCGCGGCGGAGGGATACTTCTCTGAATTACATGTGATGTTCACTTGTTTAGCGAGCTGTCACTTTTGCTTTTTCTTACGTGAATTCTTCTATAACAAGGTCCGCGGCCCTTGGTTGCGGCCGCTCAACCAACGCTATGTTGGGGGTGTATCTTCCCAATCGGATCATACGTATATCCGTGTTGTCAGTCTTCGCTGAACTTATCAACATGAGACTGCATGCGCGAGTGACATTTGACCTTTAGTTCGGGCGCGAAGTTTGGTGGCAATCGCACCGCGTTTCAAATTCATCGAAATTCTCGGAACAGATTATGCCCTGGGAAATAAAGAGAGAATAAACCCAATTTTGACCGCTTTTAGCTGCGTGCACACGTACGCCAAAGTGAGGCTCAGGCACACCGACAAATGTAAATGTTAAAACGAAACTTTCCCTGTCAGAAACATAGATTGATAGATATAATTTCTCAGAAAATTGTTATAATTTGGAAATATACATAATTGTGCCAGGAGGATTAGCTCATTGGCCAGCGTGCTCGCTTTCCATGACTCGACTCCTTGTTCGATTCCCGGTCGGGCAACTTTATAGTGTACATTTTCCTGGCAATGCTCCGGTATAAGTTGTTGTGTGACGATGAGAAAATTCACTTCTCATGTTGAGAAGACCAGAAAACGGCATACGGATGTCTTCATGCCAACCACATGTACCCCCCTAACCCATGGCCGCGAGGCGGGAGCGCTGCTGGAAGGCCATGGCTAATATGTGGGCTGACGCGCCAAGTACAAACATAATTGTAAATTATAGCGAAAACAATTAAGAACATTTCTCCTGTAACTTGATTATTTTTGATTTCTGAAGGGTTTATTGGTGTTTTTCAATTTTTGTGTTTACTTTCTTGTATTTTTATGCTAATTTAATTTTTTTGTGTGCATAATGTTTAAAATGTCAAATATGGTTTGATTCGACAATATGTATAAAATTATAATAAAAACACTATAATCATAATATTTCAATCACCCTAAATATCACATATATAAAATAAGTTGATAAATGGATTAACTGGAATTTTAGGCTACATAACATCGTTTTGCAGTTTTGATCTTTTTATTGCATGTTTTTGCACGTGTTGGTGTTTTCACTGCAAGTTTTAGAGAGTTTTACGAAAATCCGGTCTTTAGAAATTATTAATTACTTGATATTCTATGCAATTGTTTTACACAGTTGTAACTCCTTGCTCAATAAGTTAAATAAGAATAGTTTGTACTGACAGAGGTGTATTGTATTGTTATCATTTACGTGACATATAGAACAAGTGACAATGGATAAAAGGGTCTTGAAGAAAATATATATTATATTCTTAACGTGGAAATGGAAAAATAAGGAAGAGGGAGGGGTATAGCATGCGATAGTTCTTGCATGGGTATGCTAGTTGTTTAAAATAATCAAAATGCCATGTGAATTGATAGAATTTTCTTTGTATTTCAGCACTGACATGAGGGGTGGGGAGATCGGTGAAAGTAAGAATGGGGGGATTAGGGAATGGAATTAGGGTGTTGTAGAAAATGATTACCAACATCATTCATGTAATTCAAGCTATTAATTGGATCTTGATTAATCCAATCAATTGCTAGTTCATATTAATCAATTCATGCCCCAGTCCACTCCTTAATCTTCATTGACCCTATTTGGACCCCCTGTACTATACTATACTACTGCAGCATTCATTAAAACTGTTTTTTTTAAGTATTTAATTTGCTGCAGTGTTAATTGTAGTGTTTGAACAGTGTGTGCGTGTGTGTGTGTGCCACTTCATGGATTCATTGGATTTGTTCAAATGTTCCTTCTGCTGCAAGCCACTAGTGAATTACTAACCTTTAGGTGAGATTAATGTAGTAACTCCTTAACATTATCATTAGTGGCAAAAGGAAATTTAAAAGAATTATTATGCTTCTTAGTCAATACCATTGAAATAAGTCTTGAGGTGTCCTGAAAGATAAATCCAACCTTGCATCTTTGTAAATTTTCTCCAAGGTGATATTCAGTAAGGTATGAATGATGAATTTGCAATATAAAGTAATAATAATCTGTTATATTTACATTCATTTATTGTACAGTATAAACGTTTAGTAAATCTTGTCTATAAATTACGACACCAGGTTCATATTTTTCACTTTTGTCATCACACGGTCAAACATCGATCTACAAAGACTTGGTTCTGTGACTAACATTCAACAACAAAAAAAATTAAAAAACAATACCAGGCATAACAAGTGCAAAGATCCTAGAAGTGTGTTCTTTATTTGTTACATATATATAGTCATATATTCCACATTGTTCAAACAGAACCTCAGATTTTCAATAAATAAAAATTAAATTGAAAAGCCGATATAAAACAAATCTCACCAAGATATTCCAATCTGTAATGACAAAATTTCATATTGAACACCCAAACCCTGTAGCATATGCAAAATTAAATATAAAAAGACAAAAATTGTAGACACAAAAGCATATTCTGAATGAAGACAATATCACTGCTAGGTCTGTCTATATTTACAACACACACACATCTCACAGCGTAGATTGTGTTAAATTTGGTAGCCGACCACTGAACAGAGTGAAGTTCAGATAAAATGTGGCCTAGAACCAAAGCATTTACCCAAGCAGGGGTTAAAATGAGAGTTGAGATCACATTCTGGAATGAATTCAACTGTTATCACCTCTTGGACTAGCAGGTCTCGTGATCCTAATTGCCACATATCATCTGTACTTCTTTCCAGAGATCTAACTTGTCTATCCCTTCCAGATTGGGTTTTCTTATGTGCTGAACTGTCTCCACTAATACGCTGCATAGTGAAACATGGGAAATGTGAGCTGTCTGCCTTTTAACATCAATATCTTAAACTGTTCCAGTTTATCAAGAGCTTATGAAAACAAATAAATTAAGTAACAATCTATCAAGATATTTTTTATTCAAATTAGGCAGAGGTTATTTCTCATGACATTTTTCTTCAATTGGCTTTTATGAAGTTTAATTTCTTTTCTCCTGACTTTTGCAGGAACATTTTTTTAAAAAATGTTTGATAGAAATTGTCAAACATTCATTATATTGAAATATTCATTTGGAGTTAAGATATTTTATTACATTTAAAAGTGAATCCACTTAGCTCTCAGTTTTTGCTAGATGAGCTGAGTGAACATTCCTTACGTTACACTATATGAATGAAAATTATGTTGTAATAGACCTCATTTCCTTCACTTGCAGATAAGAACTGCACAGGCAAACACATATTTGAATTCCTCAAAATTAACAAGTAATCAAATAGAAATATTTCATTTAAATGCAACGATGCTTTAAGTTATCTTCACAGATTGGATATAAAATAATATTTATGGTTTGAGATCAGTTTAAATTCAAGACAAAAATATCTCCTCTCATATGCATAAAATTTTAATGAAATTCATAACAGCACTTTCAATATCATTTTAACACAAATGATAACATACATTTTTAATTTAAAAGCACATTTTTTTTTTATGAGGAAAGCTAATAGTAGTTAACAATAAGGACACTTCAGCACTAGTATATTCCGGACAACTTAAACGTGCAAAGTTACATAAAGAACTTAAGACTCACTATGCCATGCATGTATTAACATACATTTCCACCTCAGGGTAACAAATATAAATAGTTTAATGTAGTACAAAAATTGATGGCAATCCTTTTGCTTGAATTGTTAAGTAAAAATTAATTGTGACAAAAGCAAAATATATGAAACACCGATAAATTTATGAATTTATTTGGAAGGGGAGTATTAATTGGAAAAATTTGACAGAATAATTTCACCTTTTGATTATAATCATTTTTATGAATTTCTTCAAAGTTCAATTATGTATTACGCACATTTTCTTCTTTGTGAAGTAAGTGTAAATGTTTGAGAATTATTATTTATAGCATTATGTAGTTTACAATACCTTAATTATGCTATAATACTCTTTATAGAATTTACCACAGTACTCCCCTCAATTTATTTCAGGCAAAGCAAAAATTTGATATATTACATCAACATCTCTACCTTTGAATTTCCCAGTTTATAATTGTAAGTACGTTTGTTTACCGCAAATAAGTGCATAATCAGTCAGAATTAAAAGTTTTTCACTCTTTGGCAGACATGCTCCATTTTCCTTTCAATGACTTAGTTATAGCAATACAGCTCTAGACTCAGATTGGAACTGCAGCACTTAGCATCACCAGGTTTGTCAAATATTGGCTTTCAGCATCAAAGATAGGAGAAGGAAGATAGTACTATTGCTGTACCTTTCTGTTCAAAAACAGAAAAACAATTATTTTGAATGTATACATGTCAAATCTGTATGGGAGTTATTGCATTTCATCCGATTAGGTTTTTTTTTTTCTCAGCCTTAACTTGTTCACCACTTTTCCACAGGTAAAAGAACTATTAAAATATCTTTTTTGAAATGGTTTGTACTGATGCAAACAACACAAGCCTGAGTGATGACACATGACAACAAGAGCCAGCTCTAGTTTTCAAACAGAGTAATAACAAGCACTAGATAGGCAGTGCTTTTAACAAAAGCATCAACACACCATTTCTTGAATAAAACCCAACCCTCTTGTAAATTTCCAACAGTATTCTTAGATTAATGTTTGTTTAAAGATACATTTGCATACTGGTAAAGTGACATGGAAATATATAGCATCTGTACAAGATTGGACCTTTAAGTATGCACTTTCTGAAGGGTTTGGTGCTCCCACCGTATCCCTGAAAGTTATGAAGCAGCAACATTACAATACTTCCTCTTACTATGGACACAATAATAGCTACATTGCAATTTTTTCCTTACTAGTCAAAATAGGTCTTCACTCGAGTTAAAAGTTTGCAAACTTCCACCCCCTCCAAGATGAACCCACATACAAGATTTGAGCTTGCATAATTTCAGTATAGCATTTCTCTACAAGTAAAAGTCATCCATTTGTGCAATTCTCTTTATACAAACACAATTTCTAAAGAAAAAAGTTGTTTAGAATTAAATTACTTCTTTCTCAGTGGAAGCTAACTCAAGTTTTTGCCCCCTTCACAATCCATGATTAGAACAACTCATTTTTTAAGTAGCAAGCTCTGGTCTTCTTCACCGAAGCCATAACTTCAAGCGTAAAGCGTCCACACCATTCAAGTAATAACGGAACAGCCTTTTGTCCCGCACAAAGCCAAGATTTTCATATAATCTTAACGCTGGGCGGTTGGTGATTTCGGTCTCGAGCACAACCTGAAGCAGAAAGAGTTCCAAGACTAACATTGGGAAGAAAGAAACAATGAGCCTACATTATCATACCATGATAACTTTTTATAACACATTTGACATTAGAAAAACTTCAACCCCCTTTTTTCTTTTAATTTAAAAAAGGAAATGGGAAAATCAGTGTTTTTCCATATATGAAAATATTTAAGAAATTTTTATGTTTATTTGGAAGGGGGGAAAGAAACCTTCAATAATTCAAACTAATATGATAAATACATAATGAAAGTATTTCTTTTGCAGTTACAACCATCAACAATGTGTGGTTATTGATTTGTATATTACGTTTGGTGATTTTTTTTAATATATAGAGTTGTACACTTATTTCAATGACACTGCAACAACTTCTTTTGTATAAACCATTAGTCCCTATAAGAGAAAATATCTTCTCCACGTTATTTTAAACAGATACACTAAAACTTCATTGAGACATTTAATTTTCTTTTTCTCACTAATAGTTAATTAGTACTGCAAACATTTTGAAAACAATTTCAGCAAACATTATAACCAACATCTGTCTTTAGACCATGTATTCAATGCGACACAAAAAGGTCATAGTTTTGAAACCGAATAATGCTGAATGAAAAATATTCAATTTCATAAAAAGAATTACAGAATTTATTCTCCCTCATGACATCAAAATAGCGCCACTTGTACTTGAATGTTTTATATCACATTGACCATTACATTCCCCACACATACCTCATCAGCATCATCTTCGACCATGGCTCGGATTGCTTTCAAGACAAGATTTGAACCTACAACAAGAGTTTCAATAAATTTCAACACATTAAACAAATTTTTTTAACTAAGACACAATTTTACGAACACAAAGTCCATTTTCACACCTATTTTTCTTTTCCTATATTTTTCATCAACAGCCAGCATTGCAATATAACCTCGCTTGACAACTTTTCGATGTACATCTAACTTGCACACAATTGCCCCAACACATTCACTCCCATGCATTGCCTGCACAGAAAAAAAGATAAAACATAGAATCGCTAAATGAAATTGACATCCAATTGATTTTGTTTGAAACTGTTAACATATGCTTACCAAGAAACACAATTTGGGCCAATTATGAATGAAATACCTATATGTATATATCGAATAGGGTTCTGACAGGTCTTTCTGGATGAGTCTCATTATATCAGGCATTTGAAGTTCCGATTTATAGGATACATATTGTATTTCCCCACTTTCCGATGACTCACTTTTACTTTCATCTTTACTAGGGATAGTTTCACTAGATCTACCACTGTTATCAGGATGATGATTAACACAGTCTGACACAGATTTTGTGTCTGCATTATTTGAGCTATCACTATGTATTCGTGTCTTCTCACACTTATCACAATGACTAGAAAATTCAGTTTTTCCATTTGACAACGAACAATGCTCATACTCAGCAGAGTGAGGCAGATCCATTCCTACAGCTAAACCATTCACGATACCATTTACACCTGATCCACTCTTCAAGTTCAATTTGTCTTTTAATAATGTTGCTACTTGAGTAGAACTTCTTTTCTCCTCCTCTGAGGTAAGCTTTTGTGATGCCAGCATTATAGTCAGGTTGCAGTTTTTGTCTTCCGTCGGTAATGTTTCATCCAAAAGCTGTTTACAGTTCAATTCTTGCTTTGTATTGTCAGCAAGACTGGGAGACTGTACTTGTGCAACAGGCCCATCAGACTCCATGAATTCAATATTATCGTCCATTCTGAGTTACAATTTACTGTTGGCTAGCCAAGTATGAACACCATTCTAACAGAGTATATGTTAGACTGTGATGTCAGTGGTGGGCATTATAATAATGGTAAACCGTGCGGATTAAAATTTCAATTTCAGATAAAATACACTGCACATTAAACGTACAACCATCTTGGATTTTGCGCACTGGACTGGTCGAATTGTTACGACTAGCTCTCCGTTACATTAGTATGTTAAAACAAGCTCAACATACATGTGAAAGTTTTAAGGGGTGGATGAAACATTAAACACATTTGCGCTATCCAGCATGATCTCGCAAGGGTGCACAATTGAACTATTTTTTATGAAATGCGTATAATACATGTCCGCATATCCCTGCGCGTGTTCGCGACCTCGCGACTCACATATCGTTTTAGAATTGAATCGATAGGGAAGTCGATAATCATCGAGAGGACTGTGTATAGTAGCGTTCTCTGGTTGCATTGAGTTGCACCACACGGTCGCACATAGTGAAATGATTTCACGCCGTGGTCGAACAGATGATAGAGTGACATGATGTATACTCCTATTCAAAAACACGGGGAATTGACAGCGGTCTGGTGGGATACGTTTATCTAATTGGGAACTTCGTTACAACTTAATTTTTTATACTAAAGCTCCCAATTGGATAACCGTGTACCAGGTGCTCAAAAGTAAATCCCCCCTACATTTCAATCGGAGTACCATGGAAAACACCATGGTTGCACAGAGTTCCATTTGTTCATTGCAATGACTGCAATCGTAGTGCTGCTTGTTGCTTCGAGTGTATGCAAGAAGGCAGCAGAGAGTATCATTAGTCTGTTAATACAGATTGCTGAACTGGAGAATGGAACTAGTGAAACTCCGCGGTGCGGAAGTGAATGCGATAAAGAGACAACCAGAAAGGCAGAAAGTGATTGAACAGTGAAACTAACATTTTAACTTCCTCCATATTATCTTTATCAAAAAGAAATGAGAATAAACTATGCACATTATGCGCTTTCCCATACTATTATCAATAGACTGTGATATTATTGTGTAATACAAGCGTACTATATCGTATATTCTAGCTCTAGTTGATATACATATACTTCGATTTAAATATAGTGGAATTTCGATTCATCAATAAATATAGTGACTACTCGATTTAAAAATATTTTGATAGATAGGTAGATACGGTTTACCAATCGCGTTCAGTCTCTACGATACTTTTTTTTGATATTGAAGCTCTCGATTGGACAATCACGCCACAGCTGATGGTACCTGACAAACGAGAGCCATCTTTCGCTGGCCACGTTGTGATGTCAGAAGTCACTGTTTTGAAATTGGAGTGTATACTTCAATTAAAACAGTAAATTCGTAGACAATCGACTAGGATGCTGTCATCCAAACGATGACTATAGAACCTGTTTATTCAAATATGTAAATATAGTGACGTCACTATGGTGACATTGAAACTCCCTATTGGATGACAGCTGACAAGTGTCAACAGACTGTTTTAATCGTAGTATATACTGCGATTTTTCCACAGCTCCTCTCAAGACCCGTCTTCACGATGGAATATGTCACGGCCTTTCGCGTCTTTCTCAGTTGTGCCGCGAGATGCGACCAATATACTCTCTGGATGCGACCGTGAAAGACGCGAAATGCAGTGACATTTTCCATCGTGAAGACGGGCCTTGAGAGGTGCTATGGAAAAATCGCAGTATGAAGTCGCACGAAGGAGTCTACAGTCTTGAAGACTTCGTGTAGAGAACCTGAGTAACGTTGCCGTGTGTTGAAGGAGAGAAGCGTGGAGGCAACACGATAAAACATGGTTGCCCATGCGCGTATTATTCTGTTTCCACCGGTTGCAACCTGCAACAGCTACTAGATAATATACTCTTTATATTCTCTCTGATACTCCCATCAACGCCACCTATGTACACCCTACTGCAGGGTGTATCCATACTCTCTGGGTGTACCTTGACAGGTAAAGCAGGCCTTGAACCCTACTGTATACTGCGATTTTTGTAAGAAGAGCTCTCAAGATAACTCAAATCCCATCTTCGCGATGGAATATGTCACGGCATTTCGCGTCTTTTCTCGGTCTTGCCGGTAGAAGTCGCATGATCGCAAGCACTGCTTCATAACGGTCGCGATCGTGCGAAATCTAGCGGAACGACTGTGAATGATACGAAATGCCGTGACATATTCCATCGCGAAGATGGGATTTGAGTAATCTTGAGAGCTCTTCCTACAAAAATCGCAGTATAGTGACGTTAAGCTCTCGATAGGATGATGTCAGTACTGTTGTGACGTTAACGCTTCCGATTGGATGACACTGTAACAACCATATACTTTCTGGTAACAACTGATTAAACGTCAATGGACTCTGTATTAAAATCGAAGTATAGTAGACAGACACTTTGATCCCATGCTGCTTCGCGCGCGTTGAAAAGACGAAATCACGCGAGGGTCGCCAGGGTCGCAATGTGGACCAACGTGGACCAGAATTAACCTAACCTGCGGCTGCTGAGAGTAATTTGACTCAGCGGATCCCGATTTCCCCATAACCTTATTTCGCTGTGTTCGCCTGAGATGGTAGGCCTAGTTTGACGGCTGCGAAGAACTGAATGGATCGCGGAGCAAGTTATTAGTTTTGTGCGGTAGGTAAGATTTGAATGATTGCAAATTTGAAATGATTGTTTAAATGTATGGGGAACGTAAAAGTACTTTTTTTTCTCTCAATTCAGAAATCTTTCGTGTTTTTAGCGTGATATTTTGCTTCGTCTCAAATCGTGTGGCGAATCGCAGTAAACAGTGCATATTCTCAGTGTGTGTTTCCTTCCTATCTCTCTCTCCCTTTTTTTTTGTCATGTGGGTCTCTGGAATTTGTGTTCTTAATTGCTAATCGTATTTGGCTGGAAGATTTGCTAGTAATGACATGGCATTCAAATTAGCCGTTAGAAAATGTTTTTATACTTAGTGTTTCGGGAAGATAAGTAAAAAGAAAGAATATTGTCACCTGTAATTTGTGAGAAAAAATGTTTTTTAAAAAAATGTATTTATTTATTTTTGCATTTATAAAAATGGGATGTGTATCATATCGAATTTGCTACATAAAGTAGTTGCACAAGATATAGTCAAAAGGGTTGTGTTCAAGACAGAAACCAGTGGAGAAAACTATAAAACACGATATCATAAACAAAAGGAAAAGGCAGTTTGAGTCTGAGTGAATAGTGAACAAATGTCTGACATGCTACTGCTGTGTATATCCAGTTAGGATAACGAGGGATCGCTGGCGATCTATGTACTACTATTGTAATTAAATGGGTAGGGTAGGCATTCTGGAGCTTACACAGGTGATATACTTCTCCCCCAAAAAACATATCCAGTATTTTTTGATGAAATAAATCAAAACAAATCTAAGATATATTTTTAAGTGAGCCACTGAGCATACACTTATTTGCAGTAATAATTTATTGTTTATTTAAGTCGAGTAAATTGACGTGGTGTTTCTTCCAATGGTTAATAATTATCATTAATACATTGTGAGTATTATATCAGTAACTCAATTATGTAATTTTTACAAAAAAAAATAAAGCTGACAGTAGTTTCCTAGTGATTTGCAAGAGCAGTAGCTTTTTCATTGATGTAGTCCACCATTGTTGCCACCACTAGAATAAATAAAGGGAGGAGATTCAGCCTTGTACCTGCTGAGTGTTTCTAGCACTTGTTTATATTGCCCATAATCATAATTTTGCCTCATTAAAAGTAAACATTGGGTTGAAAAATACCAGACCGTAGGACTGAAATCCGGTATTTGCTTTACATTGCTGTCATCCAATTACATCTTACTGTTGTCATCCAATTTTTATTCATTTGTCCATCCTGTTCTGTGAATACCAGTTAATGGTTTTAGAGCAATTATGTAAGACAGTGAGCCCTGGTGTAGATTTTTACACTCTCAAAATGTGATAAAAAATGCATACTTTATAGAAGAGACTTTTTCAGACCTCATTTATTCTTGTTCAAGTTATTTTTAGTGGTGTAAAATGATTTTATTTCTATTTTTAGCGTATTTTTTAGTACTAAAGTTTTTTGCATGGTGTGTGATTCTGGCTTAAATCAGTCAGATAATTCCAGATGCTTAAATGTTTCAACAATTTTTAATGAGGTAGAGGAAGAGCTACTGATTCTAATTTCTAAAAATACGGAAGATAATTTTTTGTTCATGCATGGACCCGGATTGTTCTGCCTTGTATATTTCTCTAGAAATCCTTTCAACATTTGCCTCTTTTTAGAACGTTATATTTGCCCCTACTAAAGCATCACACATTGTCATTAAAAATGGATTTGTTACAGGCTTCAATGTTGCCTCAGTAACAAAAGTTTGAAATGTGTGACATTTGTTTCTTTCCTTTCTCTACGTTTGACACAATGAGAAGTAGATGCGAGATGCTGGCCCTCTTGAAACTTTTTGGAATATTTAATCCACATAAATAAATTCAAAATATTTATTTCTTAAGAAGAGTGTTGGAATTTTGCTGCAAATTACCATGTTTTGTAACATACTAAACTTTGTTGCAAATGAATGTCAGATTTAATTCAAGAGAAATGTATTTTACTAAAATGTGTTTAGCTAAACGTTGAGGTTCAAACTATCTGGGCAGAAATTAAATAGGCACAAATTTGAGAATTGGTCGTAGAAATCAGATTTAGTTCCTACTCATTTTGTTGTACCACTTTCTCTTGTTTATAAAAATATTCTGTTTACAGACACAGCGATGCTACTAGTACTTCTAACGAAGTAAAAAGGAAAAATACGAAATACTCTACAGTTTACTTTTTTTTTTTTTTTTTTTTTTTTTTTTTCTCAATAACATTAAAAGTAAAAGAGGTGAAATTGAGGTGAAACTCAAGCAAAATGTTTGGAAAGAATATGCATTCTACCACAAATAATTATTTCAAAACAATGCGCCTAACAGTTTCTACAAAATAATTTCTTGAACCTCAGAAAAATCTCAGAAGTGCTAAAAAATTATTAATAGTATCCTGAAAATAATTTTCACTTCAATAAAACTTAAAACTTTTGTTCTTCGTTTCATATCTAATTTCATTGTCATTTTTGTATCCTTTTCAGTTTTTCAAAGTTTCAGTATTTCAAATTATATAATTTCTACAGCAACATTAGACTTGAGCACTAAACATTTTGACTAGGAAAACACCACCTGTAAATATATTTTTTTAATTGATCAATTTTTGCAGTAAAACCTTTTTACTTCTTTATTATAGGAATTACAATAAATTATATTTCCATCCATCCTCGAGAGATTGTTTCCAATCCTTTGTTTGAGAAGTGTTGCACACAAAGCCTTAGGTGAAGCCATTTTATGCTTAACTTCACAATTAAGAAACTTGTGTTAATCCCCTGTTGCACTCAAACAGACTTGAGAGCCTGCTCTGGATTATTTTCCTCCCCCATTCAGTTATCAAAGGATATTGAGTTTTGTCTTTGTGTCTTCCATATCCTTTCAGACGTCTCATGTGGCGTTGATAATTCATTTCATGATCGCTGCTCCCCACACATGTACATGCGTCGCAAATCCAGCTAGTGTACCGGAAGGTTAAAATGTGCAGTATAACAATAAGCACCAATACGTGCTATTGGTCTAAGATTCACATTCTGTTTATACAAAATGTAAGTCAGTTTTAAAATTCACAAATTATTCAGAGAAATAATAAAGTACTTAATACACTAGATAGAAGTGTAAAAATGCAGTATTAATTTTAAAAAACGTCCAAACATGCATGCATGCATTTCTAATAAAAAGTGTCAAAACAAGCAAACATGCACCGAAGAAGTGTGAATTTTTTAAACGAGTTTTTCATGAATCATATATTTATAAAGTTTGAAATCTCTATGAAGCTTAAATAAAAACATGCATTTGCATGGAAATCCTGTCTCTAATAATAATACAAATTTGCAAGAATGTAATATTTTTCTATGCTTAATAAATTTAAAATAAAAATGTTTAAGAAAAGAAGTACTTATTAATAACCACAGGAATCCTTAGAATAGCATGTCTTAAATACCTCTGCCACTGAATTCTCATTGTGTCAAACTATTTGTTACTGTTGTGTCAGTACTTTAAGTTTGAACTATTGGAAAAATGCCAAAATACTATGGTTACTCAGAAGAAATCCACTCACCAGAAGTTACTGTTACGTAAACCCAAGAAATTTAAATATTTTCATTTACGTCTAACTCATATTGCTTTTGTTCCAAATATAAGTAATTGATATTTCAGAAAAAAATGAAGATACTTTTGAGACTCAGTGTATTTTCTCAACTAAACAAAGCATTGAGATCTGAGAGTTTTAACTGCTCTTGAAGCAGTGCATCAGAAGGATTATTTTAAGTAATATACACTTGGGCAAATGAACCAGTAATCGGATCACACAGTGACATAGAGGTGAAAATTCTGTTCCAAAGCTTCACATGGATTCCCTTACCTGCCATTTAAAACAGTAGGGTCTTCGACATGCACGATATCCATTTTTTGCTGTAATGCGCAGGCTTGTACATTCATGACCTTTGTAAAAATAACCATAAACTCACAACCACAAACTTGCTGCACCATGTGGAAGAACATATAATCAATTGCAACTTTGCGAGCGAAATAATGAGCCAATGATGGCATGGCAAATAAACATTTGTTCCAAAAATGTTATGATTTTATTAAAATTTAGTATTCATGCCACAAAACAAATGAAAAATCGTGAGCTATAATATACCTGTAGCATACTACTTCATATTTAAAACAAAATTCATGAAATTTGATTTAGTAGAATGCTGACATTGCTTTCTAAATGAAAACCCCTAAATGAAAAACCCTAGTATTTTATATATAATGATTTGAAGAAAATATTATAGCACATATTAATTTATTTCTTATTATCATACAGTTCTGTCTCTGGATAAAATCTCAGGATTGAGGTAACCGTACGGGCTCTTGCCAAGTAACGGCCCTTTTCGATGTCGAAGCAGGATTACATGTATTAGGCATGAGTAATACTATTGTTGAGGAACTTTCTGACTATTGCGCAAGTATTGAGGATGGCAACTTTCTGTAACTCCATGTACACTGTCTTTGGCATTTTCAACTGTTGTAGGCTGTTATGCAAAGTTGTTGGGATGACACCAGTTGTGGACACAATGATGGGTACTGTGTAAACTTTCTCCATTTTCCACTGTTCTTTTATTTCTATTGCTAAATCAGTGTATTTGGACACCTTTTCTGTGTGAGAGGACTGAAGATTGTGTGTGTTTGGGATTGCGATATCAATTAGGTAAGTGATTCTGTTAATTTTATCAATTAGCGTAATGTCTGGCCTATTGTGTGCTATCATCTTGTCTGTAATAATAGTTCTGTCCCAATATAGTTTGCATTGCAGAATTTTCCATCACAGTTGTTGGTGTGTACTTGTAATATGGCAGCTTGTTTTCCAGAAGCTCACTGTCTATTGCTATCCTTTGGTGAATAATTTTGGCTACCTGATCATGCCTATGTTTGTAATCGGTTTGGGCTATGGCTTTGCAGCCAGATGTGATATGTTGAATTGTCTCGCTGGACAGATGACACCTTCTACATAAATCATTTCCCAGAGTTGAATCTTTAAGGATGTATTTACGATAATTTCTTGTGTTGATGACTTGATCCTGGATTGCTATCATCAGTCCCTCGGTTTCGGCAAACAAATCGCCACGGGAAAGCCAGGCGTTCGACGCTTCCAAGTCGACATAGCGTCGACAAGTTCGCATAGTCAGTGGCGATGTCTCCCATGAATTATTTTTTGTCTCCAGGACTGGTATTTGTCAGGTGGCTCAGTTGCAGAGCTTAATGAATCATGATCATAGTGGTGCAAATTTAGTGGCGTGAGTTTGCTATCTGCTAGTACTATTGCTTTATGTAAGAACGAGTCGTTTTTCTGCGTGACAAAATATTCTTGAAGTGCATGAATTATTTTGTTGTGAAGGTTTGTAATGTCAATTATGCCGCGACCTCCTTCCTGACGTGGTAGCTTAAGTCTTTCTATTGATGAGTTAGGGTGGTGCACTCTATGCTTGGTTAGAGCTGTTCTTGTTTTCCTTTCGATATTTTCCAGATCAGTTTTGGTCCAGTGGATGATACCAAAAGAGTAGATGAGAACAGGTACTGCAAATGTATTGATTGCTTTAAACTTGTTTTTCCCATTGAGTTCACTTTTCAGAATTTTGGTCAATCTGTTCATATATGTTTTCACAAGTGTTTCTCTAATCACTCGGTGTTCAATACGTCTGGATTGAGCGAAACCCAA
This sequence comes from Acheta domesticus, assembly GCA_031308135.1. NCBI lineage: Eukaryota > Metazoa > Arthropoda > Insecta > Orthoptera > Gryllidae > Acheta > Acheta domesticus. Next base: position 45,220,188 of record JAHLJT010005437.1, on the reverse strand, counting down.
ATATTTATAGGTATTTTCTCCAGACATTGCCTGTATTGTTTCTCCCGTTTGGAGTTGAAAGCCATTACATTTGCGCTTTCCTTGAGTTATTTTTTGTGTTTTGCATTTGTCTATTCCAAATTTCATAGCAATATCCCTGGAGAAGTTTTCTGTAATTTTGAGCAAGTGTGTAAGTTGTGTCTCTGTTGTTGCGTACAATTTTATATCATCCATGTACATTAAATGTGAAAGCTTGAACTGAGTCACTTTGTTACTTTTGATGTTGAACCCGTAGTTGCTATTATTTAATCTGGTTGAAAGAGGATTCAGTGCTAGACAGAACCAAAGGGGACTGAGAGTGTCTCCCTGGAAGATGCCTCTCCTAATGGTAATGGGGTCTGTTGTCAAACATTTGTCTTGACTGCTGAGCGTGACTGCTGTTTTCCAATTTCTCATGGTGTATTCAAGAATTGTGACTACTGCTGGGTGAATTTTGTATATTTTGAGAACTTTCAACAACCAGGAATGGGGAACTGAATCAAATGCTTTACTATAGTCAATGTAAGCTGTATATATATTTCTACGATCTTTGTACGCCTGTTCCAGTGCTACAGAATCAATCAAAAGCTGTTCTTTGCACCCCTGGGAGTGTTGTCTGCATCCTTTTTGCTGTTCAGCTATAACTTTGTTCATGTCACAATGCGCATTTATCTGGTTTGCAAGGCATGAAGTCAGTATTTTGTAGATTGTGGGCAGGCAAGTGATCGGTCTGTATTTGGATGGATTTGTTGTGTCAGAATCTTTTGATTTCAAGTACGTAATTCCCTGTGTGAAGTAAGGTGGCATTGTCTCTGGCTGTTGTACAAAATTTGTGAGATGTTTTGCTAGTAGCGCGTGTGTACATGTGAATTTTTTGTACCAATAGTTGTGAATGTTATCAACACCTGTTGCTTTCCAATTATGGGTCTTTTTTATGGTAAAGGTGATATTTTCTTCTGTAAACCTGTAAATGGCATCTGTTTCATTTGTTGGCAACGCATTTCTTCTTCAATTATCCATGGGGCACTATTGTCATGATGAAGATCTGTAGACCAAAGTGACGACCAGTAAGCTTCTATTACATCTTTAGTCGGTATTCCATTGTGTGTGGCTGGTTTTTCTTTTTCTTCTTTTTCCTTTTTCCAAATTTATTTCTTTATTATTATTATTATTATTATTATTATTATTATTATTATTATCAGGGATGAGAACTTATAATGCTATTAACACAGTACTATTCATAGTGTGACATCTATGAGGGCACAGTAATTAAAGAAATGGATTTGGGTTGTACCATTAAATTTTGTTACTAATGTTCAAGAATATGGTTTGAATATTGCTCAGAGTCAAAATATTCAAGGATATAAAAACATTTATTAAATAATTTTTTCCTATTGAATTTTTCTTGTCATAATCAAAAATGAGTTTAACAATAGGGTCACAATAATAATCACTTTCTTGCTTGTAAACTTGCATTCCTCTCAGTCGCACACATTCTCCATGTTCTCATCTTTGTTTTGATTTATATGTTTGGCCAGATGTAAAAGACATTTGTCATGTGGTGTCAACTTGTTTGATTGCCTCCAAGAAGCTGTTTGGCAAGATGTCAAACTGGCAGTAATACCTTCATAGCAGCAACCTGGCATGAGTTTTTCACACGTGCTTGAGGAAGAGAGTTGTGTGTTCTGTTTCTAAAATATATTGAATATTGGAAGAGGACAATGTAGAAATTGGGTATTTTAAGTTTGTTTGCAAATGTTTATTTCTGCTTTGTTAGGGAGTTATATAGTACAATAATATTTTTAGTGATAAAATCAGTTATCAGTTTTGTATTTAAACTATTTGTGTGATAAAAATGTAACTTATTGAGGTGTTTGTGAGCATTCATTGAAATTTTGGCATAAATTTACCTGTGAAAGATAAAAATTAATCAGTAATTCTAGGGTTAGTTTGAAGCTCAACAGATTTTTTGTAAGGATGAAAATGTATATGTGAGGTATAAAATGTGTATAAATAATGTGTTACTCATCTTATGTGAGTAAAATTCCCTCTGGTCACACAATTTTGGTTAATTTTTTATGATTCAGCTCTTTTTTAATTGTGTACAATATTTAATATGTCCTTTTTTTCTCCTCTCCCGCGGATATCAGATTACAGTAGCATATGATTATTTCACATATTAGATTCTACATACTGAGACATTTTCTATATCAACAGAATTTATCTTCATACTAGATTATAAATCGGTTTTCATTGTAGTGCTCATTGTATTTATTAACAAGTTGTTTAAGAGGATAGAAATGTATTATCCTGCGATTAATTTTTCAAGATCAAAATGTCTGTTCATTGGCCTCAAAAAAAGAAGTAAATGGGCACATGTGTGTGGGTGTATGTGGGGGGGGTACAATCCCTGGTCTCATTATTAGGTCATTTCCAAGAACAAATGTGAAATATTGAGTACTGTACGCATTTATTTTCCATATCTATTGTCAAGTTCATGGTTATTTAACAATTGCAATGCAACACTTGCTTGTTGTTTGCCAATAATATGTATTCCTTATCGTTAACAAGTTCTAAGGCAAGCAATATTGCAACACAGTGACAAAGAAGCCTAGATATGTATTCCCTGAAAAAGTATTGTTTATTATTAAGTATTGTTTAATTGCGTGTCAATGCAGTTTCTTAAGTTGTTAGGGGTGAAATTAATTGAGATTTAGTTCAGTTGTGCAATTTCTTTCAAATGTAAGTTTTCAGAGTTCTCTCAGGACAAAATTTTCAGTAAAATTCCTGAATATTGATATGAGCAAACTCAAAGACCTCACAGATGATTAAAAAGCTGAAGTATCATATTTTAACAAAAGAGAACTATAATATAAGTAAAGTAACCCAAAAATCCAATGATTCATGACAGTCGATTCAAAGAATAAAAGAAAAGTTAGAGAACTGTAAGACATTAGAGAATTCTAGCAGCCGGCTGCATGAATCAGTAGTTTTTCTTGGTTTCTCCAATCAATACCAGGGGAATGCTGGGGCAGTATCCTAACGGGCATGCCACAGACCACGTGCGATCTTTCCTTAATCTTCCTAGTCCAAATGGCCAATATCTCTTACACTTACATGCACTACACTGCCACATAAGTTGGGAGACCAGACAGGAACCGTGTGCTTGTCAGGCTGGGGTTGTGAGCCGCTGGTGGAGCTACCTGTTTGGGGAAAACCTCGCTAACCGGCGTGTAGGTCAAAAAAAAACACAACCACATTACATTACATCACAACACAACACATCACAAAACACAAGCATCACACTTACAAGACTAATGCCCTTAGTCATTGACGCACCCAGAAATACTTTTTTTTTTTTAAAGTTGGTTGAGTAAACATTGGTGCTGTATCTTTGTAAACGTTTCTCAGCTGCCATCTGTTCACTCTGTGAGGGTATGTGAACAAAAAAGCAAAGAGTTACTTCCCAGAGGATGCAAACAAGTTCTGTGTTGATGTTTGGTTGGCGTCCACATGTTTCCTGTTTTGAAATATGGGGTAATTTGGGAGATTCAAATACACATCCTGGTGCAATTTTGAGATACTTAATTTCCGTTTATTGGTATGTAGGAGTCGTAATATAAAAACACCACACTCATTCAGATAATGAATTATTCTAATATTTTAAAGAGAATTTCCAGTCTTAGAGAATTTCCCTTGCATGTTCTGTTAGATTTGATCTGACACATTGATTAGAATGACACATAGTTTCTCTCCATTTCCAGAAGTCAAGTATGTCATTTGGGCAGAATTCTTGTAAATTAATAAAAGTTCAATGTAATGTATTTTGAAATAAGCCTATATCTTTATCCAAATTTAAGTTTGTTAATGAAAAAACATCAGGCAAAAAATATAAAATCAACGCAAGTTAAAGATTTAATTGCATAAAAATGTCATCTGTAGTGGAGAAATTAAATACATTAAAAAAAGTAGGCCAGCAAATAGAATTGAAAAATACAAATTTATTGGAGATTTACTTGTTCTCTTATATTAAATCCCAAAATATTCTAGTTAAATTTTTTCATCTTTAAAATGGGGCGAAAAAAGAAGGTTTATGGGAGGTGGGAGAATTAAATAATAAAAAAGAAAGAGAATGGTAACAGGGATTTGTAATCAAAGGAAATAACAGCTGTATTATTCAGAAGAGGAAAAGAACAAGATTGAATTGTATAAAAATAGAATTCAATGTACAATGGAGAAACAGAGAGAACCTAGTGGAGGGAGGAAACAAAGGAAGAATCAGGCAACTGGAGGGAGTGGAGCATGAGACTGTGCACCCCTGGTGTTTGTGTGGGCCACTCAAGTAGTGGTGACAGGCTTCTTGACGTCAGACCTCTCATCCCAGGGTCAGAAATAGCCTCTCTCAGCTCCACATGTGCATAACAGCCTGTTCATGCTTCATAGAAAGGGCACCCTTCCAACAATGCCTGGCGCTTGGCTTGTGATCGGAGCATGTGTTAGGAAGCATGCCACTTATTTGGAGTGATAGGACAGAGGAAATAATTTGAACAATTTATATATGTATGTATCTATTAATAATCCTTCTGATTGAAATGGCAGAGAAAATAGTTGATTATTCTGGGGAATTGTTTTTTTTATAGATTGAACATTCTAAATTCAAAACAGATTTGTGTAATTTTCTATGTTTTATTTTGTATATTGATAATAGTAGTTTATGTAATTAAGCTTTATTGCACTGAGTATGTTCTGAAAACGAAGTTAGGAGCGAGTTTTCAAATTTGTACGAATGCAATAAAGCAACATTATAAACGAGTTGCTTATACATTTTTTTTGTATGACAGCATTATAAATTTATAAGAGAATCAATCTTTCCTGTGATTCCTAGGGGACTTCTATGCGAGAAAACGTTGTTCAGCTGTTCCGTTTACCTCTGCCTCCCCCCGATTCTCTCGCTTCGATTGGCTGAACGTGTGATGACGCAATCATTCGTGCCGCAAAATCTAATACGTCATCGTTTGTGCCGTAAAACGCTGGATTATGAACGATTTCTTTTAACAGAAACGGTTGTTTATAATGCTGAATTACAAGAAAAAAAGAATTATGGCACAGAACGTGACTGATTATAGAATTTTACTAAAAATGTTCAAATACTGAACTGTGCAATAATTGTATAAATGGACTGTAACTATGCATTGATCAATACTTATCACACCACTCACTTAGTAACAACTTCAGTTGTTTTATTTCTTCATTGTTTGGAAAATAATTTCTTGAATATATTTTATATACTATAAAATATTTCTGGCATTCACATTGTAACTTTCTCATATACACGTTTATACGGAGTAATATACGTAGTGCAGCGAAAGTTATGTAATGCTGCGGAAAATCGATTTCGAGATCTCGACGGGAATTCAAGTTTTGGGGTCCCCTGATACCGAAAAAGTGTCCCCCCTAAAAAACGTCTGTCCGTCCATCTGTGAACACGACTTCCGCCTAAACCATACGTAGGATTTTTTTTTCTTTCAAAATTGATGGTCCCCCGTCGATCTGGCTCGACTCGTCGCGCTGCAATTCTGAAAAACTTTCTTGAAAATTTGGGTGTACTTTACATGAGGCCCCCCGATTTTCAAAATTTTCTCGAAAACGGCTCCAATTTTTTAATTTAAATTTCTTGTAAGAATAGAGAAAATACACTTATAAAGGTGGCATAGCCTTTTCACGGTTAATTCTGAATTTTCGAAAATTCCAAAATTTTGATTTTTTTTTCGGCGTCTTCCGTACAACTACAAAATTGAAGATAGATGTTTCCTTCAAATAAAATTTGTTCGACATAGTGAGTTGTTTCATTAAGGGTAAGTACATTTTTTTAATTTACGAGTTCCTGATAACGAAAACGTGATTTTTTTCGTGCTCCTTTAGAGATACAGTCGACTCGGGTTATAGTGAACCTAAGTCACATGATCCCACTTCACTTACAAAACAATAAGCGTAAGAAGTTTGTTATAGTGAACCTGAACTTCGGCTGTAGTGAAAGTAGGCAATACAATGCCCTGGAATTAAATTCCGTCGTGGAAAAGATTATATCGCCCCAGTGCCACAAATTCCTACACTAGACAGCTTGAAAAAACTATCGTCGGCCAATCATCGAAGGAGGCTCCCCTGAGGTGAAGGTAGCGGGCCAGGTGTGGGGACCTAACTGATGATCTTATGCCACTCAGTTTCACTATTTAATTTTCACATCATCGGATATAAAGAACCAAAAACGTTAGTCCCCAAAGTTCGACCGGAGCTGCTATGTTGCTTAGTGGCCTGAAGCGAACGATGCGCTCTGAGGGCGATAGTTCGAGGCTGGGCGAGCTTAAGCGGGAAATTTTTAAATTACAACGGCTCGAGCATATCCAAGCAATAGAACTTCTATAAAATATTTAACTTTTAATAGTGAAATATTATTTTCTTGTTTTTATTACCAATTTGCTACGTTCCTTTCACAATCTTGCGGAGAAACAAGGTATCACTGAGGGGGGCGAAAGCGTGATTTTGAATAGCTTTTAGGCTCGAGGCTCTTTTACAAGCAGCCTACATGGGACAGCCGGGTTTACTTCCCCTCCAAAAGAAGGCGTACGAAGGATTTTTTCGCAGATCAGTTTGGACATTCCTCAAGTTACGCTCGTGCACGGAGAGAAATGTTTAGTTCATAAAATTAATCACGTAATAGATTCAACTAAACGGTATAGTAGATTTTCGTAGAACAAAATGCTTAGTCAAGTTCACGAAACTGCTGTTTAGTTAAACACACTAATGCACGTATAGTAATGTTCACTAAACAGGTCGTACCCGGGACGAATGGCAACTAGTGGAGAAAACTAAACGAATCTTTGCGTTGGCTAATACATTGTGTAATATTTACTAAACAGTGCAGTGAAAATAACTACAGGAAATACTTTCTTTCTCTCCCTCCAAGCAGGTAGCTACTGGGGTTCCGCAGCGGTCACCCATCCTACGGCCCCGTATACTTGAGCTGCCTTAACCACGGTTACCCGACAGACCCTACCCTAGCAGAACAGTTACGGACACAAGGCTGCTGGTCTTAGGCTGTCGACGGTATTTCTACCGTTAATTTAGAGAATATAACATAATTATTGAAAACCAATAAAATACTAAACACGCCATTTATATAGCGTTTAATACTATATACAGCGTTGAATTCTTACACTTCCGATGGGTTTTATAACCATTTCAATTGGTCAGGTTGCTGAGAACGCGCGCTTACTAAACAGTGTTTCGTATGTGTGACGACATGAAACGTAGATCTCACCAAATGATTTTATCTACGAAACGAGAATAGTACCACTGACAATTCTCTTAGTTCATTCACTCACGATTATGAATTGTTTGATTTACTAAATGAAATTAAATCATGTTTAGTGAATCTTACTACACGAATAATTGTATTTACTACACGATCGTTTACTAAAAATATTTAGTACATTCTACTACAACATTTCTCTCAGTGTGTGATTGTGTGGAGCAATCAATGGCTGTGTCCGATTTAGTAATGTTGGTCCAGAATTATTCGACTACCACTGCCCTGGGTTCCAATTAACCGAGGACCGGCCTTATGGTTAATAAACAACGAACTTTTGTAGGTAAATTACTTTTGACCGATAAAAACTTTGAAGATCTTGGAAACGGTTGGTGGCAATGACGCTCGTAAGTTCATTTGGATCACACTGCTAACATCTTCATTGAATCAAGTTGCTAACATTTCCATGGCCCTCCAAAATATTCTTCCTTTGCTGTTCCTTGTTCAGAATCTTCAATAAAACTTCAAATTTATCCGGATACAAGTATTGATATTTTCACCATCTTCAATTAGGTCTGAATATAACATGTTAAAATTCTCTTTTGTCAGTTTTGTTCTGTTTATCCCAGAATCTGCGTTTTCTTTGACTCGTTCCCTTTTTTTATTAAAAACGAAACAAGATTGCTTCTTCACTTATCACGTTGTCATCGTTTATAATACAAGGCCCGGAGCTAGGAACTGTCCAAATCGTCCCGTTCCGGTCGCCGCAAGACTGCCATTTGTTGCGACCCGACCCGACGCGACCCGTTCCGAGCCGACCCGACTCCACGCGACCCGTCCCCACCCCTTGCGACTGCCTCGTCCCGACTTGCTCCGTCTCGACTCGCCTCGTCGCGACCCGACATGACACGTCCGAACCAAGGAGGTTATAATACATGGAGGCGGCATGGCCGACCTTTTCCATTGCGGAAAATGAAGCCAGCCCCTTGCAAGCTCGGTTAGGCTACCCGCTTTGCAATTAGCCCAAAAAGCCTGAAGTCTACCATTCCACCCATGTATTTTATTTATTCATATTTTAATATTTCCGTAAGAAAGATGTTTTATATATAATTATTTGCAATTAACAGACAGAAATACTCAGATAATGAAGCAAAATTGACCTAGAAAATATATTAAACCTCCCCAAAATTCATTGTCAGAAGAAATATTTTTGAAAATGGTTTCATTAATTGTGTAAAGCTGATAAGAATTTAATTTATGTACATCTTAAAAAAAGGGGGGTAACACAGTCTGAGTACAACAGCTTTTAGAAGGTTCAACAGGCAAGGAGTTGAAACTAATGTCACATAAATTGATGTGAAAACTGCTAATCATGTTCCAAATTTGACATAAAGTAATGAAAATTGTAAATTTGGATGGAGCCTAAATATTTAAAAATTCTGGATCGAAATGGTAACAAATTGCCTGAACAAACCCAATAATAAATTTACATTCCAAATGCCTTGCACAGAAGTATTTAAGGCTTTAATAATGGAACTGAGGAGAAATCTATGGACAAGAACAACTTTTAAAATATGCTTAAATTTAGTTTTCCTGAAGCCAAATCAATTTGAACATGTTTTCAAAACAAATATTTTTCAAATGCAAATTCAATATTGTATTCAGAAAACAAATATGTATAATTAATATAACCTTTCTTACGGGAACTCAAGGGGATTCAAGGAATTCAAAGAGGCAACACATTTAATTTTTTTGTTATGAACCTTTTTTGTAGAAGGTAATCAGATAATACAAAATATTTTTTCAGATGTACAATTTTACTTATTTTAATGTTTACAATTGTGACATTACTATTAAATAACGCAAAATAATTTTACAATGTAGGGGCGAGAATGTAAACAGTTTTAACACAAAAACTCTCATTGCCAGGCCAGGTAAAAAAGTGGGTAAATCTTGTTCATATTTACAGTGAATGACTTCCTTGGATAGTATAAAGGATGCTTGAAAGAACAGTGCAGGTCTCATTTTTGTTGAAATCCCTGATTTTTTGAAAATTTCATTAGATCCGAATTGTTTCTGAAGTCTTCCTACAATTCCAATATTGAAGATAGTTTTTTTGTTTGTTTGTTTTTTTAATGAAATATGATATTTAAAGACAGATCTTGAAATAAGGTCATGTACAATTTTATGAAAATATGAGTAGTCTGCAAAATTTTGCATGAAATATACAATATTTTTAAACAATTTTTTCATAAAAAATTACTGCACATTTTTCTTAAATTTTCATGTTTATGAAAAGACTGCAAAAAACTAGAACAAAAAGCAAACAAAAATAATGCTAGTCTCCTTTCCAGCTCGCTTTCTGTATATATTTTAAAAATTGCCAATTTAGAAATAACGCGAGAACATAAATTCTGTTGTAGCACAACTAGCTTGTATTTATACTTGTCAGAGTAGATCAAAATCTTCACATTTAATTAGAACTTATTTTAGTTGGTATAATTAATGTTTTCAATACAACTGATGACAGACTATAGAAAGAAAAGCAAAATCAAGTCGCTAATCAACAAAATAGTTACAGTGTGAAATTATTGATTTTTATTAACATTGATTCTCAATAATACTGCAGTATTTAATTTTCAAATTTTGTCAAGCATTGGTGGTGACTGCAGAGTCTACTGAGCATGCAACGTGTATGAGTAGGGCCCAGATGTTTATGACCTAAAAATGTCGGAAATATGTAAGCATTTATGACCTAAAAAAATGTGAAAATATAACCGTAAATATGACTTAGAACATTTTTTAGGCATTTTCAAAACCTTCAAAATATTGCCGCTGTTTATATGAAATATACCTCCAAACAATTTATTTCACTGAGAAAAAATGTCCATTAAATGTTTTTCTCCCAAGAATAAAAATAAATACCTCGCGGTACAGAGGAACGCAAAGCAATAAACAAAAAGAATGTAGCTAGCAAGCCGAGACGCACTCCAATGTTTTGGGCTACAAAACATGGCGGACACACCAGCGATTGGCTTCACTTTTTGGGAGCCGATGTCGCCTCCATGTATTATAACCTCCTTGGTCCGAACACGCTCCATCCCGACACGATTCGTCGCGACCCGACTCGCCGCGTCGCGACCCGACCCGTCCCGACTCGCCGCGTCGCGACCCGACCCGTCCCCGACTCGCCGCGTTCGCGACCCGACCCGACCCGTCCCGACTCGCCGCGTCGCGACCCGACCCGTCCCGACTCGCCGCGTCGCGACCCGACCCGACCCGTCCCGACTCGCCGCGTCGCGACCCGACCCGACCCGTCCCGACTCGCCGCGGTCGCGACCCCGACCCGTCCCGACTCGCCGCGTCGCGACCCGTCCCGACTCGCCGCGTCGCGACCCGACCCGACCCGACCCGACCCGACCGACCCGACCCGCCGCGACCGACCCGTCGCGGCCCAGTGTGCATGTAGCTTAGGCGCAGATACAGTTGAGGAGGGAGTGAGGCGAAACCGCAAATCTAGGCCATACTCGAAAGGGGAACTTACTCATACCAAAAAGTCTGAGACATTTTTTAACAACAATTATAATAATTTTGACAAAATAGTGAATACATAAATGCATACATACATGCAGATGTCTTGGAATAAGCATTACTAACATCAAGGGCATGCAGAGGGGTTGAAGAAAACTTTTTGCCAATGAACAGGTGAGAAATTTTGTAGTAATGAAGTGGAACATGTGACATTTGCACCTGATTGTTTGGCAACTCTTCATGACCAGGTTTGGCAGGTCACATTTTGATAGGTTGAGAGAGACTTTTATATGATAAAAGAATAGTCTGGGAAGATATTGTCACTTTTCAAATTTTACTTAAAATATTTGTTATTAAATTTGAATTGAAAAACTGGAAAGTAAGAGAAGTAATTTGTTGCCCAAGATGTTATTAAAAAAGATTATAAACAGGTCACTTTTTCTATTTAATGATATTCCATAGATGTGTTCATTTCTTTAAATCACATAAAGAATTTTTGGATTTGTGTTTATTTGAATCGGTACTATTTCTGAGTAGAACATTCTGTATGTTACAACCATACCATCTCTTAAGAAAAATGTCCTCATGATGTTGGAAACCCAAATTATATCCACCTACATAGTTGGTTAGGTGGTGGCTTGGCAGATGACATACTTGCATAAACATGTGTGGTTGGACTCCTATATAATTAGCTTCATGTGGGAGAGGTGGAATGCGAGTTACTCTTAGAGTGCATTCAGAATAAAGGAAATAAGAGTTAGAGGGATGTATGTGTATTATGAAAGGACACCAATTTACAGAGGTCAAAGGTCATTGCAAGAACGTAATCTCTCAAACAAGGCATTTTTGGGAATGACACCTGGGAAGGGAAAATTTTGTTAGCTGATTTATTTAGAAAATGTCTTGTAATGAATGTTTTACAATTGACTGACATCATTTCACTTAAAAATTCAACTTAAATGAGTATTTCTATTCCACACATCAGGGGAATTTCCATGCAAATATAAATCATAGAAAACTCTTGTTTTTTATATTTTTATTTGAACTCTGGGTATAAAGGTGATGAACAGTATTCAATTTGAGTTTTTAATGGTTTTCATTTGCATTTTCTATAATTAATGAACTAGGTAATATTTTCAGTAACATGTGTTATTACTTGTTTATCTTAGGTGAAAGATCTACCTTGAGATATTTAATTTACATTTACTGTCTTGTTAAAAAAATGATCCAACTTTTCGTTAACATAAATATTGTTTTTTTTCTAACTTGATAGAATTTGTTATTGAAAGCTTTAATATGTGGTCAAAATGTATCCATACTTATGTGTTCTTAATGCATAAGGATCTATATTGTGATATAATGTTATGTATTGTTTAAATGTTTCTGTCCAAAGAATGTCTGTGTTAATTTGTAATCTTGTTTACATCATTCATTCAGAACTCAGAGAGAACCCTTTAATGACTGTTCCACATGGTTACCAGAATATGCAGTTACAGTGACCACCACATCTTGTGGGCTATTTACAAGCCCCAGACTGTCTAAGAATAGCACCAAGTGGCTGCCACATGTGTAACAGTTTCTGTTTGTGTCCCAAGGTTCCATTCACCTGCTGCTGGGGCCGGAGACTGTCCACCCACACGAGGTGCTGGCACAGAGCCCACGAGAGGCCTCTTGCCATTGGCCAGCCCCTGCCTGCACCCGATTGGCCCTCTTCTCCCCTGGAGGTGGAGAGCGAGCGGTGAGGGGTGAGTGTGAGCACGGAGGGCAGTTGCCACTGGACGATCGCATGGAGAGCACGTTCTCAACCAGCAGGCCTGTGATGAGCAGAAGCAGAGTTTGACACTTTCTTGTATTATGTAGACTGAGCCAGAATTTTAAGTTTTTAACTGTCAGTTATTTTGTGTGGGTGGTGATAAATTATCTTACCTTTAAATAATTTCTGCCAATTCACTGAGAGTTATCCTCCTCCATTAATCTCTCCATTGTGGATCCTCTCTCCCCCATTTGGTTCAAATTTTTTTGCCCAGTATTTATTTCTGTAGCCAGAAGAAAAATACAGATTTTGTTACATATTCTGCTTAAAAAAAAAAACATTTGATGTGTGTAAACTTAGTTGCACAACCTGTTGGCCTGAAAACGTGCCTCCTAGAGAGTGGCGCAATTGTGTTGTTGTGGGCAGAGGAGAGTTATAGTGTGTTGATTGTGTGGTGTTTTGCCAACCAGGAAGCAATGTCATTCCCTAACAAGGGTGACCGTGACAAGTGCTGGACTGCTCGTGATCGTTACTGGGAGTGTCTGGACCTCAATCAGGAGGAGCGTGAACGCTGCTTGAAGCAGAGGCAAGTGTATGAGTCATCTTGCCCAGCTCAGTGGGTAAGTCTAGTTGCATTATTGTATTGTAATATCCACCGCGGAATGTTGATTGTCAATGTCTTAATGGTCAAAGCATTAGCTGAGTAAAACTTTCACAAATCAAATAAATGGGCAATTTGAAATGTTTCTTATATACAATTGTATTAACATAATTATTCAAGAGATGCAATTTTGCTTGTTAAAAATCTTATGAATGATTTGCAATTAATGTAACAAAAAGAAAGTTTACTGTTAGACAGCTAACCATTAACAAAGGAAGTTAGGAAAACTGAAAGGTAACTGCTCACTGCTGTAATGTACAATCTACAGCTGTACAGTGATCTGTGGAACACTAAGACTTGTTGCCTAAGTCTGTCTATTGAACCCAACTTTTTTTAATCCTTTATAGGATTGTGGTTCTCTCTGCAACCACATGCTGTACAGCATTTGTGTGCTTAGCTGAGCCAAGCAATTTTCAACCTTATTGCTAATTTATTATTGTAGAGTCTGCTACAATGTAATACAATTCTTGCAGGTAGTGTGATCGCATTTACTCTGAGAAATCTAGCTCCTGGGCCATGCATGTGGTCATTGTCGCAACCACAATGCACACAGGCACTGTCACCGAGTGTTCCTTTGAGTGTTTGGTTGAGATGTGATTTTACGTGTTTCGAGTTTCCAGAGATATTTCGAGGACAGAAGTTTGTTATTTATTTATTAGTGTTTATTGTGATAGTTTTTAGTCTTGTTAATATATTTAATCATAAAATACTCCAATTTTACTTCAATGGGGTTAATTTATATTTGCAAGGGTATAGTCAGGAATAAGTACAGTCGTAAAACTTTTTAGTTCTGTGAAAATAGGAATTTTAAGAAAGTTTTTAAATAATTAAATTTGTCTAATAATGAAAGAATATCGCTAAATTGATTTAGTTTTCCAAATATTTGTGGCTTAGAAAATATTTCAATAATTTTACTTTTTACATTTGCTCAGTGTTTACATGTATTTGCATAGTATAATCTAACACCCATATTTCTTATTAGTGGTGTTCTATCTTACAGAATGGCTTAAATATGGAGTTTCCACTGTTTGGAACCTGACGTTTGATTCGGAGTATGGGGGAGGGGATTCTGATGCAGATGACATGATGCAAATAATACAACTAATGATCTCCAGCAGCCCATGTTTCCTTTAACAGTATTGATTTTCTTAACCAAATATTGCAATATTTTAGTTTATTGTATGTACCTGTATATCATATTTATTTTCGTGCACCATTTATTTTCACTTCTCTTGTATTTGTATTTCATGTCTATTCCTACGTTTTTCTTCTACTTTGTAAAGAACATGCACATGATTATTTATGATTGGATATAAGATTTTTATTCAGGAATTATATGAGGTGGCTACGACAATCCACATAGTGTAATAGCCCTAAACGGATTGTGGTTGTTACTACATATTTATCTCTTATTACATATTCAAATCACAAATTAATATTTTTCTCAAATTTTTAAAATCAAAGTTAAACAAATAAAAGAGAAATTAAAATAATTCTGGAGAAAAAGTTACCGTGCCTGTAAAGGGTTTAAAACTAAGTAAACTTTTTTAACATTACCTTTTTAAAACAACTTAACCTTTTTTTAAAACTAGGTACTGAGGGACAGCATTGAGTTTCATACCATTAATATGAAAAGAAAAAAGTCTCTATCTAACAATTTTGAATTTTGACCAGAGATAACTTTCATTTGTGAAGTTCCTATTTTTAGTTATTAGCGAATTAATAAATTGACTGCCAAAATATTAGCCATAGCAATAAAATTGTTTGATAATAAATTACTAATTTGAAAAATGTTGTGTAACTGGAATTGAATACATGAGCTGCAATGCATGAATGCATGAAATATTAGTGGATGCAATTTCTTTTATTATCTGTATGGATGATAAGCAGAAACAATGTTGAACACTTTTGCAACACTCCTTTTGAATTTCCTGCTTCCACAATTCTGTACTCCTAACTTTCCCAGTATACTAAACTGCTATATTTTATAGTAATAAGGATTGCTGAAACAGAATGTAGTTCAAAAGTGTTTTGGCAGAGAGTGCCTCTTTATACTTCTGAAAAGAGGGTGGGAGGGAATGGTTGACAAAAGTGAATATGTTTATTGTATTTAGTAGTAAGAACTGAGAGGAATGGCTTTTTAGAAATAGAGATCAGTAACCAAAATACCGGAAGTGCAGTTGTCCTAGAAATGCATAGTAATAATAATTATTACATTCTGCATTGTCATACTAGTAAAACTGAGTGAGTGAACCACTACATGTTTCATAGATTTCACAATTAATTCATGCATAGATTTGGAAGTTATTTTAAAATTGGTTGTTCTGCACCTCATAAAAAGGATAAAATTTATTTGTGAGATAACAAGAAATTACTATGATACATTGCATGCTGCCATATTGTCTGTAGATATTTCCCCCAATCAAACCATATCATTTTATTAATGTGTTTCTAATCAGGTTCTATTATCCATTCAGTTTCTCTTCTTAATGCTATATTGTTTTCTCCCTTTCACATTGACATTTTCTTGTGCATTTATCCATGTGATTGTTCATTTATTCTTATTTGCCACATCCATCCCACTGCCTACCCTCTCTCTGGTGTATTTTCAGCTTTCTTTCTTAATTCCCTTGTTACTCATCCCCTTTCCCTCTTTACATCATTATTCCCCACATCTCCCAAAGCCCTCTTCGCTCCTGCTGTCCTTCCTTATTTTCTCTTTTCCTTTTCATCCCATCCTCTTTCCTTCACTTTCATTATGTCTCTATTTGCCCTGTTTTCCCCCTTATGCTTGGTTTTCTTGGCTCTCTTCCTCCCTATCCATTCATCAATATGCCTTCGGCTGAATTATTCCCAAATAGTATTGTGTGCATCAGTATAGAGCACCGCCTTCAGGTAGCTTACGTGTTTTTCCTTTAAGATAACATACATGTTACAGGGAACACGTGTAATCACCCTACAATTGCAGCTTTCAGCTAAAATACATATATTTGTTATTGTAATTAATATTTAGTAAAAAATAATAATAACCTTTATTTTAAATATGGTAGAATGCAGATCTGAGGTCTGCGTGTACTTGCATGGGAACTATTAATACTTATGAAAAATATAAACGCAATGAGAAAGCCAACTTCATAGCTTTCATTTCATAGTTTTGCTGTAATATGCCAGGCAGCTGTACTATATTTAAAATGTGTCTTTGTTATGAGTTTGCGAAACAAAAATTAAATTTATAAACATTAAAATGCTGGGCAAATGTGCTACGCTAAGCTAATCAAATAAGTAGATGACATGTTGCCTGACGACCAGTCTCTACCAGTCACCAAGCACAGCTCGGACATTAATGGACTGATAATTCAAAAATATGAAAACCCTTAAGGATACTTTGATGCGTCCACGTTACCAAATGATCTGAGTGTAACATTTTTGTCACCATGTTATGGAAAATTACTTATTCTTATACCATTTTAAAAAAAAAAAAAGAAAGAAAGAAAGAAAACTTGTCAAAATAGTACAGTGTATTTTTTAAATGTGCTCTTATGTCTAAATGCATATAATGACAAATATTTTGATCCATGCGTACTGCCTGAGGTGGATGAGGATTGAGGCGTCTGGCTAGGCGATCCGAGAGCTCAAGTCCTGACTGTTACTGATTTTTGACAGTATCTGGATAGTAGGTGAAATTTAGCTGCTGATTTGAGAAATGTAATCGCTGGTTGTTCTGATAAAGTGTTTTCTGTGGTTTCTCATATTGGAATTAGGTGACTAGGTAATACCTTAAGAAACCGATAGCAGACTACACATGATATGCTTTTCATCATCCTTGTCTCTGACTCGTTTTATCTTTCCCTTTCTTTCACTTGCTCCTTTCCTTTCCCTCTCTCCCCTTTTTTTCCTTATCTCCCTTTCTTTCTCTCTCTCCCCTTCTTTCCCTCTCTCCCCTTCTTTCCCTCTCTCCCTTTCTTTCCCTCTCTCCCTTTCTTTCCCCCTCTCCCTTTCTTTCCCTCTCTCCCTTTCTTTCCCTCTCTCCCTTTCTTTCCCTCTCTCCCTTTCTTTCCCTCTCTCCCTTTCTTTCCCTCTCTCCCTTTCTTTCCCTCTCCCTTTCTTTCCCTCTCTCCCTTTGTCTCCTTCCCCTCTCTCCCTTTCTCTCCTTTCCCTCTCTCCCTTTCTCTCCTTTCCCTCTCTCCCTCTCTCCCTTTCTCTCCTTTCCTTCTCTCCCTTTCTCTCCTTTCCTTCTCTCCCTTTCTCTCCTTTCCTTCTCTCCCTTTCTCTCCTTTCCTTCTCTCCCTTTCTCTACTTTCCCTCTCTCCCTTTCTCTCCTTCCCCTCTCTCCCTTTCTCTCCTTCCCTTTCTCTCTCCGTTACTCTCTCCCCGTTACTCTCTCCCCCTTTCTCTCCTTCCCCTTTCTCTCCTTCCCCTTTCTCTCCTTCCCCTTTCTCTCCTTCCCCTTTCTCTCCTTCCCCTTTCTCTCTCTCTCTCTCTCTCTCTCCTCATAAAATAAATATTGCTTTTTCGTAACACATTAGAGCAATATATAAATGAATATTTTTAATAGTAAATGTTTATAAGGTTTGCAGAATGCGTAAATAAATATTAAACGCTTTCATAAATACTCTAATGGAGTTCAGCGCACCGCACGGAGAAGCGAGGAATCAGCCTCAAATTGGTTTCAGAAACAAATACCCAGCAAGTTGGTACATCTGTTCTCTTACATCGTGTTGTTAACCTGTAAACGTATGACCCATTGTTTTTCTTTCTTCTTCGCCCATTCGTTATCAAATTGAAAAATGGATTTCAGAGCTCAGTAGAATAGAGCCTTTGTCTGGATGATAGAGGGTCCTCAGGTCGGATCGCAATGGGAGTAAAAATTTGCACTTTGTGACAATGTGGTTTCATAATTGCGCTGCTGCTCCTCAGACGTCGAGACACACTATCGCAAAGGTGTTCGCGTCGAACTAGGGATGACAGGAAAAAACATCGATGTTTTTAAAACAACGATATTTTCGAGCAGAAACATCAGAGAAAGTTTTTGGAAAGCAGATAGCCGTGAAAAATTCATCTACAGAATTCATGTAAAGATTTCAATCATGGGCAAGCTAAATCATAACAGACGTATGTCGCTTCAGATATGAGTAACATTTTAAAATTAACTTGCAGTTGCCGTTTGCCGTTTCGTACGAGCAATGAAGAAATCGTTGTCTGTATTATATTCGCGTTTCTTACGCATTCCCTTGTTCTAAACTGTATATTACATCAAAAGAATCTCTTGGTATTCTGCTCGCAAACCCAGGCATTGTGTAGGACTCTCGACGCAATAACGAATGTTAACACAGCTGGATGGAGAGGCCTCGCATAACGATTGGTATTCAGCCTAAATATTTCTGAGAAGCTGCTCTTTGTTTATTCGCTTCCGTTCGTGTTCTGCTACTGCGGTAAATATAAAGCGCAGTATTCTTTGGCTCTGGCTCATGGGAGAGGCAGCCTTCATTTTTGACATTCCGACATGAAGCTCTTTCGGTGACAAGAGATCTCGCATGCTGTAGCGAAGCATGACAAAATCAGATTTAATTGTTTCCGGACAAGCCAACTGCTTTGGTCATTTGTCCCGTTAGAGTATTGAATGTTAATGCGGGTGGTGAGATGCCACGCAGACTTACTCGTCGGTTTGCGGGAAATTTCCCCTCCTGGTATCACCCCTCAGCGGGGCACCCCCCCAGCCGGGACGAGCTCCAAGCTCCCCAGTCGTCTCTCGACATGTGTGGGGATGTAGTGCATGTGTGTACGTGTAAGGGGATCAGGATAAGATGTGAGGAAGGAAAGATCCCATGCGGTCCGTGGCCCGTTTGTTAGGATACTGCTCCGGCATTCCCTTGGCGTTGATTCGAGAACACGGAAAACTACCGGCCAGAGAATTCTAACTACAGATTCTAATTAGTGGTGCTACAGAATGGCACAGACTCTCCCGTATTAGTTTTCTATTGCCTTTGGTCTCGGCTAGATTCTCGGACTTGCCACATTCTCTTGCCAGCTGCCATCTATCGCCGCCCAAAGTACTTTTTTTCTTCATTTTCTCAATTTTTCTGTTTCCTAACAGTAGAACGGAAATATTATTTTAAAAATATTAAAGAATAGTAAAATTTCGTTGTAAATGGCTATTTTCTTTGAAAAGTTTGGAGCTCTTAAGAAAATGGCGTTTCAAGTGCTACTGTATATGCGAAATTTGAAGCTCTTTTTCACAGAAAAATTTTGAGTTGCGAAAAACTTAATTTGAAATCATTTGAAGCATATTTACTCACAAATAAAATAGTGTTTACGGATTGCTGAAAATGTGCATATTAACGGCGTGAGAAATCATTCAAAAAATTACATTTGTGTAATTTTTGAAAAAAAAAGAAGAAATACCTCAAATAAAACTTTACGTCATATTAAAGAGTGCAGTTACTTCTATCCGTTCGAAAAGTTTCAAGAAAAAAATTGGGGCCGTTTGTGAGAAAATAGCGTTTGAGCGTTTCTGAAAATGCGGAATGTTGAGCTAGTTTTCACAGAAAAAGGTTGAGTTTCCGAGAAACTTAATACGACATTATTTAACACAGTGCTCATAAATACAATAATGTGAAAAAATCGCCTCTAATGTAAATATGAACAACGTGGGATACAAGTCAAAAAATTACATTTTTGTAAATTTTGAAAACAGAAGAATATAGCAATATGGCGTATGTCATCTCATGAAGTACATTTAGAACTATCCCTACCAAAAGTTAATAGAACAAATTTGGAGCCTTTTCGAGAACATCTTGTTTCTGCTATTTCTTAAAACTACACATATTGTACTCAAAATTGCGCTAAAACTACTAAAATTTTCCAAAAAATGTACAAGACCTTAATGAAAGGACTCACTAAGAACAAATTTCACTTGAAGTAAAAATTTCTATCTTCAATTTTGTAGTTGTAGAAAGACGCCGAAAAAATTCAAACGTTTGCAATTTTCGAATATTCAGTTAACCGTGAAAATCGGACCTATGCCACCTTTATAAGTGTATTTTACTCTATTTTTTCAAGAAAATTTAAAAAAACTTTTCAAGCCGTTTTTGAGAAAATTTTGAAAATGTCCGGAGTTCTTCATGTAAAGTATCTCCAAAGTTTAAAGAATATATTTCAAAATCTCAAATCTTTGACTCGAACCAGATCGACAGGGAATTCTTCAATTTGAAAAAAAATCTACGTATGGTTTAGGCGCTAGTGGTGTTCACGGACAGACGGACACAGACGGACACAGACGGACACAGACGGACACAGACGGACACAGACGGACACAGACGGACACAGACGGACACAGACGGACACAGACGGACACAGACGGACACAGACGGACACAGACGGACACAGACGGACACAGACGGACACAGACGGACACAGACGGACACAGACGGACACAGACGGACACAGACAGACACAGACAGACACAGACAGACACAGACAGACACAGACAGACACAGACAGACACAGACAGACACAGACAGACACAGACAGACACAGTGCAGGGTGGCCAGCGAACTTGGAATCCTTGAAAACCGGGAAAAAACCGGGAATTTGAAAAAGCCTGGAGAAACCGGGAAAAAACCGGGGATTTGATTTGAAAACCGGGATTTTTGTTTTTTTCTGATTTTTCGCCAAGTTTTAGCTCGAATTTACATACGTTATCGCATTCGGTAGTGTGCGTGATTCAACTCGATACACGATATTGGCGAGAGTTAAAAGCGAAGTATGTATGAAAAATTACATAGATTATGCCGCTTTAGGATTACGAAGTCCTAGACTCACGAGTCATACAACTTCAAACGGCCGCGTGTGTAGATATAACGTGCAGAGTAATGTAGCACCATTGAGCCCCTCTGTGGTTGTGTGAAGCATGAGCACAGACAAGATGTTCATGGAAAAAATGTCTCAGTGGGAACCCATTCATTGAATTTCAGTTAGTGTCTCGCCACTTAGATGACATCGGCGGCGAATCGTCCATGTTATCTACACGATATTCAAAGAGAATTTTACGTTTTTTCGTAGAAGATCGCAGGAGAATCCATATTTGCTTATACCGAGTAACCGAATTGACAGGGGGCACGAAGAAAATAAAAACGCGGAGCACTTGACGGGGTTGAGCGCCAGGATACCCTAGTACATCCTATTCTCAGTTCACGATTTGGGAAGTAGTGACACAGAGACACTATTTTAGCAGTCTGCGGTACGCCGATTTCTCCAACCTTTGTCAAATCTGGCTTGATTATCTTCATTTTATTAATCGTCAAATATTTCACGCCTCTTTACATTTTCCTGACACTTTTGGATAGAAATGACGTTCCGTTTGCCTCGTCAAGGAAGGTATGTTGATTAATCTTCCTCACAAAGAGGTTAGCTACAGTGTCACAATGCAATTCTGCATTGGTTGCTGAATACTCATGACTAGAGTCCGGAAGTTCAGGCATTTACTTTACCTGGGCAGGCAAAAAACATTTATTTTTACTAAAATAGGCATTCAAAAAAGGTAAAGAAGGGGATCAAAAAATTATTAAAACAATGAAAACTCATCACAGGAAAAGAATGATTGCTATTTTTGAGAAAATTTTTAAAATGTCCCGGGGGCTGCGTTGAATGTAACCCAAAAATTAAAGAATGTTATAAAAAATCACAGAGCTTCGGCTGAGACCAGTTCTACCGGGAAACATTCCGTTTTGAAACTCCTGCTCATAGTTTAGGCGCTACTGCTGTTCACAGAGACGGACGGACGTTTTGAAAACAAAACAACACTTCTTCGGTATGCACTCACTGTTCGTGAAATTTGACTACATAACATGTTCCACAGAGTTATGTACTACATATTAGAACAGGATATATCCCCTTTTTCTGTATCAAAGCGCCACAGTACGGATTTTTCTGTCAAAAAAAACGGCAATTTTTTTGCGCAACATTACATAACTTTTTCTATACTACGTATTTTACTCCGTTAATACGTACGTATACGAGAAAGTAAAAATAAATTTTTCTAATTTTCTGGGCTCTACTGATGACGTATGGTCTACCATTTTTTCAAGTAGGTTGGCCGTTTTTTCATATTTAAGAAGAAAGCCGTATACCATTGAGAATTTGCTGACAAATAAGTATATGTAGGGGAGCTTTTGAGTATTTATGTTATTAAGCAGCAGGTGAATAAATGTTGCAGCTGGTGATAAAAGCAAGTGATTCAATGAGCTGTATCCGTATGAAGTGTGTTAAGCACAAAAACGAAATCCCTGTTTGGAAAAAATTCGGAACAATCGAAACTTAATTTAAATTAGTGTGAAAACCATTACGATCCTAAATACTATTACTAAATATCTTTTAAAATTGTTGTATTGCAAAATCGGTTAGGTATGTTATCTTCAAAATTCCAAAAAAATAAGATACCTGGAATGTTTCAAGCAAATATGAAGATTTATTAATTCCGAAAATCCTTTATTGAAAATGGAAATCTTACAATGTTATTAAGTGCTCTTTTTCCTATTCCCGTGTAATTAATCAAAAGAAAATTATCATTCTTTTAGTAATCTTGAAAATGGAATATGGACGACAGAAAATACGCCCTTATCCTCATTGGGACTGTTTAGTAATTTCGACAGCAAAATGTCCATTTTGAAAAAATATTCCTACCATAAAAACTAATATTATTGGCGGTAGAATCGACATTTTTCCAAAACCGATGTAAGGAATACGGTACCTCAAGCCCTGCGTGGACATCAGTCCAGAGATCGATTTTCCTGCTGAAAAAGTAGTTTCTTGAACATTTAGAGCGGAGTCTGAATGTTAATCAATAACATATAATTCCTAGAAAAACAAAAATATCAGAATTTTATTAAAAATTTTTTTGTGCAAAATTGTACACTCTACTCTTCGGTTGCGTTAGAAAGATGCGCGAGAATCATAGTTTGGTTCAATAACGAACAGAAAACTAGTGGTGCTAAAACAGCACGTACTTTCACGCAAAATTACACGAAAGGTACTCAAATTTTCGAAATTGTTATATGACCTTATTTCAAAATCTATCTTTAAGTAACAGATTTAAGGGAAAAATATCTTCATAAATGTAGGCCTAGTTGTAGAAAGACGCCGAAAAAAAATATACATTTTTGCAATTTACCAAAACTTGGGGTTTTCAACGAACATGAGACCTGCACCATTCTCTTAAACGTTCTTCACACTGTCCAACAACAAAATTTAATCAAACACGATGGAGCCACGTTTTCGAAAATTTTGAAAATGCCCCAGGGACTTCATGTAAAGTACTCCCCCCCCAAAAAAAATAAAATATCGGATTGAAGTTCAAAGGTGCCCTACGTCAGCCAGATCGATTGAGAAATATCAATTTTGGAGCAAGTTGGCTGAATGGTTTAGCCGCTAACGTTCAGGGACAGACAAGTTATGTCGTCATTCAATTTTTCGGTATGAAGGACCCAAAAAATATGGATACTGACTACACCAAGTGTTAGAGGAATTTTTTCCTAAATTTAGCAACTGGATTTATCTAGGGCCCTGTAATAAAGAGTTTTTCTGCCGCAAAATCGCCGTTTTTCCGCGCAGCATTACATAATTTTCTCTGTACAATGTAAGCGGTAGCGAGAAAGTAAAAAAGTGTTGTAAGGTACGAAACAGAACCTGGAAAATTGAGCATCTCAAACCTGGAAAACCGGGAAAAAACCTTGAATTTCAAAAATCCAGATCGCTGGTCACCCTGGACACAGACACAGACAGACACAGACAGACAGACACAGACAGACAGACACAGACAGACAGACACAGACAGACAGACACAGACAGACAGACACAGACAGACAGACACAGACAGACAGACACAGACAGACAGACACAGACAGACAGACACAGACAGACAGACACAGACAGACAGACACAGACAGACAGACACAGACAGACAGACACAGACAGACAGACACAGACAGACAGACACAGACAGACAGACACAGACAGACAGACACAGACAGACAGACACAGACAGACAGACACAGACAGACAGACACAGACAGACAGACACAGACAGACAGACACAGACAGACAGACACAGACAGACAGACACAGACAGACAGACACAGACAGACAGACACAGACAGACAGACACAGACAGACAGACAGACACAGACAGACAGACACAGACAGACAGACACAGACATACACAGACAGACAGACATACACAGACAGACAGACATACACAGACAGACAGACATACACAGACAGACAGACATACACAGACAGACAGACATACACAGACAGACAGACATACACAGACAGACAGACATACACAGACAGACAGACATACACAGACAGACAGACATACACAGACAGACAGACATACACAGACAGACAGACATACACAGACAGACAGACATACACAGACAGACAGACATACACAGACAGACAGACATACACAGACAGACAGACATACACAGACAGACAGACATACACAGACAGACAGACATACACAGACAGACAGACATACACAGACAGACAGACATACACAGACAGACAGACATACACAGACAGACAGACATACACAGACAGACAGACATACACAGACAGACAGACATACACAGACAGACAGACATACACAGACAGACAGACATACACAGACAGACAGACATACACAGACAGACAGACATACACAGACAGACAGACATACACAGACAGACAGACATACACAGACAGACAGACATACACAGACAGACAGACATACACAGACAGACATACACAGACAGACAGACACAGACAGACACAGACACAGACAGACACAGACACAGACAGACACAGACAGACACAGACAGACACAGACAGACACAGACAGACACAGACAGACACAGACAGACACAGACAGACACAGACAGACACAGACAGACACAGACAGACACAGACACAGACACAGACACAGACACAGACACAGACACAGACACAGACACAGACACAGACACAGACAGACACAGACAGACACAGACAGACACAGACAGACACAGACACAGACAGACACAGACAGACACAGACACAGACAGACACAGACACAGACAGACAGACAGACACAGACAGACAGACAGACACAGACAGACAGACACAGACAGACAGACAGACACAGACAGACAGACACTGACTGTCTGTCTGTCTGACTGTCTGTCTGACAGACAGCACACACAACTTGTTAGGATATTTTTCTTCTTAATTTAGCAACTGGATTTATCCACTTTTTCGTTATCAGGGCTGGGTAATGAATTTTTTCTGCCGAAAATCGGCCGTTTTTGCGCAGAATTACATTACTTTCCGTATACAACGTATATACATACGAATACGGGAAAGTAAAAATGATAATTGCCTTTAATTTTCGCTTACGAAAAATATCTAATGCAATATATCATGCAATTTTTTTAATTAACAGGGTCTTCCTTCCCTTTCATTACCTTCCTGTATGAACATCTGGGACAGTGAGATATCGATGTCGGAAGTTGAGGTTATTGACTTACCCCCTAGTATGCGAGTGATATGTTTGTATCGCGAATCTGAGCCCAGCGCGCGCGCATGTCCTACCGGTTACCTGCGATCTACCGCTCCTTTTGTTTGTATGAAGAAGTGAGAAAATGCGAGCTCTTGATCTCTAATGATACAGAATATGGAATTCAAACACAGATAACATCTTCAGTGTATAACTAGACAAAAAATAGAAATTTGATACTGATTGACAAGGATTAGCAAAATTAAAACGACTGAGATACAAATTTTTAACCAACACTAGAAGAAAATGGACATAAATATCAAGAAAATTAAATTAAATATTAGAAAATTAAATACGCCTTAAAATACATTTACGTGAAAATAAGCGAATTAAATATTTGTCAGATTTGTTAATTTTTCATAATTCTTGCATTTATACCATAAGCATTTAGAAATGGTCATTAGAATAAAAATGCCAATTTCCTAAACACCTATGTCTAGTCATTACATAGAACGAAATTTATCTCGAAAGCGAAAACTTGTGAATACTCTCTTTGAATTCACAAGTAGAACTGTAGTAGATGCACTTCATCTTCTCCAGAGCGTCGGGAAGTCGAATTTTGATTTTTTTTAAATATTTACATTTATTTTTAAATATTTACATTTATTTTTAAATATTTACATTTATTTTTAAATTATTTACATTTATTTTTAAATTATTTACATTTATTTTTAAATTATTTACATTTATTTTTAAATTATTTACATTTAATTTTTTAATTATTAAATTTTGAGAAACCGAAATTATTGGTCGTAACCATTCAATACTCCTTCCTTTTCTTGGAACTTAGCATCCGATATTTACTCCGACGTGGCGGCCGGTTGTTGGCAGGGACCGAAAAGGTATTGAATACCGGTAAAAATACCGGTAAAATACCGGTATTTTTTCATACCGGTATAAAATACCTTTATTCTTTATACCGGTAAAATACCTTTATAGGACGTCTATACCGGTATGGACGTCCATAAAGGTTATACCGGTATTATACCGGTATTTTCAATGGAAATAGTGCCGCGTGCCCCACACACGCTCGCGCCACAAACGCGCGCGCGCCACAAACGCGTGCCACACGCGCTCGCGGCAAACCCACACGCGCGAGCTAACCACACGCGCTAGCCAACACACGCGCGCGCCAAACACACGCGCCCCAAACACATGCGCGCGCCAACACGTGCGCGCATCAAACACGCGCGCCGAACAAACGCGCGCGCCGAACGCGCGCACCGAACAAACGAGCGCGCCGAACAAACGCGCGCGCCGAACAAACGCGCGATCCGAACAAACGCGCGCGCCGAACACACGCGCGCGCCGAACACACGCGCGCGCCGAACAAACGCGCGATCCGATTAAACGCGCGCGCCGATCAAACGCGCGATCCGAAAAAACGCGCGCGCCGAACAAACGCGCGATCCGAACACGCGCGCGCCGAACAAACGCGCGCGCCGAACAAACGCGCGCGTCGAACAAACGCGCGATCCGAAAAAAACGCGCGCGCCGAACAAACGCGCGATCCGAACACGCGCGCGCCGAACAAAACGCGCGCGCCGAACAAACGCGCGCGCCGAACAAACGCGCGCGCCGAACAAACGCGCGCGCCGAAACAAACGCGCGCGCCGATACAAACGCGCGCGCCGAACAAACGCGCGCGCCGAACAAACGCGCGCGCCGAACAAACGCGCGCGCCGAACAAAATACGCGAGCCGAACAAACGCGCGCGCCGAACACACGCGCGCGCCGAACACACGCGCGCGCCGAACAAAATCGCGCGCCGAACAAACGCGCGATCCGCACACACGCGCGCGCCGAACAAACGCGCGATCCGAACAAACGCGCGCGCCGAACAAACGCGCGATCCGAACAAACGCGCGCGCCGAACACACGCGCGCGCCGAACACACGCGCGCGCCGAACAAACGTGCGATCCGATTAAACGCGCGCGCCGATCAAACGCGCGATCCGAAAAAACGCGCGCGCCGAACAAACGCGCGATCCGAAACACACGCGCGCGCCGAACAAACGCGCGCGCCGAACAAACGCGCGCGTCGAACAAACGCGCGCGCCGAACAAACGCGCGTGCCGAACAAACGCGCGAGCCGAACAAACGCGCGAGCCGAATAAACGCGAGCGCCTAACACACGCTTGTACCTCTCACACGCGCGCTACACACTTATGCGCTATACACTCACGCTCTATGCACCCACGCGCTATATACACTCGCTCTTTGTTTCTCTTTCTCTCTTTCGTTCTCTTTCCATTTCTCTTTCTCTCTCTCTCTCTCTCTCACACACACACACACACACAGTACACATTCGGCAAAGTGTTTGTTGGGGCCTACGGTCAAACATCCTTCTCTCATATTTCAATTCTACTCACAGCGAAAAGAAATTAATAGCGTGGAGTATATAGGTCGAGTGCGTTATCATCTGCCGAACCGGAGACGCTCGTGGGTCGAAACGCTGACCTCCGGAAACTGCCTACGCAACGGCGCAGCCCTCGCAGTTCTTACAAAGGGAAACTGATTCTGAGAATTGGAATGCGCCAAGGAACGTTGCGTGAAGTCTTATCAACCGATGTCAGATTTCTGTCGCCTTCGTTCTTTCACAACTGATGTCGAAGGTCATATCCTGGCAGAGGCCGCAGGCCCGACCACGCACGACGATGTCTGCACTTCGAGAGGCGGCACGTTGCAATTGTTTTAAAAACTACTTGCCATACTTCACAGCACTTAAATTTCATATTTATAAGTTTTGAGGGTGAGGATAAGACAAGGAAGAGGAAGGAAAGATCGCGCGCCGGGCCGAGGAGAATTCTAGCGGCCGGCTGCTATGATCGGTAGTTTTCCTTGGTTTCTCCGAACAATATCAGAGGAATGCCGGAGCAGTACCCTAATAGACGGGCCACAGACCGCGCGCGATCTTTCCTTCCTCTTGTCCTATCCTCACCCCTTCACTTACACTTACACTAGCATGCATTACACTGCCATACATGCCGGAAGACCGCGCATTTTGCCGGCTGGGGAGGGGGGCGCTGGTGGGAGATACCTGGTTGAGGGAAATCCCGCTAATCGACGTACGTCGGCGCCTGATCTTGCCATGCAATGAGGAAGATCACTGCCACCTCTCGTGGAAAACGCCCTGCACTTACGGGGTTAACAATTGCCGCGCTCGGAATCACTTATAATCATTCAATCGTTAATAGGAACACACTCTGACTAGTCTCCTGAGGTCTAATAGTGTAGTGCGTGAAAGAGTGTGTATTTAAGGCGAAAGGATTAGGAACAAAAGATAATGTCCGATCAGTGGCCCGTTCGGGCTCCCACACGCGCGCGTTGGCGCCCAACCCACGCGCGTTTGCGTCCCCACACGCGCGTTCGCGCTCCCACACGCACGTTCGCGATCCCACACACGCGCGTTTGTTCCCTTACACGCTCGCACGACCCCATAACCGCGTTCGCGCTCCCACACGCGCGTTCGCGCTCCCACACGCGCGTTCGCGCTCCCACACGCGCGTTCGCGCTCCCACACGCGCGTTCGCGCTCCCACACGCGCGTTCGCGCTCCCGCACGCGCGTTCGCGCTCCCGCACGCGCGTTTCGCGCTCCCGCACGCGCGTTCGCGCTCCCGCACGCGCGTTCGCGCTCCCGCAGCGCGTTCGCGCTCCCGCACGCCGTTCGCGCTCCCGCACGCGCGTTCGCGCTCGCCGCACGCGCGTTCCGGCTCCCCACGCGCGTTCGCGCTCCCGCACGCGCGTTCGCGCTCCCGCACGCGCGTTCGCGCTCTCCCGCACGCGCGTTCGCGCTCCCGCACGCGCGTTCGCGCTCCCGCACTCGCGCGTTCGCGCTCCCGCACGCGCGTTCGCGCTCACGCACGCGCGTTCGCGCTCCCGCACGCGCGTTCGCGCTCCCGCACGCGCGTTCGCGCTCCCCGCACGCGCGTTCGCGCTCCCCCGCACGCGCGTTGGTGCGCCCACACGCGCGCGCGAACCCACGGCGCGTTTTGCGCCCCGACACGCGCGTTCGTGCCCTTACACGCTCGCACGATTCCACACGCGCGTTCGCGCTCCCACACGCGCGTTCGCCGCGCCCACACGTCAGATTGCTTCCCTTCGAAACCTGTATGATTCTACTGAAATACCGGTATTTTGTCATGAAAATACCGGTATTTTCATGAGAAAATACCGGTAAAATACCTCTATTTAGAGGTATTTTACCGGTATAGACGTCGAATAAAGGTAAAATACCTCTAAAAATACCGGTATTTGACGTCTTATACCGGTATTTTTTAAGGTATTTTGAATAAAGGTATAATAGAGGTAAAGGTATTTCTATACCGGTATAAATACCTTTACCGCTATTATTTCGGTATTCGGTCCCTGGTTGTTGGGAGACGCAGTTCGCCGGAACGGGCTCGCCGGTTATCGACAACCGACCTAGTCTCGGATCGGTCACCGGCGACCGGGAGTCCCCAACCATAGACCAAATAGTATAAAAGATAATAGTGGAAACTCGGGCAAATCAGCATGGGCGGCACAAGCGACAAGTGATTGTGCTGCCCCTAGCGGCGTGAGGTGTACACTACAAGACAGGCGTAAATGTTGCCAATAGAATACAACCGTGTGTACCATTTTTTGACATTACTTTGTAAGGTAGAGAATGGAGATATTTTATTATTTCCTGTATGTTTATCAATATTATTTTCTCATAAAATGCACATCTTCAGATACTTCGAAAAACCTGTAATCAATATCATTATGAATTCTGTTAACATGAAAGGCAGAGGCTAAGAATGCGGGAGAAAAAAGATACATTTTATAAGAATGGGAGAAAAATAATATGCTCTGCAGAGAAACTTATTGACGGCCCGTGGTAACGAAAAAGTGGATAAATCCCGTTTTTAAATGAAAATATTCCTCCGACACATGGTGTAGCCAGAATCCATGTTCTGAGGGTCATTGATACCGAAAAATCGATTGACGACAAAAGTCTGTCTGTCCGTCTGTTCAAAACGTCCGTTTGCCTAAACCGTTCGTTTCTTCAAAACTGATATTCCCTAATCAATCTGAATGAACCCGAGGCTTTGGGAGTTTCAAATGTATGTATATTTTAATTTTTAGGTTATGTGCTGCGGTAGTACCTCTAGATTTTTAAACATTATTTGATTTCACAGTTTTGTTCTGTCATTTTTCATTATCATTGGTTTTAATTTATACATTAAAGTACTTGCGGCAGAGCATCAAATAACAATATCTACACAGATATTCTTCTACGAAATTATCTCTCAGAAAACTACGAACAAACTTGACTTTCACACCTTGTAAGTTGGCACACACCGAATTCTTGCGCTGTAGTTTACACCTCGAAGTGCTGGAGAGCGCTGCTTTACTGTCATCAAAATATTCGAGGAGTTTCCACTATTATCTTTTATACTATTTGCCATAGACATCTGTGGGTTCTCTATGTTCCCAACCGGCTGCGAAAGAATGTCGAGCGCGTGGCCCCGAGAGAAGGGAGAAGAGCGAGCGCTGGTCGGTAAAAATCGCGGAGAAAGCACACCTCTCGTGTATTTATTTATTTGGTAAAAAAAAAACCAGTAAAAACTGTATATGACGTATGCGGGAAGAGATTATATGCGCACATTTTCTTGAGGCCCAAAATTGAAAGAAAGAAAGAAAAAAAAACGCGAAATTTGCAGCATTTGAAAAAAACTAGAAAAAGATTTTAGAAAAATTATTATTTTAGAAAAATTATTATTTTAGAAAAATAGAAATTAGAAAAATGTTTGTTTCCGAGTTATAGAAAATCTATTTCAACGGGAAATGAACTGCTGATTTAATTTTTCTGCATTGCTAACAAAATAGTTACGAACAACAGTTAAAACATAAATCTTAACAGATAATACTTAAAATAATTAAATTGATATTCTTGATTTATCATTCTTATCGTAAAAAATGTAAAAATGATTAAAAATACAATTCATAGCAATACTTACTGCAGTAATCTTAACATTCTTCCCTCAACACTTCTTTTTTTTTTTTTTTTTTATTTATTTTTATTTATTTACGTCAAAAACAGTTAAAAACTGCGTATGACGAGCTATGGGGAGAAGTGAATTTTGTGCACGTTTTCATAATTCTGTGGTCTCTATCCTAAACCATATTCTAGTCGAATTTTGAATACAGAAAAGAGAGTTTTTTTCGAGTTTTGTTGACAAAATATTCGCTCCTATATAATAAAATATATATTCCGAGGACTAGCCGGAATGTACAACTTATTTCCTTAATTGGAAATTATATTCAATGATATTATTAACAATAATACATCTCTTCTTTGGTATATACACCTACCACTATAAGCAAAAGGAGTGCTCAACAAAACGTGCGCACAGTAAGGCTACATTTACGTCCAGAAGCAAAACAAGAGGCCATCTCCGCATTTGCCAATGGATCAGGGAAACTGGACACCACACGCGCACGCCACACACCACACCACACACCACACCACACCACACCACACACCACACCACACCACACCACACACCACACCACACCACACCACACACCACACCACACACCACACACCACACACACCACCACCACACCACACCACACACCACACCACACCACACACCACACCACACCACACGCACACACCACACGCACACACCACACCACACGCGCACGCCACACGCGCACGCCACACCACACCACACCACACCACACCACACCACACCACACCACACCACACCACACCACACCACACCACACCACACGCACACACCACACGTACACACACACCACACGCGCACGCCACACGCGCACGCCACACGCGCACGCCACACGCGCACGCCACACGCGCACGCCACACGCGCACGCCACACGCGCACGCCACACGCGCACGCCACACCACACGCCACACCACACCACACTCCACACCACACGCCACACACACCACACGCCCCACACCACACTCCACCACATCAACGCCACACCACATCACACGCCACACCACATCACACGCCACACCACATCACACGCCACGCCACATCACCACACCACAGCCACGCAGCACGCCACACACCACACCAACCCCCCTCCACACCACCACACCACACGCCGCGCCACACCACACGCGCACGCCACACGCGCACGCCACACACCACACGAGCACGCACCACACGCGCACGCCACATCACACACACGCGCACGCACACACCACACCACCACACGCCCACCACACACCACACCACACCACACCACACCACACGCGCACGCCACACCACACACGCACGCCACACTCCACACACTTAAATGCACTAAACTACCATACTTGTATGGACCATAGACCTTTGTCCAGGTGGGACGGTGCCCGCTGGTGGGATATACCAGATTGGGGAAAACTCCGCGAGCCGACAGTTAGGCATCGGTTCTCGCCAACTAGCGAGGGAAGATCATCCCCCACCTGCCGTACACTACTTTTATGGTAATAACGATCTTATCAGTTGACTGTTCCCGGAAACGCTAATCAATCAAAAATGAGTAGTTTTCATTCGTAAAGAATTTTTTTAAAAAAATCAGATACTTCTCCATATTTCGTCTGTAAATTTCTTGTATAGAACAAGGAATGTTCATGAAAGTTGGCCAGGTTCCATTTTCATTGAACACTCAGAATTGTTTCACAAAAATTACTTCAAAGTCATTAAACAAGAAAATATAAATAAAGCAGTGAGCAGTTCAGTTGTTGTTGTTTCAGAAGAGCAGTTGTGTTGAAACAGAACAGTTGTCTATAATGGGTTAAACCATATTCATTTCTGTCTTAAATAAACTTACTTCTTCAACAAATGGACTGTGAAATGGTTTTTATAAACACTATTTGGTCTTTTTCAGGTGAAGCATTTTGACCGCAAGAGGACCTATTTGAAGTTCAAGGACCGCATTGAGAAAGAAGGGTATGAACCATTATCAGAGGAGAAGTCATGACAGTGACATTTGCGTTAGGTAGCGTGTAATTCTAGTCAATAAGCAATTCCATTATTTCCAAATGCCCTTCGACAAAGGGTTTCCTTGGTTAATAGAATGAAAGTAGATTTTGCTTTTCTGTGACGGGTGAAATGGTATGGCTTGTAATTTCGGTTAAGAATTCTGTAATATTGGGCAGTAATATTCCAAAAAAAATAGTGTGTTCTTGGAATATACTGTGGATTGTCCACAGTTCATTTAAGATGTACATGGTTAAATTGGTGATTCTCATTTCATTGTTTGAAGGTAATATAAAATGTAATATTCATTCATCTTCAATTTCTTATAATGACTTATGATTTGAATTCAATTGCGGTATTCATCACTATTAGTGAATGCATTGTTCATGCCTTTCGAAAGAATTTTCCAAATATAATTCAGTTAATAAATTATGACGTGGATCCTGATGTATGTCATTTTTTAAGTAAGTTCCTGTCAATTTAGACATAGAGGATGAAAGTTCAAATGAATTTGTCTATGAGCGCTGGTTTAGGTGTTTTAATGATCACATCATACGTGATTATTTTATTTTTATGGTTTAGTGTAGTAGTATTGTTATAAATAAATTAGAAGTTACAGTTCTGACTAATTGCTCATTTGTCAGTTTGTTGACTTCAAGGTAGAAAATGAGTAGTTCGGAATATAAATAAAAGATCATGATTGACTTCCTCTCGTTGGTTCTACGGTTTTACTCATAAGTCTGTTGTCACATTTTCTTTTGTAATTTCCTTCTTCTTTCTTTCTTTCTTTATCTCTTTCTCTTATTTTTCGTGCTTGGCAAACTCTAGAGGAGGATACTAGCAGTAATGACACAGTTTTTTTAATATTCTGGTATATAAGTTTAAATTAAGATCTTCATTTAATTTACTGTCAATACTTTCTCATCCAAAATTGTTACATTAAGAAACCAATGGCTGCCTGTGAATGAATTGTTATTGCCAAAAATAAAAAAAAAAATTGAAATGGATATGTTTTCTTTACATCCTTAGAGACATATCCTTCTCCTTTCAAGGATTATTGTTTAATGGAGATGTTTTCAGTAAGTGTTGATAGAAACTAGATGATGATATGGGATGATTAATGTCAGCCTTTGAATAAATGGTTGGCAAGATTTTTTTTGAAGCTGCTAAGAAGTAAAAGTCTAGCTGGCAGGCCCTAATGCTGTTAAACTTTTGCGCTCTTGTACGGCATTCAAAGTGAATCTTATCTTCACGGCAACTTCTGGAAATAATGCCTGAATGGTTGTGAACCAAAAATGTTGATGACATTAGTCCTCCTTAAGTGGGCACAAAATGATCCGTTTCATTTAATGGTGTTGTGCACAGTAATTGTGATCTGTGAGAATAATCATGTTTGTGAAGAACATAAGTATGTTCGTACGAACATTTGTGCTTCATTTTCCACTCAGGAATTATCCTCCTAAGTTTGTTAGTGGAGTTCAGATTCGACTCTATGTATTAAACACTATTATAGCACATTACTTAGCATATGAGTTAAGCAAAATTAGTCATTGTTTCCAACAAATTGAATTTGTTATTAATAAGATATACTTAATATAATTGTGCTTTGATTCAATCTTTTCATAAGTCTTTAAGTAAGCACTTCACTGAAAATATAATGACATTTGAGGTGATGGTT
>JAHLJT010005437.1:45156446-45183696 GCA_031308135.1 Acheta domesticus | reverse complement strand
AAAAAAAAAAAACAACCAGATAAAAAACAACAGCACATTGTTCTCATGAACCAAAAATAAGAATACTTGTTAGATGTTCAGAGAAAGACTATTAATGCATCATTAATCCCCAAAATTAATATTTTATTTAAGCTATTCTCAGATATCTTTATTCCTTTAACCACATTTTTATGCTAATAATCATTACCTTTCATATAATTATTCATCCATCACTGTATTAATTATTATTGTATAAATGCCAATTATGTAACTACAGGATCCATTTCAGATTCATTCTGATTTTCCTATATTTTATTTATATTTTTTGTTGGGAATATTACTTCTAGTCATCTCTATTACCGGGCTAGAATTTAATGAAATATTTCAACTTCCCATCAAAACCATACTAATTAATTCATTGTTATTGATTATATTAATTCATTAATAATTATTCTTACTATCGTTAATCACCTTTTCCGCCTCATATTTTTAAACATGATTCTCTAACAAAGAAAATCATTAATAGAAAGTAATTCTGCAGGATAAAGATATTGATATCAATTTAGGTTTGTTAAAAATAATAATTTTTAAGGATATCTCAGGAATGAAAATATTTAATTTTAGTGAATCAGCTTGTTGATTGAATTATCATGTATGTTTTCAGGCATCTCTCTGCAATCAAATTCAAATTTTATTTATTTATAACAAAAAACAGAAGTAGTCTATTTTTGACTTACAGGGGGAGGGGGGAGATAAGCTCTAAAATGCCCTGAAGTCTAGGGCAAACTTTAGTGAAAATGCATATGTGGTCCCTTGCCATCCCTTGCCATGCCTTGCCTTTTGATTTTAATTCAAATTATTTCACTTCAACATGTTTTGGTTGCCATCAAACAATTTACTTCTCTAATAATTAAATGAAAGGTATCCTAAATAAAGTAATTGTGTAAACTCTGTGTGTGTTTTTTACATTTCTTTTGGTTCTCCTTTCAGGGCAAGGGAGATTATTAGATGCATCTCAGTCTACTGGTGAGAAACTGACCTAAGTTAAAAAAGCAACTAAACTCTTTTCCCCTCAGGGGCCAGCTTCAAGCTGCACCCCTTTGCCTCGCCTGGCATGACTCCACTCTCTGCTATTTATATCTAGAGTTTTGGAAGGGGGTGTCCCCCACTCCCTCACCATTTCCCCTCTCTCTAGTTCTCCAGGCCAGGACCCTACGTGTCGACAACCACCGAGGTAGCCGCAGCCCTTCCCACCTAGTTCTCAGTAATCGCCTAGGTGCCACTATGATCCATAGATCCTTAGCAGAATGGTGGTTAATGACAGGATAGGGTAGGGAATGATTGATGGCACAATGCGATAGAATGCATATCGGCGGGGAAATGGAGTATTCAAAGAAAACCTTATGCGAACCTGCTTTGTCCATGACAAACACTCCTTGGAACCACCTGGAATTGAACCTGGGTCCCAGCAGTGGAAGGCGAGCACTCTGACCACAACGTCATGGGCTGCCCATGGGAAACTGACCATTTTTGCCTTTTTCCTTTCAGAACATGTTTTCTGTAAATTGTTTTTTATGCTCCTAAAACTTATTTTTTTGGAGGGAGGGGGAGAGAGGTATTCCTTAAAGAACTTACAGAGGTGATAAAATCTCATTCAATTTTTCTCTACAAGACAAATCAACAGGCATTGTTTTTAGCCAGATTACTCGATCACTTTCTGAAAGAAATGTAGAAAAAGTGTGGGGGAAGGCAAGGTATCTACAGTAGTGGTGCTCTGAGAGTTTCCAAACTGCCTTACTGGCATAACTTGAATTGTTACAGCTAAATTCATCAGTGACAATTATTAAACCTAACATTGGAGAAGGAAAACAGAAGTTATCTTTCATAAACATTTTTATATTGACAATTTTATAAACAAGTTTTGGAATATTACTCTCATACAATATTACAGGACTTTTTCTCACCACTGTTTTCCAATCAGTAAATGAAAGTAAAATAGAAGTAGTTAATTCATAAAGATAAAAAAGATGAAATAATACAATACAATTCAATATATGTCAAAATGAACATTTTGACAAAAGAATTTCAATTGATGTTTTTTTCGCACAAGTTTCAATGCCTGAGGATAGACAAGCTGGGCTTCTGTTTTGTGTTTAAAATGATTTTTTTTGAGAAAATCAAATTATTTTAATGTGAAAATACCCACTGGAGGAATTGCTCCCTGTCAGTAGTGAGAATTTTCATTTACTCAATTATTTCAAGTTATGAAATTAATACTCTAAATTAGGAATGTATTTTTAACAATGGTTTTAGTAATGTATTTTAAATAAATGCATTCCATTTTCATATTCTTTATCTACAGAATAGACTTTGTATCTACAAAACCTTTAACCTCGATGAGATTTCCAAATAAAAACCAACTTTATCCTTTTTGATTCGTCATATTTGTGATTTTCTTTAAATAAATGAAAATTTATGTTGAAGAAGTTAAGTGATTTCTTGGATTGACATTATTATCCATTATTTTACAACTGTATGGTCATTTAGCACTAGTGATCAATTTCATTAAGTTCTGAAATATTTTGGATTTAGTTTCAAAATCATTTTAATAATAATAATAAACAGGTTATAGTGGGGATGATATAGTAAGAGATTTTTCTGAAAGAATCAGATTCAGACCAGAGAAAATTAGAACAAATTATTTGTATTGACTGGCTACTAATGTTGGGGAGAAATGTCAACAACTTCCAAGTATATCCTTTGAGCATCAATTCAGGTAATTACTAATTATCTGTCTTTAAATTCATTTTTTTCTCTCTTCTTTCTTCTTCTTCTTTCTCTTCAAACCTGCCCTACATCTTCAATAGCGAGGACAAAAATTTCACTTTTACTGCATTCCTCAATTTTAGATCTATAAATCAGTTCACTTTTCATTATACACACTCTTGTCAAAAGATTAGTAGCTTTTTATTTTTATTTTTTTATTTTTTTCAAATTTTGAATTAAGTTGTGACAAATTTGTACAAATGTGTATATGAGATTATTTCAAACACTGCTAGGAACTTTTCCTTTCAAAATTTTAAAGGATGTGGCTCAGTACATTAAATTTAATGTCACAAAAATTATTTTCATTAAAAGTTTTGAATTTTCAAAAATGAAACATTGGTATTTTTTTTAACACTTTGTATTTGTTAGAGATGTATTTTATAATTTAGTAGTTATATATTTAGATACACAAATTCTTTACATAGTGCCTTAAGTTTCTCTAAATCCCAAAAGT
Source organism: Acheta domesticus (assembly GCA_031308135.1). Classification (NCBI taxonomy): domain Eukaryota; kingdom Metazoa; phylum Arthropoda; class Insecta; order Orthoptera; family Gryllidae; genus Acheta; species Acheta domesticus. Next base: position 45,180,437 of record JAHLJT010005437.1, on the reverse strand, counting down.
TTTTGATATGTAAATATAGGTAAATATTTATTTCTATATAGGAAATTGAAATTTTGGCCGTAAGTTCTTGTAGGCAAGCAATTTGTTTTGTGGATTTGTAAAGCAGAGGCCAAAGATATATTCTCAGGGCACTTTTTCTTTAAATTCTATTTGTGTTAAATTTGTGTAATATTTGTTTAGAGCAAAGTTGTTTTTTAAATATGAGATTAGTTCAATTTTCATTAAAAACCTCTTATTTTATTGAAAATTCTAAGTTCACAACTCCCCTGTTTCTTTTGGGAAAGAAATGGTTGATGTGTTGGTAGGCTAGAAGTTTCAATATATAATACTTCATAACCATTACAACTAGTACAAGAAAGAACGTGCAGTAGAAGCTCCACCAGTTTCAAATCACAGAAGTCATACCTGCCTAGAGAGTTCACTCTTGTGTCTGATCATGAAGTTCATGTTCATTTGTACAAATAATTGGTTCATAATTAAGTGACATTTCTTGTCAGGTTTAGTAGCAATGCTAATGAACATTAGTAAAAAAATATTTGTACCATTGTTCTCAGAACATTTATGTACATTTTCAATTTATGATGTTTGTCTTTCCTCGTAGAAATTTAGTTCTCACTGTAAAATTGTGATTTAGCCCAGGGATGTTTAAAATTGATTTAGAAATGCCAATTGAAACAATAAACTTATCATAAACTTTTTCATCAAAATATGGTAAGGAAAACTATAAATTATTTTTGAGCTTAAATGTTAGGTTATTTCACATTGGTTTGCATCCAGTCTAAATATAATCTGCAGTGGAAGAGTTAAGAGTTAAATATAGAACCTTGTTTCTCACTTAAATCTGAACAATACTCTGCAATATGTGTGAATGAAATGATTTGCATGTTAAAAGAAATGATGGGCATTATGAGGGAAAACATTAAACTTTGTATGTACAGTAAAGTAATAATTTGAGGGATATGAGAGTATTTATGCTGTCAAAATAAGTACAATTTTTCATGAATATTTTTTCCTTATTTGAAATATGAAAAATTCTCAGTTAATTCATCATAATACTTTTTATGGTTTGTCATTTTTTTGTTGCTCAGATAATATAAATATTTATTATTCTGAATTAGCTGAGTATGAATAAAATATTTCTCTTGGGGTATGTTCACAGATTGCCAACATCACAAACATCAGTGTGTTCTGTTCCTGGTCCACTGCAATCATCAAAACATCGTGTATATAGACAATTGGTAATTTTCTCTTTATGCTTTTAAATTAAATTAGTAAAGGATGGTAATTTAGAAAACAATGTGTTTAAGTAGCATATAACTTGCCTGTTGTTATTTTTTTAACATTTCTTTTATTAAAAATGTGATGGAAATAAAATAAAAATATTATTAAGGTTTATGTATTTTCTTGAGAGAAAATATAAAAATTCTACTTTAAAACATTACAGATTTAACCACAAGAAACTTACTAGGATATGTTGTGTGAGTGCTTTGATTTTTATTTAACAATTAATTACTAATTTTTGTTTGTGGATTTTTATGTTTGTGATAATGAAGTATACTATGAATTGTTAGTCTGCATAGAATTAGTCTTTATTCAAACACCTGAAAAATAGAATGTCATGCTTCAAAAACTGATATTCACATGTCCTCATGATGCATCCTCACCATTTGTCTTCACAGTGCATCCTCACAATGTGCTCTTCCTGCCTATCTTCACTGCCCACGTGTACTGCCTGCCCATCCATGCCCCTTTTACAGTCCTGTATAAAGTTGCTTTGTTTTGATGCATATTGTAAAAGCTAGCGTTGAAACAAATAAACATTTGTATTATAAGCATTTTTATATGAATGTTGGGAAAATGGACTTGTATCTCAGGAGCAAAATAATTGTTTCTTGAATTCTCGAATTTTGTTGTTTTTTTGACTTGTCAGTGGTGATCAATAAACCTTCTCTCTTGATGGTGCAAACAACTATGTCACATACTTAATATTAAAATAACAATCTTCTCGAGTCTTGAACTCAGTGCCTCTTAGCAAATTTTCATTTTGTGTAAAATTTTAATTTTTTGTTCCTGAATGCAGATATGCTTTGCTCATATCCTTGCTAAATAAGAATTTCTTATTTAGTTGCTCATATCCTTTTTATATTTTTGTTTAGGGAAATTCAAAATCAACTTTCTGTTCATACAACTTGTTTATTTATGTCATGTAGAATTAGAAAGGGGCTTCTGTAAAAATCTATGCCAGATTTTCTTTGAGTCTGCAGGTATTCAACATTTTCTACACAACTTTTTCTGGTTGTTCCAGATATTGCTTCAAGAAGACAAATTCCAAAATGGCAAACACTAAAACTCTTGATAAGTTGGAATCAAATGATGATCCACAGTCACAACTTAACAATGCTGTAGAGGAGTTAATTTTTTTTTTAAAACACTGTCCCATGGATGGATCATTTAAAACTGATGCTGTTACAGTGAGTATTTTGTTCAGAAACAAATTGTATAAAAATTCACAGGTCCTCCAGATTTTTAAAATTTAAGCATTTTTCTCTGATTTCTTTGATTTTAATACAATTTGAATGGGACTTGCTTCAAATAAAATTTACATGATACAACATAATGTTCTCCACAAAATTCCTGAGTAGCCTATCCGATTGCTTTGCTCATTGTAATGTCAGCGATTACAAGTACTAAGTAATCTAAGATTCCTGTGATGCCTATCAGCACCATTGTCAGCTTTGCTGATTTTGTGATAAATAAAGGCAGATATTTCTTGGTAAAGAACAGTTCAAACACTTGCAGTCTTGAGTTCACTTGAACGAAAAGAAAAACCCTGGTTACTTCAGTAACATATCCAACAGCTTGAATTGTTTATTTGCACTGGTTTTGACCACATTTTTTATGTAATTTTTCTTTTCTTTTAGGGCACTTTAAGAACAGTTTCTTCATAATTTTTGGTGATGTTGATGTTTTAAGTCCTCAAAATCCTCCCCCTAATGATTAGTGTTACTTGATAAATTAATGGAGAAATCTGTTTTGACCAAAAAAAGACTGGAGAGAGCAGTGGATTTTTAGTACTCCTAAATAAAGGAAAAAAGTAGTCTCTACCTCCTCCTCCCTCCCTCTCCTCCCCCTCTTCCCCCTCCCCCTCTTCCCCATCCTCCTCCCTCCCTCTCCTCCCCCTATTCCCCCTCTTCCCCCTCCTCCTCCTCCTCATCCTCATCATCATCATATATTCTCGTCATCTCATCATCTCCTCCTCCTCTCCTTTATTTAGGAAAAGTAGTCTCTACCTCCTCCCTCCTCCTCCCTTCTCATCATTCTCTCCTCCTCGTCATCTTCTCTCTTCATCATCTCTTCTTGTCATCTCCTCCTCTCCTCATCATCTCCTCCTCCTCCTTCTTCTCTTCTCCTTCTCTCCTCTCCTCTTCTTCTCCTCCTCTCCTCTACTATCCTCTTGTCCTCTTCTCCTCCTCTCCTTCTCTCCTTGTCTCTTCCTCCTCTCCTACTTTCCTCCTCCTTCTTCACTATCAAGGATTAGGCTGATAGCCTGTTCCATCTTCACTCCAACTACCTTTTCCTAGGACGTCCTATATCTCATCTTCCTTTTGGGTTATAAGATGATACAATGGAATGTCGATTATCTGAACGTCAATCACCCGAAACATCAAATATCTGAACTCATATTGTCTCTGAATAATTATTTTTTTAAATAGGTACTGTATACTATATGTATTTGTTTTCTTTTGAAACACTGAATAATGAGAATAATCCCTGATGTGATTGACTGTGATAAAATATTAACGAGATTACTATAGTCCATCATCTAACTTCAGTGAACTTTGGCAAATCCTGCAATAAATGCTTAAGAACTTGGAATGTTTATTCTTGGGTGAAAAATGCTTAGATAGCTTTTTTTGCTCAGATATTGTCTTTCTTATAGCTAAAATGATATTGATTTGATAAGCTGTGCAACTGTGAATTACCATGTAACATTCTGGATGTGCAATCTTCTACCTACAATGGACAGATCAGCAGCTGTTGAACCTACTTTCAATTGTTACATTGAATTCCAGATTATACATAATTATTTCTTACCAAAAGAACTTGAACTTACTTGACTGAATTGGTTATTCTAAACTACAATAAATATTTCCTTTGTTTATTGACCAACTTCAGTAAAACATCCTGTGTAGATGTTTTGAAAGAAAGTGAACAAAGTCACAAAAGACCAATCTTAGAAACTTATTAGAGTATTGAATAGGACCCACGAAAAGAGCCTACAATATCTAACATACTGGTTGTCCAGATGAAGGTTAATCTAATATTGTTTCTCTCCAGCCTTTTTAATTACATTGATTGTGATGTACAATATTCCAACATGTTTTAATACACTAACTTGTCGGAAAAGTACTAAAAATTTTTATAATTATTAGGAAGTTTACTAATTTCATGAAAATTGCTACCTCGTTTTGAATGCCATTTTCTGAATTCTTTGTTCTTCCATTCTTAACCTACAATTAAATTCGCAAAAGTAATTCTTGTAAACCCTTCCAATATCCATTTGAAGAAAGACTCATATTGGAGTGTATTACATGTTATTGTCAGTTATGTAATCTGTAGTCACAAGATGAAGGTTCTTAAATTTCTCGCTAATACCTGTCTGCTAAAGAACTTTTACTGTGCTATTATAGAAGTGATGAATGGGGTACATTTTGTAACAAATACTGAGGATCCTGGACTTTATTGTTATGAAATTAACTTTCAAGTAAATATTTATATAAAATGGTTTGAATTATTAAATACTCTTATGTGACATTTTATTGTCCTTATAAATTGCAAAATGAAATAACTGTTGTGAAACTTCAAAGAAAGGTGTTAAAATATGGAAATTACACAATTGATGATGTGTTTGTAGGATGTTATTAATTGGGTCTGGGCAAAGAGCGCCCACAAGTTGATTCCTTCATCATGCCTGTTGCTGCAACCTGCCTGCCCATGCTCTTTGCGTTTTTGGCTGAGGGAAACCTGCAGGGTGTGGAAGATCTTTTGCTGTGCGCAGACGCCGCAGCAACGCTTCTGGGCATGTTTCCACCTGACTTGGCGAATACCTTGGTGACGGCCTGCCTGCGTGTGGGCAATGAACCCAATTCTGAGGTGGACTTCTCAGAGGGCGATACGCAAATTTGCTTGAAGTTGGTGGTGGCGAAGCCGCTGACTTTCAAGTTGTGCATGTGCAGGGGACTGTTGCGTAACCAGTACTGCCTCACGCCCTCCATCTTGGGATACATGGCACCAATAATTACTACTGCTTGCTACCAATTCTCTCCACTCACCTGCTTGGGATTCAGGTACATGCATCAAGCGTATTTAGGTATTATGTTACAAAATCAACATATTTAGGAACTTCAATGCCAAAAATAGTACTGCTTGTTCAAGGGTGGTTCAGTTTTTGCATTCTTAGTTTTTTAATACATAATATTATTGTGGGAAAAAATACAGCATCTGTCAGAAATGACATGTCCTTTACAATATCTTCCATCCGTACTTCTCTCTCCGCCCCTTTCTCTCTGTCCCGCTCTCTCAGCCCCACTCTCTGTCCCTCTCAACCACTCTCTCTCCCCTGTCCGTCCCTCCCTCCCTCCCTCCTTTCTCTCCGCCCCTGTCCCTCCCTCCCCTCTCCCTCCCGCCCCATCCATCCCTCCCTCCCTCCCCATCCTCTCTCCCTCCCCATCCCTCTCCTCCCTCCCTCCCTCCCTCCGTCCATCTGTCCCTCCATCCGTCTATCCCTCTCTCCATCCCCGCCTGCCTGCCATCCTTCCTTCAGTGTGACTTTTCTTTTGCTTCTGTTAAAATGTTGAAGCACAATAATTTGTCTTTCAAAGATGTAAAAACTTGTTTAGTATTATTTTAACACAAATTTTAAGTTTTTCTTTTGAGGGAGCTTGTGGAAAAAAATGTTTCAAATGGGAAATTTATTCACATTTAATGGAACAGTCTTTCTCAAGATTATTTACACTATGTATATAAAGAACAGTAGTGTTTGAACAAGAACTTCTAGAAAATATTGTTGACAGTAAGACTAGATATGATTAAAGAAAAAACAATAAAGTTATTACTTATATATACTTTTTAAATATTAGAATATTAATTGCATTGATCAAGTCATTAGGAACAGAAATTTGTTTATTTATTATGAAGAATACTAAAGATTTTATTTGCTCTGAATGTTTGGGTTGGAAAAAGATGCACAAATTAATTCAATTCAAGTTAGAGTGGAGGATCGAATGTTTATATTATATGCCATTCTGAATTTCAATTCAATGAGAGACCATTCACGAAGTAACTTGTTGGAAATTACACTTAATTTTTGTTCTTTTCAGCATGGCTTGCTTTATTGTATTTAACTTGAAAATGCTGTTCTCCTTCAGGACTTTACATATGTGGATATCATATTGGAAGAAAATGGATTATTATCTTGACAGCACCATTTCTGAAAACATTTATACCATTGTTGTTGGCAATTGGGAGAATCCAGTCCCAGGGGTACGCAAAGAGAATGTCAAGGTAGTTATAAAATTCGTGAATTACTTATAAATTCATGTCAGAGGGTAGGTTTTAAAATATTTCAAAAACGTTTATGTACATTTGAAGTATTGATTCTTCTTTCTGGCATATATACAGTGCCAGTAAGAATTGTAATACATGTTATTGAAGAATTCAAGAACTTGATAAAATAATGTGTTCTTGGGAAAAATAATATGTAAAGGGCAATGCTTTGACATATTTTAATTATTTGTATAACTTAATGAACTGCTCTTGAACTTGGAAATCAGAATGAATTTTGTAGGTATCAGACTTATTTGCTTGTGATCCATAATTTTTGTTACTCTTTTTTTATTATTGAACATCCATATTTTTTATTGAAGTCTGTATTCCCCTATTATTTGCAGATATTTAGAATAATTTGAAATTCTTTTTCAACTTGTTTTTCAGGTACTGTGTGCCATACTTGAAGTTGCTGGCCCTTCCTCAAGGTTTTCAGTAGAGAGGTTGTTGCAACATGTGGTGAAAGACATGTCCTGGAAAATGAAGAGCAAATATTTCTTGTTGGCAGTCTTGATCCCTAAACATGGTGTTTTGAGAGTATGTATAATTGATACATTGTGAAAGCTTGTTTTCCATTTTGTCTTGAACCTAACAAGTAAGCAAATTACTATTATTAATTAGTTCTATAATTAAACAACACTAAACATAACTCAATTACTTTAAAAATAAATTTGTAGAAATTAGTATCCTGTAGAAATATATTATTTCCTGTGGCTCAATTAGTTTTCACTTAAGAAATATTCATTGGACGAAGTAGGCAACAAATTCGCTTATTACTTTGAAGTACTTTTTAATTTTTATTTGAGAATTTTAATAAGATTAAAAATCTATCATTGGGGGAGGGGGGGTTCCAATTGTCTCCATATTTTCTTTGGTCATCCTTGCTCTCATCTGGCTTAAGGTTGCTATTTCAGGAATAGCTTCGTATGTTTTCTTTCATTCTTTCCATGTGTTTCAGCCATTTTGTTTGGTATTTTTTATATATTCATATATGTTCTTTCCTTCAATCTTTTTCTGATCTGTTCATTTCTTATCTGGTTTTGTTATTCTGGAATCTTAGAATTGTCACCTCAGCTACTTCTAATATTTGTATATACAGTGAAACTCCGTTTATACGTTTCTCACTTATACTGTTTTTCACGTTTATACGTGGTTTTTTTGTTAAACATACAGATACATTCCTATAATTCCAATGCTAAATTATTTCAGTTATGCGTTTTACATTTGTACGTTTTCACGCATATACGTTCATAATAAAAGTTCCATTAGCACCATACATGGTACAAATAATCTGGTGAGGGGCTGATAGCCCAGAACTTGTATGTTACTCCAGTTGGAATGCTCCAGATTGCTCCCATGGAGCGACCTGTCCCTCAGCCTCTGAGGCGACTTCTCACTAATGAAACTTGGAGTACAGAATTTTGCCTCGGCCTAGCTAAGGGGTCATGATCGCAAGAGCTCGCGGGATGGTAGTGCGAGATCGGCTCCCGGGCCTCCTCCGGCAGCGGAACATCAAACAATATCAGTCGGGTGCGTACGGGTGCTCTCTGAGGATCTCGGGAGCTGAAGGTAGCTCCGAGGGGAGCTCACAAGCTTCCCTGGGAGAAAGTAATGACGTAGATGACCATAAGTGAGGAAGTTTGTGCACAGACTGTCCCACACTCCAAAGACTCGTTTGTTCCTACTGCTATTGTAGACTGAAGCTGCCCTGCCCCCCCATGCTGCGAGTTGTCAAGAAAACTTTTGCTTATGATTAGCTGTGCCATTTACAATGCTAAATGATACGAAATTAAGTTAAATATAAATTCAAAATAGGTAGACTGCCTGCATTATCATTTAATTGGGAAATACAACAAACAGAAGGAATCATTCAGGTGCAAAATGGGAATTTGTATTAAGAAGTCCTTTTGTACACAGCATTACTCATGAATATTACCATTCTAATGAAATTGAAAAACAGTTCAAAGACAATTGGTTTGGTTGAGAATGGACTATGCATTTTCTGAGTTGACACCCAGAACATTTTATTAGGATCAGTGAGAATGTTAAGTGAAACAGAGCTACTGTTACTAAGGAGACAATTATCACTCAATGATATTAATTTTGTTAGCATAACCAGGATTGCTACAATACCAAAAGTAATAAATATAAAAATTATAATTTCGATTGGTTGTAAACGGAACTTCATAAAAAGTGAAAAAATATGGAAATTAGATTAATTGTTTTTCCTCATCATGAGTATTTCCATTCATACTTTACTTGTAAAATGGCATCAAACTTGCTTTTCAAGAGTTATATAAACTTGTAAATAGTTAAATAGAAAGTTAAAACATTCTAGAAAGGAAATTTGTGAGTACGTGTGCAAATTGTTACAGGTTCTGTTCAAGTAAAATACAAATATAGGATTGTTTTATTTCAGTTTAGGGTACTGGTTTTTCAGCCTGGGAAGTAAGAATTAGTATTATAAATTGAAAGACAATTTGTATCAGATATCTTCTATTACTTACAATCATATGCTGGTTTTGAGTGCTAAATGTCTCAATTGTATTAATGAATTTTTTTAATCTTTTAAAAGACTCTGGAAAAATTCCCTGGTATTGTATCAGCATTAGTTGCCACATTGGGAATTAATCGCCTGAGTCCTACAGGAACTGAAGTTTATCGTGTGTGCTTGGCTGCATTCACTGATGTGGACGGATGGTGCTGTTGGTTCTTGCAACCCCTATTTGCTCTCTTGACCTCACAAAGAGAACAAGACAGGTGAGTTTGTCATGATCCCCTCCCCTTGTTTAGTTACTTTGATCCTTGCTTTGCTTCTTGGGGACATCTGACCTTGCAATATGCCAAATTTTGTATGAATTGAGAAGATAACAGGTAGGGGAGCAAATTTGCATTCTTCTTAGAATGATCTAAGTGAGGCAGAGTACGGATTGGACACCAATTGTCAGAGTTTATAAACTTCTTTCTCTTAAATGAAAAGCAGTTTCTGAGAGATATCCACACAAACTGATAAAGGCTACTTTAACAAAAATCTTTTCAGTCATTTTTTTACTGAACAAAAAGCTGAAATTTTTAGACTTTATTCTCCTGTTTGATATTTTATGAAATTTTTTGAGATGTTGCCGGTCATTGAATTTAGAGGTTTTCTTTCCTTCTTTTCATGTGCCTCCCTTGGACCATTAGAATGCAAATTTTCTTTTTCCATAGGTGACACTTAATTGCCAACAGTGGCTGGTTGGGATGGTTGGTTGTCTGATATTTTGAAACATAACTTTTGGGAAATGTTAATTTTTTTAATTTAATTTTCTTTGTTGATGTTGAATTAAGTATAATTGTACAATAAAGTGAGATTTGGGTATTTTTGTGATGAGTACTGCCAAAAGTATTTGTTGTTATTATACAGAATGTACAGTGTGTAATTCAAGTGAAACATGTTATTCTATCCTGATGGGAATAAATTTGTCCTCAAAACATTGTGATTTTGCAAATGTTATGAAAGATTGTTAAGCATCATATATGCAATATTTGATTTGTGAATTTGTTTGCCAAAATACAACCAAAAAGTTTTATATTAAAAAGCTAAAATGTGTAATAATGAAAAGTTGCAGTTTTAAAAAATACAGGCTACTAGGGTATTAATTTTTATACAACTTTTTTATATTGTAAATTACATTTTTTCACTGTTAAAAAAATGTTTTCTAAGGAAGAGGAAAAGATGGAAACCTTCAGAGTCACTCCTGCAATCAGCCAATGGCCCAGGCGTTAATATTAAATAACGGCATTATGGTTTGAGCAATACATTTTTTCAATAGATATTAGTTTCTCAATGGAGGTTTTTTATTTGCAGTGGAATCTGGTTAGTATGTCCAATTTTTTTGATGGTCCAAAAATTTTGAATGTTGAAAGGAGGAAAATGTCAAAAAATGCTCAATTTGTCATTTACACATGTCCTTCAGATCACCGTATTAGGCACTAGAAACTAAACTAATATATAAAAATCAATGTTGTTGGTTCATGTTTAATGTGCTGCCATACCATTCATCCAATTTCAATAAAACTGTCAACTTATTGCTTGCACTTGTTGGAAGAATATAGGCATAGTACAATTATTGTAACTCCACTAAATGGTGCTTCAGTTAAGTGCAAAGTTAAATACAATTCCCAATCCACCTGAGTTTCATTGTTGCTGGGCATTGCTGTGTGACGTGGGGCAAGGTCAAAGAGGACAGGAGGAGTGGGTGACACAAGATGAAGAGAGAAGAGTGAAAAAGAGAGGGGGGAAAGAAATGGAAATACAGAGACAAAGGGAAAAAAGAGATGGAAGAAGAAAAGAGTGAGGGAGGGGGAAAAGAAAGAGAGGGGGGGGAAAGGGATAGAGGGGTAAGAGAGCAGGACAACTTCTGTGGGGTTTTGCTTGATACAGTAAAACTTGCTAAATGCAGAATCTCCAGGGACCAATATTTTTATTCCATCTTACACAAAATTCTGCATTATGCAATGTAATGCTATACAATTTATAATTGGCAGGACTGCACTTCATGTTCACTTTAGACAGATTTCTGCATTATACACATTCTAAATTGAGTAAGTTTTATTTTTTATTAACAAGTAAGACAGACAGTAACAATGTTATTTTAATGATTAAAAATAGAAATGTTAAGGCTAAAACTAAATATTGTCTACCCTAAAGCACTTGTATAATAAAGTCAACAAAATAGAATAAATATTTTTATTCTTTATATACCTTTCAATTTCAGAAAATTTATTCATTATCAACAAGAAAATAAATATCATTCTTAATTATTTCTTTCAAATTTCAAACAATATTTCCACAGTTATTTCTTCTGTAGCAGCAACGCATCAGGTACCAGCTAGTTGACATATATATATATAACACTCAAGATAAAGTAATTTAATAACAAATCATAACCAACAAAAATGAAAGTACTCATAAATAATATATGAACTAAAAATCTTGCAAATTAACAGAAAAACAACTAGCATCTTCAGTTTATCAAATGCAGAGAAATTCATGATAGTGAACACAACATTACATACAAAAAAAGAACAAAGGTGGTGGAGGCAGTAAAACACATTTTTCTGGCTTTGAGTTCATAATAAAATGTACTGAAAATACCCTGAATACTCATTGTACGTTCCCCTCTGTACTATCCAGTACCCTCAAGTGCCCCAAAGTGCATCCCATTGAAAACAGGGCTGCTGCCCTGGAAAACATGAGATTTGCTAAACATGTTATTGTCAAATCATTAAACGAGCTATGCCAGATAGTTTGAAATATGTAAACAAGTGATATAATGAAAATGGGACTAAGACTTCAGATGTATTATGTGGGAAAACTTAGGGAAACAGTTGCTAATGGGGAACCAGCTAATGAGATTCCACTGTACTTAGTAAAATTCTCTTACGGAATTTTAAACATGTGTGCATGTCATCTATAAATAATGCTTATAACATTGTTAAAATCTTGGGTAAATAATTGACATTATCACGTAGTGAACATTTATATATAGATTCCTTCTTTAATAGTGTCATTTTCTTTCCTTTCTTAGGCCAGCCCAGTTGAGCCTCTTAATGCGGTGGCTTCCTCCAACTCTCCGCAAATTTCCTGTTCTCACTGAAATTATGAACAATGAGTTGATGTCAAACAGAGATGAGAATCCGCAAGTTGATGTAGCCCTAAGTGCATTAATGCATCAAGCACGCAAAGAGGGATATGTGGCAGAACTTTGGCCACAGTTTTCCTTTATCGAGTCTTTTCTTGTTGATGGTGATGAGGAAGTTCGGAAACATGCTTTTGGGGCCATATGTAAGAAAACCAAGAAGTCAAGCAATTCCACCAGCTGAAGAATTTGAAGCAGTAAAAAAGTTTCTGAAAGAAAATGTTAATGTGGACAGCAGCTCATTGAGGCAATGCATTGTGGCTTGTTTTTCTTATTTCCTTGAGCGAGTGTATGAGTCATGTGTAAAACATGTGGGAAGCCAAGTGGAAGAGGAATATTCTCTACTGAAGCCAAATTTTTCATTCCTGAATTGGATGCATAAGTTTCTGCTTGGTAATTTGAAACTGGGTGGAAACTACCAGCGGACAGTGACTTCTCTTCAGTTGTATTTGGAGGTGACTTTTTTTTAATTTTAATTTTTAATTGCTGCTATTTTCTGTGAAATGTTAAAGAAACATTTTCCTTCTTTAATTTTGTTGACTTGTGAAGTTTTCATTGATTCTCGGCTCTAATATTGAAGGAAACAAAAGGGGCGTTTGAATTTTGTTTTTTTCTACTTCATATTTTAACATTCATTATTTGAATGTAAATAATGAAGTTCTTGAATGGCTGTGGAGAAAAGACTATTCTTGTCTTCCTAGGCACTTTATGGACTGCAACAAATATGTCATAAAAAATATGATTTTCCCATAGCTTTCCTAAATATTCCTTTGAGCTTATGATATAAATTGCATTTGCTGTGCATCAGATATGGAGTCTGTTCTGGAATTTCAAAATCAGCTTTGTGGATCACAGTTGTTGAAACATCTGGGTCTGAACAAAAACACCACAGCTAAATTTTCTATATCTTTTTTCTTTACTGCTTCATGTACACATACATGCAAAGAGAATCTTCAAAATCCGTATAAAGATTTATCAGTTGGAAGAAGTGACTTGAAATTTGTGTTGATGCAGGGATCTTGTGAATCAAAATTTTAATTCTGTCTCAAAAATTTGCAGACATTTTCCTTTCAAATTAATTATTGCTAAAGTTGCATTTACTGCTGAGCTCACTTTTCTATTGTCCTTTTGATCAACTGTTATCAGTTGTGTGTTCCAGGGACTCAATAAGCTCAGACTTTTAAAAATTTTCAGAAAAAGATTTTCAATTGTGCTCAGTAAAAAGCCATATTTTTCTTCAAATAACTTCACCATGAATCTTCAGTTTAGTACTGCTATAATAATGAAACCAACATTTTATTTTATTACAATTATTTCTCATCCTACTGTAACTGAAGCAAGCTGAAATTATTCCTAAAGTAAAATCCTGAGATGGTTTAACCATGTGATGGAACGGACTTGTGTAATTCATTATTTTATCGTTAGGGTTTTCTTGTTTGATAAACCCTTTTGAGAAGATATCTATTGGTGATCTAATTTGATTTTATTTGCAAATAAAATACATACACCCTAAGAAATTGAATCTTGAATGAATGACCCGCAATGATTTTGTAAAAAAAGATAGAATCAAATTAAGTCAAATTTTGGTGTCCAGAATTTAAATCATTTAAAACTTTCTTTATCATGACAGGTTTTTTCATAATGTGGGCTCAACTTTCCACTTTTATTGAAGTTTGTCATTTTTAACCATACTTTTTAAATGTCTGAAACACCCTAGGGCATAACCAAAAAGGTTATTTTAAACTTCCAAAAGTTATTAGAAAATTTAAAAAATTAGTGGGAATGGGTGGCATACCCAATTTTGAAAATGTCACTGGGGCATTATGTAAAGTACCCTCAAAAATTGTTATGATCTTTGGAATGGCAGAAGAAAGTCTTGCACCAAACATATTTACCAAGCTGGAAACTTCTAAACTGATGGAGTTATGCGTGACACGTTCATCCATCCATACAGACATCTAAATTTTCAGTTACAGAATTGTATTGTTCTCCTCACCACCACCAATTTTTACCATCTTTGGAACAGCACTAAAAGTTCTAATTCTGTGTGTATTGAGTTACAGTGCATAAGAGTTTTAAACATGGATATTACATCTGAAAATTTGAGTTCATATTGTTGAGGCGATTCCGATAATTTTCCTGCCTATACTACATGGTTTGAGAAAGCATGCAGTGAAAGTCAGTTTGACTTAATGTCAAATGAATGGGATTTATATTGCTTAATAATGTCAAATGAATGGATTTATATTGCTTAATAATTTTTTTCCAATATACTATTTTTTAAATAATTTCTTTTGTAAATATGCTTCATATCTGAGTTTTTGAATAATTGAATTCTTATATGAGATACAACAAATCATGACAAAGTGATATGTAAATGGTGAAATTTCGTAGAGTTATATGAAATTGTTTCTGAGAAAAAGGTACATGAAGGTAATAAGTAATTTTTGGGAAATGCAAGATTTGTGACAACACATCTCCAGCACAATCTAGTGCCTATTCTGGCTCTTGAGCATCTTGGGCTTCTAGATTTTTTAACAAAGTATTTATAATTTACCTAATTAGGTATTAATACTCCACAATGATTCAGGCATTTAAAAAATATTCAAAAATGTAACTTTCTAGAAAATTGGAAATATCAGTCCACCAATAAAAACCACTAGTAAAAATTTGATAGATACAAAAAAATGTTTGGATTCAGCACACCAAAATTAAGTTTAAATACAGTTCAATTTCATTCCACAGAAAACAATTTTTGTAGGCCAATATAATTTGTGAATTGTCTATGCCCCTGCATAGTATTATGTAATGCAAAATGTATATTTTTTATTCTATGGATCTCAAGAATTGTGTACCTTTGTAGCATTGTGTACCTGCAATTTGTGTATTCAACATTGTCAATATATTTGCTTAATTTTTAATTCTCACATGCCGTAAGCATTGAATCAGCTTTTCACATGTTTATCAGATACTACCAACAAATTACATGCAATTACATTCACATCATTGCCACATAAATGATGAACCTTGTTTTGTATCTGTTAATTATTATATTTCTGTGTGTCGAGATTTCTGGTTAAAAACAATTCTTAATAAACATGTTAACTTTAATAGCACAACAATATATTACATATTGCTATGAATGTTATATTGAAAGGATTGTTTATCCTTTTAAGTACTTTTTTTTCCTTAAATATGCATGTTTTAAAATTGCAAACACATCAAGAACCAGGGTTGGGCAAAGTACTTCAAATTTAGTATTTAAATACTTTGCCAAAAAAAGTTTTAAAATACATACTCATACACACATAGTTGTAAATAAGTTTTTAAGTACATACTCAAAATACATTATGATTTGAATTAGTAAATACACACATATTTAAAGTACATCAAATATTCAAAATACAGCGGTAAATACAATAATTTTGCATTATAACTTTTTTTATTCAAAAATATAATGTAATTATCAATTATAATAAATTACTAATTGACAGTCATAAATTTCTGAACAATAACTAAAAACTTTCAAATATAAAACACTTTCACACCAAATATAAAATGGTTTTCAAAAATATGTTTAAATCAAATAAATGGAATATCCTTTCTAAGCAGCTAGTTTTTCAAACAAATAATCAGACAATAAACCCCTAGTTGGTAAACATATAAAACCCGCAAAGCAAAACAGTTATTGAACTGACGCTGTATGAACATGAACTAGTGTTAAAGGGAATAAATGCTTTTTTATTGTCAGATAATTCTCCAGCATTTTTAATGATTTAGAATTATAATTTAAAAATGAAGAGATTTCAAGTTCAACAATTGAATAGAGCTTTCATTTTTGGTTTAAATGAGGCCCATTCAGTAGCAGTATCAAACAAAATGAAACTATCCTCGTTATCTTCATTTGTATTTTAAGTGTTTCTTTTTTTAAATTTTATGTTCTTAAATACATCTCTAAAATACATGTCCAAAAATCTCAGAAATACAGTTTTTCGAGTAGAAAATGTATTGATGTACATATTTCAAATAAAATTATTTAAATACTGCCTGGCCTGCCAAGAACCTAAAACATTTTTAGCAATGTTGGAAAAATATGAGAAGGATTTTTCTACTTCATTTTCAACAAATAGGTTGGCAGTTTTTTTTAGTGCATTTGTAAAGGAAATTATACACATCAACAAGTTATTGAAGTGTTATCATACAATGTACATCTAATGTGATCTACATTGGAAGTATATTTTCTCAAAGTCAAAAGAAATAACTAGAATGCATCTAGAATTCAAAGAAATTGATGCACCCCTACAAAGCAGTGGATTGATTGTTTTGGTCATTCATTGGGAAAGGACTCCTTCACATTGTTGAAAGCCTCTTTTGAATCATTATGCAAACAAACAAAAAGTTTTGTTTTTTAAAAAATGTTATTTCATTTCAGTTTTATTATCTTTTTTGATTAGCAAGAGTACTCTTGAAGTAATTCCTGCTCATTGAGTTGCTCCTATTTGTATTAGTATATTCCAACTGTTGCTATGTCTTTTGGATGTTTCCCTTTCCTCTATTCGTCACCCCTTTCATTATCTTTTCTTTCGTTTTTCTTTTTTTTCCCAAGAACTCTTATGGCTTGAATAATGATTACAAATTGCCTGTGAAATCCTGAGGACAAGCAAGGTAAACCCATTAGAGACAACTTGCCTTCTAATGCCTAAAACAGCTGTTTTCAAAGCAAGATCACATCCAAACTTGTCAAGACACAAATAAAAAAAAATACAGAATAACATGAGTTACTTCATCATTAAGTTATGAGCTTAAAAGTTGATAATTTTATTTTCCTTACGTTCTTCGTTTCTTAATGACTGTCCCTTTTATTTCATTTTATGGACAGACATTAAAACTACCATTGGTATTAATATACACTAAGGAACAATTATTATCAATAAGATAGTTTATATTAGTTTAAAAGGGATTATTGACATCATAATTGCAAACTGTGCATCACTGAGGTAAGGTGGAAGAGCAGACCACAAGACCTGAGCTTTGTGATTAATAAAGTCATCATAATCATTATTATTATTATTATTATTGTTGTTGTTGTTGTTGAGATGAGCACAGCGAAAGCTTATTAGCAGATCCCCTGTTACCATGTTTTCTCACATGCATATCCAAATTATTAAAACCTGGTCTCAATTTCTGACCTGGTAAATTACTTGTTTACATGTTTAACACATCCTCTTGACATGTATGAAGTTTGTCAGTAAAAAGTTTAATGTTTCATGCATTTTCTGATTCGGCAGCACTGTGTGTACTTTCTGGGGTATTTGAGCGAACTAGAGAATGTAGAGAGTTATTTTCATAGAGAATTCATGTTATTTTCAGTGTGTTTGATTATAGACCCAGAACCACTGAAACATTCCGTTGTGACTCTGCCATCTTTGTTCTTTGCTTTTGCATTATGCCTCCCCCATAATTGGAAATTTTGATAACTGGGAATAGACAGATAGGTAGATTTCCATTGTTCTTTTCACTTGGGACTAAGTGATTTTGTCTAGCCTCATTCATGGCTGCTGTCTGCCAGCCCCCAAAAGACCTATCAAGGTCTCCCAAGGTCGCTACCGCTTCCCTGGAACTCTTCCCCCAGGAAGAAGTCTCTTCCATGTTCCTCAAACAATGTGCTGGGGTAGCCTGTTGGCTCCTCTCAATGCTTGTACCATTATATAATCAAGATGGGTTTCCATTGGCTTTTTAGACTATCAATTCTTGATAAAGTGGAATATTAACGTTTCATAAAGACTTAGTTATTGAAGTTATTGAAGTGTTATCATACAATGTACATCTAATGTGATCTACATTGGAAGTATATTTTCTCAAAGTCAAAAGAAATAACTAGAATGCATCTAGAATTCAAAGAAATTGATGCACCCTACAAAGCAGTGGATTGATTGTTTTGGTCATTCATTGGGAAAGGACTCCTTCACATTGTTGAAGCCTCTTTTGAATCATTATGCAAACAAAACAAAAAAGTTTTGTTTTTTAAAAAATGTATTTCATTTCAGTTTTATTATCTTTTTTGATTAGCAAGAGTACTCTTGAAGTAATTCCTGCTCATTGAGTTGCTCCTATTTGTATTAGTATATTCCAACTGTTGCTATGTCTTTTGGATGTTTCCCTTTCCCTCTATTCGTCACCCCTTTCATTATCTTTTCTTTCGTTTTTCTTTTTTTTCCCAAGAACTCTTATGGCTTGAATAATGATTACAAATTGCCTGTGAAATCCTGAGGACAAGCAAGGGTAAACCCATTAGAGACAACTTGCCTTCTAATGCCTAAAACAGCTGTTTTCAAAGCAAGATCACATCCAAACTTGTCAAGACACAAATAAAAAAAAAATACAGAATAACATGAGTTACTTCATCATTAAGTTATGAGCTTAAAAGTTGATAATTTTATTTTCCTTACGTTCTTCGTTTCTTAATGACTGTCCCTTTTATTTCATTTTATGGACAGACATTAAAACTACCATTGGTATTAATATACACTAAGGAACAATTATTATCAATAAGATAGTTTATATTAGTTTAAAAGGGATTATTGACATCATAATTGCAAACTGTGCATCACTGAGGTAAGGTGGAAGAGCAGACCACAAGACCTGAGCTTTGTGATTAATAAAGTCATCATAATCATTATTATTATTATTATTATTGTTGTTGTTGTTGTTGAGATGAGCACAGCGAAAGCTTATTAGCAGATCCCCTGTTACCATGTTTTCTCACATGCATATCCAAATTATTAAAACCTGGTCTCAATTTCTGACCTGGTAAATTACTTGTTTACATGTTTAACACATCCTCTTGACATGTATGAAGTTTGTCAGTAAAAAGTTTAATGTTTCATGCATTTTCTGATTCGGCAGCACTGTGTGTACTTTCTGGGGTATTTGAGCGAACTAGAGAATGTAGAGAGTTATTTTCATAGAGAATTCATGTTATTTTCAGTGTGTTTGATTATAGACCCAGAACCACTGAAACATTCCGTTGTGACTCTGCCATCTTTGTTCTTTGCTTTTGCATTATGCCTCCCCCATAATTGGAAATTTTGATAACTGGGAATAGACAGATAGGTAGATTTCCATTGTTCTTTTCACTTGGGACTAAGTGATTTTGTCTAGCCTCATTCATGGCTGCTGTCTGCCAGCCCCCAAAAGACCTATCAAGGTCTCCCAAGGTCGCTACCGCTTCCCTGGGAACTCTTCCCCCAGGAAGAAGTCTCTTCCATGTTCCTCAAACAATGTGCTGGGGTAGCCTGTTGGCTCCTCTCAATGCTTGTACCATTATATAATCAAGATGGGTTCCATTGGCTTTTTAGACTATCAATTCTTGATAAAGTGGAATATTAACGTTTCATAAAGACTTATTTATTCAAAAACTTGTAAATATTACAACAACGTTTCAGAGTCATTTGTGGCTCCATCTTCAGGTAATAAAAACACATGAGTAAAATAAAATGAAAAGCAAAACACTTTTAGATTTCTAAAAACATGTCAATGAACTTTTTTATAAAAATAATATTCATTAAAATTGTAAAAGGAGAGCATTTTTTTTATTACCTGAGGATGGAGCCACAAATGACTCTGAAATGTTGTTGTAATATTTACAAGTGTTTGAATAAATAACTCTTTATGAAACGGTAATATTCCACTTAATCAAGAATTGATTGTCTAAAAAACCCATGGAGCCCATCTTGATTATACAATATCACATACAATCAGAAACATAAATTAAAAGCTTGTATCATTAACATGGTTAAATGGAACAAGATCTTCAATTACAAACACAGATTGCACACCTTTGTACACATGGTTTTCAGTTGTGACAAGGAGGGCTAGGTATGTGCATGTGTGTGTGCTTGCATGTATGGGTGCGCGTGCACGTGCATATGTGCGTGTGCGTGTGAGAGTGTGTATGAAGAGGGATACATCAGGTAATGGGCTAATGTACACCATGCCATAACCTCAATTGAGGGATCAAGACGGCAGGCCGTCCCAATGTAATGGGTTCTTGCCTTTCAAGCAAGCTCCTCCAAAACTTGGGTTGGCTAGAAATGTCAGGATAGGAGAGGAAAAATGATGTATGAAAGGTGGGAAAGCCAATTGTGCTTCAACATATGGTGGAAATGCTTATGCATTTGCAGAACTTGGACCTATGAACCCAAGCTCATTCCTATCTTAGCAGTACTGCCTTACAAATTGTGGATCAGCTAACTGTGGGATTGAATTGAATGCATTATACTAAAAAATAGGCAAGCTGTGTTGTTTCCAATCCAACACAGTAGTCCTAGCTAGCTGTCTTGGGTTGCTTCCAATACTTATGCATTCAATTTAATCAAATTGAAAATGCTAATTCTTTGTTTCTCAACTTTTTTCTACTTAAATGAAACCTCACTTCAGCAAAAGTGTGGTATTTACACAAAGTAATATTGTGGATATAATGCATTATATCACAAACTTCTAATAGTAAATGTAGTTTAAAAAGAAATAAATGACTGACCATACTAGAGTAATAATGCTGGAAATTTTCAGAAAAACTTCTTAGAGAGAGCATAAATTCAAAACCTCATGCAAGTGGAAGAGTGCCTGTTTTATAGAATTTGCATTTCAGACGTCTTTAATGCAAGTCGTTGTTGGAGAAACACAATGATCAAGTGAGGTTACAGGATTTTGGAAGGTTGTGAAATTAATTGAATAAAAAAAATTTCTTCAAGAGACTAACTTCAGTGATTTGCTTCCACATCACATGAATGAAATGAGGAAAACTTTTATAGACTTCATCTGCATTGAGTTAATGAGTTCATCTGCATTTATGGCGTTTCATGGTGAGATTGGGCATAAAGACATAGTGACCAAGCGTGGGAAGAAATGTAAATGCTGGGAGTTCCCCTCCATTTTTTTGTACAGTGAGTTCGAGATCATCATGAGAGCAACATTCAAAGCCTACATCCTTTTTCCCAAGAAGTATTTCATTACCTTTCTCATTTGAATTTTTTCACACATGTGAATTCACACACACATGCACATATCCATGCATGCACATGCATACACACAGGTGCACATGCATGCACATGCGTACACACACACTCACACACACACACACACACACACATTAAGAACGTTTTTTGCAACTTTTGATGTGGTATTACGGGAGAAGATTTGCTTGTAACTGCTCGTAAAACTGCGAATGAATGTCTGAAAATATAAGTATTGGAAGACTAGGACAGGAAAATGAAAAATAATATAAGTATTGAAAATGTGAAAAGGTGTAATGGGGATTATAGAAGTAAAGCAACAAATAAGATACATCAGTAATACTTGGTCAAAATGGTTGTCTAACAAGAAAACATAAGTCAAGAGCTTAAATTTTTTAGAAAACTATTCTCATTGCTTAGAAAAATAATGGGAAGGAAAACTCGGTTTTGCTCAAGATCTGTTGTCTATACAGTGACTTTTGGCATTTTGAAATGTTCTTTACTGACAATGCTTTATAGTGGACTGACATGACAGAAGAGCTGAGGTAGTACTGGAGGGGTGAGAAGGGACAGATCAACTCCACAGTTCAAGGAATTGGAGGTGACACAGGGGCAAGAGGTTGAGGGAGGAACCCAACAACAACCAAAGCCCAGGGTTTACAGAATGTGCCACCATGAAAATCCACTGGTACTGAGGGAGCTCTGTCTGGAGCAAAGGAAGTGCCAATTGAGGTTTCATGGTTAGCATATTGAAACATTATGGTTAGCGTATCTTTGAAAGGGAAGTAAAGCTGGTCTGTCCCATGTTGTAGATTTACTGCATGTAACAGATCCTCAAGCCCCTGAGCAAAATTCAAATCCTCTGCCTTTGTGTCGATCTCCTTTCTCTGCTAAACAATGAAAAGCATGTAGCAAAAATTGCATGGTCAGACAAGAGCAGGCCTGAGGGCCTGAGCCTCACCATGGAAAATAAGGCATAATTGAATTGGAATGTGAAAGCAGGTTCCTGATGCCAGTGTCTCAACACATGGGTGGTGATTGATTTTGATTCGATTACACTGCATTCCTCACGATCTAGGGAGATTAGTTCCTTTCAGTGTATAAAGAGCTCAAATGTCAGAAACTAATGAATAGTTACTCTGAGAATTTTCTGTGTAGAAAGGTGGAATCTGCAGAAAAATATGCACATAAAATTCAATTAAACGGATATATTTATTTATTGTGAAATATGCAAAAATATGCATTATCAAAATAGCTTAAATTATAAATGTATCAAAATGTGTAAATTTTTTGAAACAAGATGCTTTAGGTTAAAGAAAAATATCTCAATGCATACAAATCACAACCTTCTTATAAGTATTAAAATTTAACTAGACAGTTAACTTGAGGCCCAAAAAAAGCATTAACAATATAACACAATGCGAATATAAAACAAAACTGACTAGAAGTCATTAATGAATGAAAAAAAGCTAAGTGTAAAAATGTACATAAAAAGGAAAACAGTTTTGGCTTAGATAGTTGGAATGGACCTTTTTTTCATTAAAAAATTTTGGTTTTTAATAAAGTTGAGATGAACTGTAAACAAACAAGTTCTGCATTTCAAATGTGAATCTAGCTAAAAGGAAGATTTTGCAGTTGGAATTAATGTAAGTAAATCTCTACAAAAAATGATCTGTGGTAATAAGAGATCTATGAAATAAATTGCTTTAGAAATCCACAATAACAATTGATATTGATGTACTACATCCTGCACTATGGCAAAAGGAATGTGCTGGAAAAACTGTCATTATTTAAACAAAGTAATTTAACTCGTATTATTGATTACCATTAGTAAAGCCATTTATAAAACTGTTTGAAAGGCAAAACTGTTACTTGATTATTATTTCCTGAACTGATTTAAGTAAGAGATGTTTAGAAGAATTTGAAATGACTGGATAAATTGCTAAGTTATTCTTCATACTCAAAGATCTTTAGATCAAAGAGGTTATGTTGATGAGGGAGGATAATATGTTCTGGTTCTCTCCTTTGCCTTATTTACTGTCTTTGAAGACATAGTCTATTATTTAGGACATTCAATTAGGGTTAGGGCATTGAGAAGAAAACCTTTGTATTATTAAGAAGATTTTTCTTATCTTGTTTACACTCATAAGGAGCAAAGACTTTGCAAATTGAAATTTTTTAAAATTCAACCAACATTACGCTTTCTCTTTAATATACATTGTTAAGTAATTAACATTATTTTGCAGATCCTAAAACGGTTTGGCCCAAGAGACACAAATGAATCTTCTATGGCTGAGACCATTAGATCTCTGGCCAAAGGCCAAAGCTTGTGGGCGTTTGAGACGGAGGAGAGCTGGCATGTTGTGCTGGAGAGTGTTCTGTGTGCCACTGAAGACATCCAGAAAGTAAATAAGCATTTTTCTTTTAAATTGTCACTCCTTTACACAGTTTAAGTGCATGAATTGGCTGATCTTGTTAACAAAATCAATTTTTCATATAAAGAGATCCCAAAACAGATATTTCCATTGTAATCACGAAATTGATTTTCCACAGCATTACATAACTTCCTCCATACTACAGTATTTCTCTAATATATATACAGCTAGATAGATATAGATATGAGAAAGTAAAGACAAGATGTTGGTGATTACTTGTATATATATTATTATTATTAATTATTATTATTATTA
>JAHLJT010005437.1:45085563-45155446 GCA_031308135.1 Acheta domesticus | reverse complement strand
TGGCAGGACTGCACTTCATGTTCACTTTAGACAGATTTCTGCATTATACACATTCTAAATTGAGTAAGTTTTATTTTTTATTAACAAGTAAGACAGACAGTAACAATGTTATTTTAATGATTAAAAATAGAAATGTTAAGGCTAAAACTAAATATTGTCTACCCTAAAGCACTTGTATAATAAAGTCAACAAAATAGAATAAATATTTTTATTCTTTATATACCTTTCAATTTCAGAAAATTTATTCATTATCAACAAGAAAATAAATATCATTCTTAATTATTTCTTTCAAATTTCAAACAATATTTCCACAGTTATTTCTTCTGTAGCAGCAACGCATCAGGTACCAGCTAGTTGACATATATATAACACTCAAGATAAAGTAATTTAATAACAAATCATAACCAACAAAAATGAAAGTACTCATAAATAATATATGAACTAAAAATCTTGCAAATTAACAGAAAAACAACTAGCATCTTCAGTTTATCAAATGCAGAGAAATTCATGATAGTGAACACAACATTACATACAAAAAAAGAACAAAGGTGGTGGAGGCAGTAAAACACATTTTCTGGCTTTGAGTTCATAATAAAATGTACTGAAAATACCCTGAATACTCATTGTACGTTCCCCTCTGTACTATCCAGTACCCTCAAGTGCCCCAAAGTGCATCCCATTGAAAACAGGGCTGCTGCCCTGGAAAACATGAGATTTGCTAAACATGTTATTGTCAAATCTTTAAACGAGCTATGCCAGATAGTTTGAAATATGTAAACAAGTGATATAATGAAAATGGGACTAAGACTTCAGATGTATTATGTGGGAAAACTTAGGGAAACAGTTGCTAATGGGGAACCAGCTAATGAGATTCCACTGTACTTAGTAAAATTCTCTTACGGAATTTTAAACATGTGTGCATGTCATCTATAAATAATGCTTATAACATTGTTAAAATCTTGGGTAAATAATTGACATTATCACGTAGTGAACATTTATATATAGATTCCTTCTTTAATAGTGTCATTTTCTTTCCTTTCTTAGGCCAGCCCAGTTGAGCCTCTTAATGCGGTGGCTTCCTCCAACTCTCCGCAAATTTCCTGTTCTCACAGAAATTATGAACAATGAGTTGATGTCAAACAGAGATGAGAATCCGCAAGTTGATGTAGCCCTAAGTGCATTAATGCATCAAGCACGCAAAGAGGGATATGTGGCAGAACTTTGGCCACAGTTTTCCTTTATCGAGTCTTTTCTTGTTGATGGTGATGAGGAAGTTCGGAAACATGCTTTTGGGGCCATATGTAAGAAAACCAAGAAGTCAGCAATTCCACCAGCTGAAGAATTTGAAGCAGTAAAAAAGTTTCTGAAAGAAAATGTTAATGTGGACAGCAGCTCATTGAGGCAATGCATTGTGGCTTGTTTTTCTTATTTCCTTGAGCGAGTGTATGAGTCATGTGTAAAACATGTGGGAAGCCAAGTGGAAGAGGAATATTCTCTACTGAAGCCAAATTTTTCATTCCTGAATTGGATGCATAAGTTTCTGCTTGGTAATTTGAAACTGGGTGGAAACTACCAGCGGACAGTGACTTCTCTTCAGTTGTATTTGGAGGTGACTTTTTTTTTTAATTTTAATTTTTAATTGCTGCTATTTTCTGTGAAATGTTAAAGAAACATTTTCCTTCTTTAATTTTGTTGACTTGTGAAGTTTTCATTGATTCTCGGCTCTAATATTGAAGGAAACAAAAGGGGCGTTTGAATTTTGTTTTTTTCTACTTCATATTTTAACATTCATTATTTGAATGTAAATGATGAAGTTCTTGAATGGCTGTGGAGAAAAGACTATTCTTGTCTTCCTAGGCACTTTATGGACTGCAACAAATATGTCATAAAAAATATGATTTTCCCATAGCTTTCCTAAATATTCCTTTGAGCTTATGATATAAATTGCATTTGCTGTGCATCAGATATGGAGTCTGTTCTGGAATTTCAAAATCAGCTTTGTGGATCACAGTTGTTGAAACATCTGGGTCTGAACAAAAACACCACAGCTAAATTTTCTATATCTTTTTTCTTTACTGCTTCATGTACACATACATGCAAAGAGAATCTTCAAAATCCGTATAAAGATTTATCAGTTGGAAGAAGTGACTTGAAATTTGTGTTGATGCAGGGATCTTGTGAATCAAAATTTTTAATTCTGTCTCAAAAATTTGCAGACATTTTTC
Organism: Acheta domesticus; assembly: GCA_031308135.1. Classification (NCBI taxonomy): domain Eukaryota; kingdom Metazoa; phylum Arthropoda; class Insecta; order Orthoptera; family Gryllidae; genus Acheta; species Acheta domesticus. The sequence continues at coordinate 45,153,221 of JAHLJT010005437.1, read as the reverse complement.
CTTTCAAATTAATTATTGCTAAAGTTGCATTACTGCTGAGCTCACTTTTCTATTGTCCTTTTGATCAACTGTTATCAGTTGTGTGTTCCAGGGACTCAATAAGCTCAGACTTTTAAAAATTTTCAGAAAATGATTTTTCAATTGTGCTCAGTAAAAAGCCATATTTTTCTTCAAATAACTTCACCATAAATCTTCAGTTTAGTACTGCTATAATAATGAAACCAACATTTTATTTTATTACAATTATTTCTCATCCTCCTGTAACTGAAGCAGGCTGAAATTATTCCTAAAGTAAAATCCTGAGATGGTTTAACCATGTGATGGAACGGACTTGTGTAATTCATTATTTTACCGTTAGGGATTTCTTGTTTGATAAACCCTTTTGAGAAGATATCTATTGGTAGATCTAATTTGATTTTATTTGCAAATAAAATACATACACCCTAAGAAATTGAATCTTGAATGAATGACCCGCAATGATTTTGTAAAACAAGATAGAATCAAATTAAGTCAAATTTTGGTGTCCAGAATTTAAATCATTTAAAACTTTCTTTATCATGACAGGTTTTTTCATAATGTGGGCTCAACTTTCCACTTTTATTGAAGTTTGTCATTTTTAACCATACTTTTAAATGTCTGAAACACCCTAGGGCATAACCAAAAAGGTAATTTTAAACTTCAAAAGTTATTAGAAAATTTAAAAAATTAGTGGGAATGGGTGGCATACCCAATTTTGAAAATGTCACTGGGGCATCATGTAAAGTACCCTCAAAAATTGTTATGATCTTTGGAATGGCAGAAGAAAGTCTTACACCAAACATATTTACCAAGCTGGAAACTTCTAAACTGATGGAGTTATGCGTGACACGTTCATCCATCCATACAGACATCTAAATTTTCAGTTACAGAATTGTATTGTTCTCCTCACCACCACCAATTTTTACCATCTTTGGAACAGCACTAAAAGTTCTTAATTCTGTGTGTATTGAGTTACAGTGCATAAGAGTTTTAAACATGGATATTACATCTGAAAATTTGAGTTCATATTGTTGAGGCGATTCCGATAATTTTCCTGCCTATACTACATGGTTTGAGAAAGCATGCAGTGAAAGTCAGTTTGACTTAATGTCAAATGAATGGGATTTATATTGCTTAATAATGTCAAATGAATGGGATTTATATTGCTTAATAATTTTTTTCCAATATAGTATTTTTTAAATTATTTCTTTTGTAAATATACTTCATATCTGAGTTTTGAATAATTGAATTCTTATATGAGATACAACAAATCATGACAAAGTGATATGTAAATGGTGAAAATTTCGTAGAGTTATGTGAAATTGTTTCTGAGAAAAAGGTACATGAAGGTAATAAGTAATTTTTGGGAAATGCAAGATTTGTGACAACACATCTCCAGCACAATCCTAGTGCCTATTCTGGCTCTTGAGCATCTTGGGCTTCTAGATTTTTAACAAAGTATTTATAATTTACCTAATTAGGTATTAATACTCCACAATGATTCAGGCATTTAAAAAATATTCAAAAATGTAACTTTCTAGAAAATTGGAAATATCAGTCCACCAATAAAAACCACTAGTAAAAATTTGATAGATACAAAAAATGTTTTGGATTCAGCACACCAAAATTAAGTTTAAATACAGTTCAATTTCATTCCACAGAAAACAATTTTTGTAGGCCAATATAATTTGTGAATTGTCTATGCCTCTGCATAGTATTATGTAATGCAAAATGTATATTTTTTATTCTATGGATCTCAAGAATTGTGTACCTTTGTAGCATTGTGTACCTGCAATTTGTGTATTCAACATTGTCAATATATTTGTTTAATTTTTAATTCTCACATGCCGTAAGCATTGAATCAGCTTTTCACATGTTTATCAGATACTACCAACAAATTACATGCAATTACATTCACATCATTGCCACATAAATGATGAACCTTGTTTTGTATCTTTTAATTATTATATTTCTGTGTGTCCGAGATTTCTGGTTAAAAACAATTCTTAATAAACATGTTAACTTTAATAGCACAACAATATATTACATATTGCTATGAATGTTATATTGAAAGGATTGTTTATCCTTTTAAGTACTTTTTTTCCTTAAATATGCATGTTTTAAAATTGCAAACACATCAAGAACCAGGGTTGGGCAAAGTACTTCAAATTTAGTATTTAAATACTTTGCCAAAAAAAGTTTTAAAATACATACTCATACACACATAGTTGTAAATAAGTTTTTAAAACTCAAAATACATTATGATTTGAATTAGTAAATACACACATATTTAAAGTACATCAAATATTCAAAATACAGCGTAAATACAATAATTTTGCATTATAACTTTTTTATTCAAAAATATAATGTAATTATCAATTATAATAAATTACTAATTGACAGTCATAAATTTCTGAACAATAACTAAAAACTTTCAAATATAAAACACTTTCACACCAAATATAAAATGGTTTCAAAAATATGTTTAAATCAAATAAATGGAATATCCTTTCTAAACAGCTAGTTTTTCAAACAAATAATCAGACAATAAACCCCTAGTTGGTAAACATATAAAACCCGTAAAGCAAAACAGTTATTGAACTGACGCTGATGAACATGAACTAGTGTTAAAGGGAATAAATGCTTTTTTATTGTCAGATAATTCTCCAGCATTTTTAATGATTTAGAATTATAATTTAAAAATGAAGAGATTTCAAGTTCAACAATTGAATAGAGCTTTCATTTTTGGTTTAAATGAGGCCCATTCAGTAGCAGTATCAAACAAAATGAAACTATCCTCGTTATCTTCATTTGTATTTTAAGTGTTTCTTTTTTTAAATTTTATGTTCTTAAATACATCTCTAAAATACATGTCCAAAAATCTCAGAAATACAGTTTTTCGAGTAGAAAATGTATTTGATGTACATATTTCAAATAAAATTATTTAAATACTGCCTGGCCTGCCAAGAACCTAAAACATTTTTAGCAATGTTGGAAAAATATGAGAAGGATTTTTCTACTTCATTTTTCAACAAATAGGTTGGCAGTTTTTTTTTAGTGCATTTGTAAAAGGAAATTATACACATCAACAAGTTATTGAAGTGTTATCATACAATGTACATCTAATGTGATCTACATTGGAAGTATATTTTCTCAAAGTCAAAAGAAATAACTAGAATGCATCTAGAATTCAAAGAAATTGATGCACCCTACAAAGCAGTGGATTGATTGTTTTGGTCATTCATTGGGAAAGGACTCCTTCACATTGTTGAAAGCCTCTTTTGAATCATTATGCAAACAAAACAAAAAAGTTTTGTTTTTTAAAAAATGTATTTCATTTCAGTTTTATTATCTTTTTTGATTAGCAAGAGTACTCTTGAAGTAATTCCTGCTCATTGAGTTGCTCCTATTTGTATTAGTATATTCCAACTGTTGCTATGTCTTTTGGATGTTTCCCTTTCCCTCTATTCGTCACCCTTTTCATTATCTTTTCTTTCGTTTTTCTTTTTTTTCCCAAGAACTCTTATGGCTTGAATAATGATTACAAATTGCCTGTGAAATCCTGAGGACAAGCAAGGGTATACCCATTAGAGACAACTTGCCTTCTAATGCCTAAAACAGCTGTTTTCAAAGCAAGATCACATCCAAACTTGTCAAGACACAAATAAAAAAAAATACAGAATAACATGAGTTACTTCATCATTAAGTTATGAGCTTAAAAGTTGATAATTTTATTTTCCTTAAGTTCTTTGTTTCTTAATGACTGTCCCTTTTATTTCATTTTATGGACAGACATTAAAACTACCATTGGTATTAATATACACTAAGGAACAATTATTATCAATAAGATAGTTTATATTAGTTTAAAAGGGATTATTGACATCATAATTGCAAACTGTGCATCACTGAGGTAAGGTGGAAGAGCAGACCACAAGACCTGAGCTTTGTGATTAATAAAGTCATCATAATCATTATTATTATTATTATTATTATTATTGTTGTTGTTGTTGTTGTTGTTGTTGTTGAGATGAGCACAGCGAAAGCTTATTAGCAGATCCCCTGTTACCATGTTTTCTCACATGCATATCCAAATTATTAAAACCTGGTCTCAATTTCTGACCTGGTAAATTACTTGTTTACATGTTTAACACGTCCTCTTGACATGTATGAAGTTTGTCAGTAAAAAGTTTAATGTTTCATGCATTTTCTGATTCGGCAGCACTGTGTGTACTTTCTGGGGTACTTGAGCGAACTAGAGAATGTAGAGAGTTATTTTCATAGAGAATTCATGTTATTTTCAGTGTGTTTGATTATAGACCCAGAACCACTGAAACATTCCGTTGTGACTCTGCCATCTTCGTTCTTTGCTTTTGCATTATGCCTCCCCCATAATTGGAAATTTTGATAACTGGGAATAGACAGATAGGTAGATTTCCATTGTTCTTTTCACTTGGGACTAAGTGATTTTGTCTAGCCTCATTCATGGCTGCTGTCTGCCAGCCCCCAAAAGACCTATCAAGGTCTCCCAAGGTCGCTACCGCTTCCCTGGGAACTCTTCCCCCAGGAAGAAGTCTCTTCCATGTTCCTCAAACAATGTGCTGGGGTAGCCTGTTGGCTCCTCTCAATGCTTGTACCATTATATAATCAAGATGGGTTCCATTGGCTTTTTAGACTATCAATTCTTGATAAAGTGGAATATTAACGTTTCATAAAGACTTATTTATTCAAAAACTTGTAAATATTACAACAACGTTTCAGAGTCATTTGTGGCTCCATCTTCAGGTAATAAAAACACATGAGTAAAATAAAATGAAAAGCAAAACACTTTTAGATTTCTAAAAACATGTCAATGAACTTTTTTATAAAAATAATATTCATTAAAATTGTAAAAGGAGAGCATTTTTTTTATTACCTGAGGATGGAGCCACAAATGACTCTGAAATGTTGTTGTAATATTTACAAGTGTTTGAATAAATAACTCTTTATGAAACGGTAATATTCCACTTAATCAAGAATTGATTGTCTAAAAAACCCATGGAGCCCATCTTGATTATACAATATCACATACAATCAGAAACATAAATTAAAAGCTTGTATCATTAACATGGTTAAATGGAACAAGATCTTCAATTACAAACACAGATTGCACACCTTTGTACACATGGTTTTCAGTTGTGACAAGGAGGGCTAGGTATGTGCATGTGTGTGTGCTTGCATGTATGGGTGCGCGTGCACGTGCATATGTGCGTGTGCGTGTGAGAGTGTGTATGAAGAGGGATACATCAGGTAATGGGCTAATGTACACCATGCCATAACCTCAATTGAGGGATCAAGACGGCAGGCCGTCCCAATGTAATGGGTTCTTGCCTTTCAAGCAAGCTCCTCCAAAACTTGGGTTGGCTAGAAATGTCAGGATAGGAGAGGAAAAATGATGTATGAAAGGTGGGAAAGCCAATTGTGCTTCAACATATGGTGGAAATGCTTATGCATTTGCAGAACTTGGACCTATGAACCCAAGCTCATTCCTATCTTAGCAGTACTGCCTTACCAAATTGTGGATCAGCTAACTGTGGGATTGAATTGAATGCATTATACTAAAAAATAGGCAAGCTGTGTTGTTTCCAATCCAACACAGTAGTCCTAGCTAGCTGTCTTGGGTTGCTTCCAATGCTTATGCATTCAATTTAATCAAACTGAAAAACGCTAATTCTTTGTTTTCTCAACTTTTTTCTACTTAAATGAAACCTCACTTCAGCAAAAGTGTGGTATTTACACAAAGTAATATTGTGGATATAATGCATTATATCACAAACTTCTAATAGTAAATGTAGTTTAAAAAGAAATAAATGACTGACCATACTAGAGTAATAATGCTGGAAATTTTCAGAAAAACTTCTTAGAGAGAGCATAAATTCAAAACCTCATGCAAGTGGAAGAGTGCCTGTTTTATAGAATTTGCATTTCAGACGTCTTTAATGCAAGTCGTTGTTGGAGAAACACAATGATCAAGTGAGGTTACAGGATTTTGGAAGGTTGTGAAATTAATTGAATAAAAAAAAATTTCTTCAAGAGACTACTTCAGTGATTTGCTTCCACATCACATGAATGAAATGAGGAAAACTTTTATAGACTTCATCTGCATTGAGTTAATGAGTTCATCTACATTTATGGCGTTTCATGGTGAGATTGGGCATAAAGACATAGTGACCAAGCGTGGGAAGAAATGTAAATGCTGGGAGTTCCCCTCCATTTTTTTGTACAGTGAGTTCGAGATCATCAGAGAGCAACATTCAAAGCCTACATCCTTTTTCCCAAGAAGTATTTTCATTACCTTTCTCATTTGAATTTTTTTCACACATGTGAATTCACACACACATGCACATATCCATGCATGCACATGCATACACACAGGTGCACATGCATGCACGTGCGTACACACACACTCACACACACACACACACATTAAGAACATTTTTGCAACTTTTGATGTGGTATTACGGGAAGATTTGCTTGTAAACTGCTTGTAAAACTGGGAATGAATGTCTGAAAATATAAGTATTGGAAGACTAGGACAGGAAAATGAAAAATAATATAAGTATTGAAAATGTGAAAAGGTGTAATGGGGATTATAGAAGTAAAGCAACAAATAAGATACATCAGTAATACTTGGTCAAAATGGTTGTCGAACAAGAAAACATAAGTCAAGAGCTTAAATTTTTTAGAAAACTATTCTCATTGCTTAGAAAAATAATGGGAGAAAACTCGGTTTTGCACAAGATCTGTTGTCTATACAGTGACTTTTGGCATTTTGAAATGTTCTTTACTGACAAATGCTTTATAGTGGACTCACATGACAGAAGAGCTGAGGTAGTAATGGAGGGGTGAGAAGGGACAGATCAACTCCACAGTTCAAGGAATTGGAGGTGACACAGGGGCAGAGGTTGAGGGAGGAACCCAACAACGACCAAAGCCCAGAGTTTACAGAATGTGCCACCATGAAAATCCACTGGTACTGAGGGAGCTCTGTCTGGAGCAAAGGAAGTGCCAATTGAGGTTTCATGGTTAGCATATTGAAACATTATGGTTAGCGTATCTTTTGAAAGGGAAGTAAAGCTGGCTGTCCCATGTTGTAGATTTACTGCATGTAACAGATCCTCAAGCCCCTGAGCAAAATTCAAATCCTCTGCTTTGTGTCGATCTCCTTTCTCTGCTAAACAATGAAAAGCATGTAGCAAAAATTGCATGGTCAGACAGAAGAGCAGGCCTGAGGGCCTGAGCCTCACCATGGAAAATAAGGCATAATTGAATTGGAATGTGAAAGCAGGTTCCTGATGCCAGTGTCTCAACACATGGGTGGTGATTGATTTTGATTCGATTACACTGCATTCCTCACGATCTAGGAGATTAGTTCCTTTCAGTGTATAAAGAGCTCAAATGTCAGAAACTAATGATAGTTACTTTGAGAATTTTTTGTGTAGAAAGGTGGAATCTGCAGAAAAATATGCACATAAAATTCAATTAAACGGATATATTTATTTATTGTGAAATATGCAAAAATATGCATTATCAAAATAGCTTAAATTATAAATGTATCAAAATGTGTAAAAGTTTTTGAAACAAGATGCTTTAGGTTAAAGAAAAAATATCTCAATGCATACAAATCACAACCTTCTTATAAGTATTAAAATTTAACTAGACAGTTAACTTGAGGCCCAAAAAAAAGCATTAACAAATATAACACAATGCGAATATAAAACAAAACTTGACTAAAGTCATTAATGAATGAAAAAAAGCTAAGTGTAAAAATGTACATAAAAAGGAAAACAGTTTTGGCTTGGATAGTTGGAATGGACGTTTTTTTTCATTAAAAAATTTTGGTTTTTAATAAAGTTGAGATGAACTGTAAACAAACGAGTTCTGCATTTCAAAATGTGAATCTAGCTAAAAGGAAGATTTTGCAGTTGGAATTAATGTAAGTAAATCTCTACAAAAAATGATCTGTGGTAATAAGAGATCTATGAAATAAATTGCTTTAGAAATCCACAATAACAATTGATATTTGATGTACTGCATCCTGCACTATGGCAAAAGGAATGTGCTGGAAAACTTGGTCATTATTAAACAAAGTAATTTAACTCGTATTATTGATTACCATTAGTAAAGCCATTTATAAAACTGTTTGAAAGCAAAACTGTTACTTGATTATTATTTCCTGAACTGATTTAAAGTAAGAGATGTTTAGAAGAATTTGAAATGACTGGATAAATTGCTAAGTTATTCTTCATACTCAAAGATCTTTAGATCAAAGAGGTTATGTTGATGAGGGAGGATAATATGTTCTGGTTCTCTCCTTTGCCTTATTTACAGTCTTTGAAGACATAGTCTATTATTTAGGACATTCAATTAGGGTTAGGGCATGAGAAGAAAACCTTTGTATTATTAAGAAGATTTTTCTCTTCTTGTTTTACACTCATAAGGAGCAAAGACTTTGCAAATTGAAATTTTTTAAAATTCAACCAACATTACGCTTTTCTCTTTAATATACATTGTTAAGTAATTAACATTATTTTGCAGATCCTAAAACGGTTTGGCCCAAGAGACACAAATGAATCTTCTATGGCTGAGACCATTAGATCTCTGGCCAAAGGCCAAAGCTTGTGGGCGTTTGAGACGGAGGAGAGCTGGCATGTTGTGCTGGAGAGTGTTCTGTGTGCCACTGAAGACATCCAAAAAGTAAATAGCATTTTTCTTTTAAATTGTCACTCCTTTACACAGTTTAAGTGCATGAATTGGCTGATCTTGTTAACAAAATCACTTTTTCGTATAAAGAGATCCCAAAACAAATATTTCCATTGTAATCACAAAATCGATTTTCCACAGCATTACATAACTTCCTTCATACTACAGTATTTCTCTAATATATATATAGCTAGATAGATATAGATATGAGAAAGTAAAGACAAGATGTTGGTGATTACTTGTATATTATTATTATTATTATTATTATTATTATTATTATTATTATTAATGGTTAAATGGTGTATTAGTCTATTTCTTAATTTTCATTATTTTTTGATCTTCTGATGAATGTGGTTGCTTGGCAAACTATTTCCATATTCTCACTGTGAAGGTTTTAATTAGAGTGGTTTTCCTCCATGCACTTTCTTTTTTTGTTCCCACACTGAAAAGTAAATAAATAAGAAATATAAAGGCATAAATATAATTTGTTTGCTTTTCTTTTTGTTAAAGGTAGCTGCTGAAATCCTGTCAAAACATCTAAAACTTCTTAGCAAGGAAGGTGCATTGTCACGCTTAGATTATTTATGGACGCTGACTCTTCGTCAGTGCCGCAGTGCCATCTTCTATGAAGCTGAGAGTGGCAGCCTGCTGATGAAACTAATTGTTGATTTTCTAACAGAATCACCACATCTATCTCTGACTTTTCCTCATCCACCTGACATAGTAAGTAATGTTTGGATTTGAAAAATATGAGAAATTTCAGAAAAATTAGATGTTAGAAACTTGCCTAAAATTGAAGTTACTGCAAGCAGGAAACAGCATTTATTTTTCTGACTGAAAGTTGATTTTATAGAAGAATCTGATGATAGAATTGACCGATACTCGTATATTATGCAACTAGTGTGTAATGTTAAGCTTTTTTTGCATAAGTACTTGTTTTGAAAGTGGCTGATGTAAGGAGAATGGGAGCTTAAAGACAACATTTCTCTTGTTTCTCTACCAAAATGTTGCTTTTGGAAAAAATTTAATATTTCCTTCTGAGGAGTTTAAGCAGCACTGGCAACATCTGTAGACTAGAACAAACCACATTTTCATAGCCAATCACTCCCAAGCAGCTGGAAGGCTGGATGGGTAACTCCCTGACCATCTCAGGAGATGGCGGAAACTTTAAACTAATGTGAAAATTGCACCACTGCACTAACAAATCCCATGGTTGAATCAAAATAATATCAAGTACTCTAACAATGTACTGATTTGTACTGAAACAACTTGCAGTGATTTTGAAGAAATGTAACAATTTAAGTACGAATTATTTCAAAGGTTTCTCATATGTCAATCGTATAACTGGGTATTCATGAACAATGGTACCAGAAGATCAAGTGGTAGATCATCCCTTTCTAGAAGATGTTGGTTTTCCATATCACTTCCGGCTGTAAGATGTTACAAATGTTTGCATGAAGCAAATACCAAATAAGAGAAGTACAAGGTGTTAAAGCCCAGGCAAACATGCACAATGTTCAGTCAGTCAGACAGCCAATCAGCCAATCAGCCAGTCAGCCAGCCAGCCAGTCAGCCAGTCAGCCAGTCAGCCAGTCAGTCAGACAGACAGACAGACAGACAGACAGACACAGACAGACAGACACAGAGAGACAGACTGACTGTCATTCAGACAGACTGACTGTCAATCAGACAGACAGACTGACTGTCAGTCAGACAGACAATCAGACAGACTGTCAGTCAGACAGACTGTCAGTCAGACAGACTGTCAGTCAGACAGACAGACAGACAGACAGACAGACAGACAGACAGACAGACAGTCAGTCAGATAGATAGACAGACAGGGAGTCAGACTTTCAAAAACAAGAAATGTATGATTATTGTAAAAAAAGGATTTCATAAATTAACTGTTAGTAGGAAATTTAAACTATGCAGCTTGTTTGCTGGCATGGTGTTTGTGAAATTGTCCATTAAGAAAAAAACATTTCCTCACTACAGAGTCTTATTCCAAGGCAATGCCCTAAGGGAGGTGTGTTCTATTGGCAGGTGAAAAACAAGGAGAGATTGGATATGCTGCTTGAGACCTTCAGTGACTTTTCTGTTAGGCTGGAAGTAGGTAAGCCAGACCCCATGTGTTATAATGATCTTGTTTTCTTCTTCCTCCATTTCACCTCCCCTTCTATCTTTTTCCAAGCTTCTTTGCCTTGTTTTCTCTGCTCACTACTCCCCATCTCTTTTTCTGGTAAATATTTGAGAATTAGAGAGAGCTTTCAAGAAAATGTTTTTCCGATCTATTGGAATCCTAGTTATCCATCCTAACCACAAGACATTCAAAACGTTTTGAATAATTTAAATTTTTTTAGAAAGTAAATGACTATATTAAAAGTAAAAAGAAATATGCAAATTCTCCTAAACAGTTTTAAGTATGATGATATTTTCCATTAATTATTTTTAATTTTAGATCCATCATTACGTAATAAAACTATTAAAAATTGTTCTGGAGAGCATAGTGAATCTCCTACTAAAACCACTTGCAAAACTAAAAAATACAAAAAGGAGACTCAGAGTGCTGCAGATACCAAATACTGTGAAGGTAGGTCATTAATTAGAAATATAGTAAAATAATTTGTAAAACAAATTTTTATTTCAGGCTCCTTACACTTTTCATTTGTGTTATTCTTCCTATATGTCAGCATAATTAGGCTCGTTATTCTCATTACTTGCCAGTGTCATTAGCTGAAATGCCTAATTACGCTCCATGAATTCACAAAAGTAACGCAACTCGAGACCCTGTGACGGCCGGTGGGTTGTGAATTAAGAGGGGCAGCATGTACCATGTCCAAACTATCACATACGTTTTGCTTAGTTAGTATGCACCGACTCTGCCGAACAAAACCCTAATAGGAGCACGCTGCCCTCACCCAATTCCCAGTACTCCCACTCTTCCTCAAGCTTCTATTGCCTCGCATGCACCAGCAATGGATGGACTTGCAATAGTACACGATGCGACCCATTCCAAAAACATTTTTATCTTTCGCTTAATCAGACACTTCAACTAAATTCTTCCTCAAAAATTGCGTTGGCGGTATACACAATTTAAACAATTCGATTTATTACAAGTTTAATCTTTTCCACTACTTTTCCTAAGGTTTGTTTTTCTAGGGAGGGAACTGCCCTAGAGCCTTTAAGGAACAGCTGCTACTGCTCAAGACTCCGCAGATTCTTAGACTGGTGACCATTTGGGATCGCTGATTTCTAATGACACTGAGCCCCTGGCCGTAGGCAGTAAAAGGCATTGACTGACTGCAATGACATGAGACAAAAACTTAATGAAGGATTACTCCAGATTTATTTATGCTCAGTTACTGAGAAGGGCTCAGAGATGTGTTGCAAAAAAGACACAACAAATTAAACTATTTTAAAAAATTACTAAAATGGAATTTTTGGAAGTCTCAAATAATTTTGTTGAACTTGGAAACTACCAGACTTCAATGAAAACTATGGTGTGACTTGTAGACTACAGTGTGACAATGGCCGAAAGGCAGTACTTGGAATTCTCATCTCTTTTAGATTTGAATCTGAGCCTGAATAAAAGAAATCTTTATTTTTTTTATAAGAATAGATTGTTATACACTCAATTCAATGGCAGAAACCATTTTCTTTTAAATTTTTCAAAATAATAAAGTTTTTTTTAAATCTCTGGCACTCTATTCAGTAGAGTTTTTCAAGTGATGGTTGAAATGTTAGTGAGTTACAAGTTGCAATATTTTTTAAGATTTTATTGAATCATCACAAATAATATGAGAAAGTGTGTGCTGTTGTAGCCCTCCACTATTTTATATATTGCAGTCACATTTGTGATTTTTCTTTCATGAGGAATCTGAAAAGATTCGTCAGCTTTTCCTTTCGTAGGTAAAAGTATATCACAATTTTTCAAAATGGTTGTGGGAATTTCATTGATTGTAGGATCAGAATTAATGGATAAATTTTGGAGAGTTTTTCCAAAGTCATTTTGGAAAATGTATAATGTGATTTCATGTTTAAGTTTTGGTTTTGTATGCGTAGATACAGATGGTATGATGTTAGGTGTACTTGAATTGTAAAAACTTAAGAATTTTTGAGCAAAGTTTTCTTCAGGTAGTTTGGTAAGTAATGTTTTGATGGAAACCAGTGAAAGTGAGTAGAGAGAGAGACAGAGAGAGTGTGTGTGAGTGAAAGTGCATATGTGCATTGGCTTGTGTGTGTGTGTGTGTTGGGGGGGGGGGAGTGAAGTAAAATTTTGAAAATAATCTCTTATAACAAGTCATTGTCAAGGTCATGCAAAACACTCCACTGAGAGGCAACTCAGATAAACTGAAAAAAAATTGCTTTCCTAGTAAGTCTTATTGAAACTTGATTTTTAGCAGAGTTGTCAACAAAAGGAATTTACTACCACCAGACATTGTCAATTCAGACTCTACACAATAGTTGAAATCCAAACTAAATAATTACCTACTTCAATCAAATTTACATTGTTTGCTGTCTCTATGTGTACATCCACATGGTACAGTAATGCTATATCACTCATGAGACCGGTTTTTGGAAGTGTCAATTTATTGCAATTTGTAAATAAATAATAAATTAAATTGGAACATGTTTTTGTTAGCTGTAATGCTTTTGATAGTTAATTATTTTTTTCAGGAAGCGTAAATTCAGTGTTTTATTTTTTGTAAAAGAAATTAAATAATATTGATGAATATATTTTCATTATATTGCTTCAGTTTCTGAGAATGGAAAGGCTGTGAGCAATTTCTTTATTTTACAGAGTTGCGGCCATTGATTACTTTCTGGCAACTGGAGCTAGAGCACCAGTGGCTCTCCTGCCGGAAGGATGTGTTCCGTGCAGTGACCTGTGGTGCTGCTTTGCACGGAGTCCTGGGTGCCTCTGTACACTTGGCCCCACACTTCACTCAACAAGATGTAGCACTTGCACTGCTGCATTTAAATAGGATAGTGGATTATTTCCTCAGCCTTTTGTCTGGGCAGGAGGAGAATTGCTGCACAGTGAGTGTACTCGAAAACTGTCGTCTTTTTTTTTCCAGCTTTTCTTACATACTCACAGTATTAAATAAATAAACAAACAACAGACCAACACACAACAAACAAAGAGTAATTATTTTCAAAAATTTTCTGGTGTCATTTAACTTTACAAGCTGTGATTTCTGTATTGAGTAGGAAACATAATTGACTAGCAAGGAAAGTGACATAGTATATACTTTGTTTAGGTCACTTTTCAACCATTAGATCATACAACGACCTCTGTAATTATCCTTGGGTTTTGAACTTTGGGGGTAACGGTAGAGGAACTCGCATACTGTATATGGACATACAGAAACATCCATGCCCCAGGCAGGATACGACCCTGCAACCCTTCAGCCTTCGTGACCTTGGCTATCTACATTGGTGTGTAAAACCTTGTCTGGAGCTGATTCTTCTTTGTGACAGGTGTCCCCGTCATTTGCAGAGATGACATTGGCTATTAACAAGCTGGTGCCAGAGGAGGATCTGGAGAGCTGTCCCACACAGCTGTCTCCCGGCCACCAGCTCACACTGAGTTGTGTGTGGCTCACCCTCAAAGAGAGTTGTGCCCTTGCGGCCACCCTTGTCTGTAACCCTAATGCCTCTGGGTTGGATGTAGTGCGCAGTTTGATGATTGTCGAGAAGGTGAGTAAAATGTTAATACGAAGGAACTTTGCCTGAACTATTTTTAAATTTCTTAAGCACATTCACTCCCAAGCATGTTGCTCAATGATTTAGATTTTCCTGTTTGCCACCAAGCAAGTTATCAGCTTATGTTGTCAAACAGTCTGTTAGGTCTCCATCAAATGTCAGCCAAATAAATATTTTTAAAAAATTTATTTATTTATTATACGGCAGCAGCAAAGCTGATATGCGTACATCTACAATTACACAGCACTTCACATCATATATCATAATAAGTAGTTTATCAGTTTTACAAATGAAACTTCAAAATCTGTTATATCAATTTGTATATCTTTTTTCATTGTGTATTGATTTGACCTTGTTTAAATCAACATTGAAATATGTTGTTTACTTGTCATGAAAATGGCTGTCTCTACAAGTGCTAATAGTGATAGTTACCTACATCCAATGGAGAATAGTATATCCATGTGTAACATGCTCACTGTGCAGGCAATCAGCACCAGAGGTTCTTGCTGAGACCACCATCACACTAACACCCTTTTGCTAAAGTGTCTTGACCATCTGGACTGGCAAACTTTTGTTGTGGATTTCTGTAAATAATATTTTGTAACATCAATTACATTCAAAGAGATAGTTTACAATAAATGTGAATGAAACTTTTATATGGAAAACTAACAAACAAAATAGTGGCACTACAGAATGGCACAGACTTTTCCGTATTAGTTTTCTATTTCCTTTGGTCTCGGCTCCCTATTCGGACTTGCCACATACTTTTGCCAGCTTCCATCTATTGCAGTCCCAAAGTACTTTTATTTATTTATTTATTTATTACTTTTCTTAACTTTTTGGTTTCCTGATAGTAGAATGGAAATATTATTTTATGAGGATTAAAGAACATTACATCTCGTCTTAAGTGTCAAGTTTCTTTGAAAAATATGGAGCTGTTTTTAAGAAAATGGTGTTTAAGCACAACTGTAAATTTGAAATTTGAAGCACTTTTTCACCAGCAATTTTTGGGTTTTCAAAACACTTTAATAGAAGTCATTTGAAGTACTTTAAATTACAAATACAGTAGTGTTTACAAATTGCTGGAAATGTGCATATTAACTGTGTGAGATATCTTTAAAAAATATTACATTTGTGTAATTTTTGAAAAAAACAAAAGAATTCAGCAAAATGAACTTTACATCATATTAAAGTGTGCAATTAGCACTATCCCTTTGAAAAGTTAAAGAAAAAATTTGGTGCCATTTATGAGAAATGGCGTTTGAACGTTTCTGAAAATGCAGAACATTGAGCTGGTTTTCACAGAAAACGATTGAGTTTTCTAGAAACTTTGTGACATTATTTAATGCACATGTACTCATAAATGTAATAATGTGAACAAATTGTAACAACACGTATTACTCTGTTTATATGTATGTGTATGGGAAAGTGAAAAGGACACCTTTCGTAAGCGCTTCTCATAGACCATACATTCCCTTCTGATCAACACATAATTAACTGAATATTTGTCTCATATATTGCAGGTTTTGCTTAGGTGTAGGCACAAGGGCACTATTGAAGCTGCAGGAGCATCTTTGGCAGTAATGGTGCGACATGTGACAGAGAAAAGAAGAAACTAGAAAGTGCTTGTCATCGTTTCTGCCTGAATGTGGTGAGAAGCTCATAGACTTTGTCCAAGATATGTTGGAGCGAGTTCTCTGGGGCATTGCTGCTTATTCCAACCAGACATCCATCACACGTCAATCTGCTGGCGTTGCTATTCTTGTTCAGAAGATTATTGCTGCTGATTGTCGTCCGGATAAGGTAATCATTGATGACTATCAAAGGGGGAGAATAACTCTTATCATTTAAATGATAGAAACTTGGTTTTTCATTCACTTTTTCCATCTTATTTTTCAAAAACCGTATTCTTTTCCAAATTGTGCAAGTTTGCAAACAGTTTATATTGCCAGAGCATATTAAATTAAAGTAACAAATTGGAACTAATTTGATTTTGAAGGAAAATTTTTCCTATTAAGTTTCTACAGAAAGCAAAATATTATTTGAACTGGGAGATGTTGCTCTTCTTCTAAGTGTTATTTTCTCATCCAATGATGCCTATATGAGGCATCTTTTCCTCCTACAGTGGCTCCACACATTAGGCATCCACCGAGTAGTTAGCGACTGCTCGCCCAATCCCAAGTAGCTGATGTGTTTGGTGAATGTTCGACTTCCTTTGATGAGTTCAAAAGACCAACACTGCGGTGGGTAGGGTGAGCACTGAATGTTTATCGCTCAGCAAATAACAAGCAACTCGTCCTCACCACTTGGGATTTGGCGAGCAGGTCGCTCCCTACTTGGTGAATGCCGAATGTGTGGAGCTGTCTTTATAGAATTACATTTGCAATTACAATTAAATTGGAAAATGAATATTATTTTTGAGAAATTAACATGTGTGCTTTTCAAATTTATTTGTTTTGCAAATTGAAACACATTTAAAATAATTATAAGAAACAATGCTGAAAGTATCTTAGTTATCTTTCACCATCATCATCAGTACCATTATCATCACACATATTGTCAAGGGGTGGATCCAACCGATCATTTTGGAGGGGGCCATCATAGATTTTTGTTAAATTATAAACATTTATTATTATATCGTATATAATTTTTGTAGTGGATTCTGTTACAATATTAGTTTTTAAATAATTACATAATTCTAGTAAATATCCAATTAAAAGAAGGTAACAAACGAAAACTCTAGTTTTTTGGGGGGGGGACACGGCCCCCCATACCCCCTGCTCCCCTGGATCTGCCACTGCATATCGTAGCGTTCCCATGTGTTTTTCAAAACAGCCCTGTTCGTGCTAACTTCCGACGAGAGTTAAGCACAGTCATTACTCTAAATCGGCTAAGAGCCCCTTCACACGTAGCCACTGAGTAGCGCTTCCGAGTGACGCTTCTGTTGTCAATGCGTCGTTGTAAGTGGAGACATTCACACCAGAGGGAATACTGTGGCGCACTCCCGTCACTAATAGTACAGACGCCTCAGAACTCTGTTCTAAATGGCGGCCTACGCTTTAAGCCACTCGGAAGCGCAACTGAGCATTTATTGTCTCATTTGTTGCGGCTACCGCCGTCCAAATCTGTTATGAACCCTTCCTTTCCCACGATCAATGGCGCTGCACGCTCTGTTGTGGAGGGAGGGGGGGCGCTGCCTGGAGTTCCCAGATTGTACTTCGATTTATTTACAATGAACTTGAGGTTTAATCAGGTATCATCCACTCGTTAGCTTGAACGTCACTGTAGTGGATGACACCTTAATAGCTAACTTACGTTACGCTACAAATAGATCGAATTATAGAGAGTAACGCACTCCTTTGCGACGCTGATTCCGCCATTTCATATCCAGTTTTCAGGGGAGTTCAAATGTATGTGTTGAGAACCACCATTCTACCCAAAGCAGAATTTAATGTATTCGAAAATCTCCGTCGTGCCTTTTAATCGTATCATTTTCCCCCTATCCTGACTGCTGCTTGACAGTCTGTTGGGGGGGATATTAAAATGGCGATGGCCAAACAAATTTGCGCTACTCTTTCTAAAGAATCTAACGCTGCCGAGTGGCTCAGAGTGAATAGTATTTGTTTTTTATTGTTACTCTTAACAATGCTCCAAACTTTTAATTCTCCTTGAAATAGGTTGCGTAGGCATCTGTATTGTCTAAGCTATCCGGGACAAGCCGCGTCCCATTCGTCGTGGCTGCCGTTTAGCCAACATGTGGCCTTCCTCACAGCGTACTGCTCAACGAGACGCGGCCTGTCCCGGATAGCCTAGACAATAATCTCCTTGAACGAGGCCATTTGTTAGTGCTTTATTTTACGTGGCGAGATGAGCCATCAGGCCCGCTCTTCCGTCTGACCACGCAAATTTCACTACGCTTCTTTCACCAACTAGAAAGAAGGTATTATCTCGGGCGACGAAACTGGCGATTTGAATTTAGCTCAGAGGTGTCATTTAGGCTTGAGGATCTTTTACATGCAAGTAAATCTACTAACATGGGACAGCCGGCTTCACTTCCCCTCCGGAGGAAGGCGTACGAAGATTCGCCCTTAAAAATCCATGGCTTCGATCGGGTTTGAACCCGCGAACTTGGGTATGACAGTCCGGTACGCTAACCGTTACACCACCGAATCCGCGAATTAAGTATGGAGCAATTCTTGAAGTAGGTATTTTCTCGGGTCATGCCCTTTAACCCCAAGCCAGACGCACTTATTAAGGTTCCTATCCATTTAGTAGGGTTCATATCCAGCGACCCTCTTGTCTCCTTAATCTCCGTGACGTCACGCAGAGCGGTTAAGCTCTTCGGCCGCCGACTACAATGGTGTCTCGAGTTGCTTAACCGTGACTTCACAGTACGTGGTTATACTTCGGTTTTTCGTTCTTGGCGCGTGGGGGCGTGTCATCAAAATGGAATATCTTACGATATTTTGCGTCGTTCGCGGTTGTGCAGCTAGGAGTCGCATGATCGTCCACAGTGCTCGATACAGTCGCGATCATGCGAATCCTGGCGGCACAACCGAGAACGACGCGAAATACCGCGAGATATTCCATTTTGATGATACACCCCCGTGCGCCAAGAAAGAAAAACCGAAGTATATACTGCGATTTTTCTAAGAGCGACCCTTAAGGTCACTCAAATCCCATCTTCGCGATGGAATATGTCACGGCATTTCGCGTCTTTTCTCGGTCTTGCCGGTAGAAGTCGCATGATCGCAAGCACTGCTTCATACGGTCGCGATCGTGCGAAATCTAGCGGGAAAGACGCGAAATGCCGTGACATATTCCATCACGAAGATGGGATTTGAGTGGCCTTGAGGATCGCTCTTAGAAAAATCGCAGTATAAGCAGTTGGGCCGCCGTCGCCGTTTGTGGGTGCGCAGCCGCTGCTGCGCGTGTGCCTGCGGGGGCTGTGCGAGGCTGTGGAGAGCCCTCCGCCGCTGGGCCACGCCCTGGAGGGGTGCGACCTGCCGCAGACGTGCGCCTTGCACCTGCTGAGCCGCCTGGTGCAGGACTCGACGCTGCGCCTCGAGCTGCTGCCCTACGCCTCGGCCATGGCCCTGCTCTGCTTCGACGCCTTCGCCTCCACCAACTGGACTGTGCAGTGAGTGGCGCCACAAAATACTACAGTGCGCTTTTTATAGCTTTGCCTCTCAAGCAGTGGTGGACCGGGGGCTCAAAACTTGAGGAGGCCCAGGCAAATTCCGGCAGGGAATCATAATGTGAAATAGAAAGTCGATGACCTTTGGATTACTGGTAAACTGTTATTGGTGACATTCCAAATAAAAGAATACATTTAATATTTCTCTTCTTTTAGCGTCATTTCTCCGAGAAAAAGGCACTTCCATTAAAGATTTTGGCTGATTTTAAGGACAGGGTTCGGCTCACTAAACAACGGCGCACGGTTCACTTGCGCGGACCACGAGAACGAATCACTCAGGGAGCACTGCTTGCATTGTGCGGTGTGGTGCGAATGTGTAATGGAGAATTACAATGGTTAAATGCATAAAATGCGTTGCATGCATAATGTTAAATGCATAAAATGCGTTGGTAATTATGCGTTGGACAGACTCAAGGATGTTTTATGTTAACGCGAGGGCCGAAGGCCCGAGCCTCGTCCTCAACTTGGACACTGGTAGCGAAGCGTCACGATTCTACACGAAAGTGCGTTGGCCACGTGGCCGTGTGCACACTGTGGCGGCGGCGCGAATGACTCGTTCGGAACCGAATCGTGCGCGTCAATAGGAGCCGAACCCTGTTCTTAAAATCTACCAAGATTTTATTGTGTCCACTGAAATACTGGGTCTGCCACGCAAAGGTTCCCATCGCATCCACAGGGCACCCACCGTCTATGACCGCAACACGCCTTCACAGAAGGCGGCCAGACGCGCGAGGGCCTCCGGGCCAAACCAACTCCAAAGCTGGACAAAACGAAACTACTCTTTTCTTATTGGTTTGACGGACGTTGTCATGGCAACAGGGAGGCGCGTGTCAGCTTGGGCTGCTGGTATCCTGCAGCAAATACAATAGAGTATTTGCATACAATATACTATAGAGTAAATACAATAGTGTCTCTATAGTATTTGCCTGCAGGCACAAGCAGTGCTAGTACTGCAGCACGGCACAAGCAGTGCTAGCTAGTACTTGGTGGTGCTACCTATATGTGACGCATAGAACTGCTTGGCTCCATCTTGAATTGTAACGCTATGTTTGCAGCAAGAGAAACGACTTCTTTCAAGTGTGTACTCTCCAGCCGTAAACATTTATGTCAATTTTAATCCTAGCAATTTTTAGGTTAAAACAATATGTATCTTTTAGTGTTTCTAATCAATTTCGTGGGGAGGCCTGGCCTCCCTTGCCTTCTCAGAAAAATCCGTCACTGCTCTGAAGCCATGACCACGATGGAATGTGACAGGGCATTTCGCGTCTTTCTCGGTCTTGACGCTAGATGACGCATTATCGCAAGCATTGCTTGATACGGCGCGATCATGCAGCACGACCAGAGAGACGCGAAATACCGTGACATATTCCATCGTGAAGACAGTTCTTGAGAGGCAAAGTTATAGAAATCGCACTATACATATACTACTGCGAAAACGATACCTATTACTACAACGACGTCGGGGTCAATCCATTTTAAGTGGCCCAAAGTTTCATAAATTGGTCGCTAGAACATCTCTAAAAATATTCATATTTTGTACATAAATTTCCATGTTTTGACTGTTGTAGAACATCGTTAATTTTTTTTATTTTACCTGGTGCACAAATGGCGGCCATTTTTATATTACACCGTGCGCCATTTTTCGCGTTTGTAGACATTTACTCTTTCCTAAATTACTCAGCTGTATGTTGTTTCAGCATTCTTTTAAACAATTTTCACGACCACGACGTCTACTACTACGATTACTACAACAACAACAACAACTACTACTACTACTACTACTACGCCAACGACGTCTACTTCTACTACTAGGCCTACTACTACTAGTACTATGCCAATGACGTCTACTACTGCTGCTGGTGCTACTACTAGTACTAGGCCAACGACGTCTCTACTACTACTGTAGCGACGTCTACTACTACTACTTTTTCTTCTACAACAACGCCGTCTACTACTACTACTACTACGGGACGAACGGAAGAGGGTAACCACCGTACAAGACCACTCTGCATGGTAGTGACGTTGAATGTCCGAAACGCCTTCAACTCTGCAAACTGGGGAAATATTTTCGACGCCCTTAGAAACTTTAGAGTTCCCAACTACTTGACGAGAATTATTCGGGACTACCTCAAGGACCGAATAATCTTGTATGAAACAGACCAGGGCAACAGGAGTAGAGCGATGACAGCAGGAGCAGCTCAGGGATCAATCTTAGGACCTGATCTCTGGAACGTTAACTACAATGGCCTACTCAACCTCGTCATGCCAGATGATACAGTCCTGGTAGGATATGCAGACGACATAGCAGCTGTCCTGAGAGCACGCTCCCTAAAAGGGCTACAAACCCTATTAAACCAGGTAATGAGGAGGGTGCAAACCTGGCTAACCCAACATCGGCTAGAACTAGCGGTGAAAAAAACAAATTGTTCTGCTAACAAAGAGAAGAGTAAATACCGTACCACGAATGAAAATTCTCGAAGAAGAAATCCAGGCCACTAAAACAATCAAATACTTGAGAGTATTGCTCGATACAAGGTTCTCCTATTGGGAGCACATAAAACGACCATCGGATGAAGCATCAAAAACAACAGGCGCTCTAAGTAGAATCATGGCCAACGTCCGAGGTCCAACACAAAGCAGGAGGAAACTCTTGATGACGGTTAGAAGTCCATTCTTTTGTATGGGGCAGAGATCTGGGCAACGGCCATGAAACGTGCTCTCTACAAGAGAAGAATGCTGCGGTACAAAGGCGAGGGGCATTGAGAATTGCAAGCGCTTACCGGACTGTATCAGAAGCCTCAGAAGGACAGAGAAGAAGAGCATATTCAGCAGTCACTCTAAAGACAGGGAACTACTGAAGAAGCAAGAAAGGGAGAAGACCATCCAGTTGTGGCAGAACAGATGGGAAAAGGATACCCGAGGAAGCTGGACAGCCACTTTAATCAAGGAGATTAAACCGTGGCTGACAAGAAAACATAGGGAGGTAGACTTCTACCTGACCCAATTGCTGTCGAGACATGGGTGCTTCCGAGCATTCCTGCAGAGAATTGGTATCCCGTCCCAGGGAGAATGCCTATACTGTGGACACAGCAAAGACGATGTCCACCACACATTCTTCGAATGTGAAAGGTGGCATACAAATCGCACTATACTTGAGACGAAGATAGGCCCAATCGATCCCTCCAACTTAATCAGCACCGTGCTGAGATCTAAAGAATCATGGGACACCGTAGCGGCATTTGCAAGAGAAATCTTAAAACAGAAGAAAAAGGAGAAAGCGATGTAATGACAGCATGATCTCAAATTACGTACTACAGAAGCCATAAAACGAAGAACTGATGAACAGCCAAGCTAGAACAAGGCTTAAAAATCAGCCAAATCAAAGGTATCCGCCCTGAAGAAATGCTGAACAAGCGTACCGGGACGGAAACTAGAAGAGGATTATGAGGTCCGTGGTTTTTAGTGGATGCAAGGCTCACACTACCCAAGAGCACCGGCTCTTCGGGTGTCTGTTAGAGATTTTCCACAGTATCCTCACCCCTCAAAAAAACTACTACCGTATACGGCGACTACTACTACTACTACTACTACTATTACTACGTCAACGACGTCTACTTCTACTACTAGGCTGGTATTGGCCTACCTTCATTTATCTGCCTCTTTTCAAGTAACTGACTCGTTGAAAACGTCTCCTCAAAATATCAACTCGTTGGAAGACATACTACATACAATTATTCCTGACCACGCCAACCACGTCTACTACCACTACTACTATGACGACGTCTACTATTACGACGACGATGACGACGTCTACTACTACGACGACAACGTCTACTACTACGACGACGATGACGACGTCTACTACTACGACGACGACGTCTACTACTACGACGACGACGTCTACTACTACGACGACGACGTCTACTACTACGACGACGACGTCTACTACTACGACGACGACGACGTCTACTACTACGACGACGACGACGTCTACTACTACTACGACGACTGACGACGTCTACTACTACTACGACGACGACGAACGTCTACTACTACGACGACGACGACGACGTCTACTACTACGACGACGATGACGACGTCTACTACTACGACGACGATGACGACGTCTACTACTACGACGTACGATGACGAGTCTACTACTCGACGACTACGACGTCTACTACTACGACGACGACGACGTCTACTACTGTTACGACGACGATGACGTCTACTACTACTACTACTACGACGACGGCGATTTTGGGGGTACTGTATATGAAGCCCCTGGGACATTTTTCAAAATTTCCAAAAAGACTCCTTTTTATTACATTTTTTTGTTAGTGTGAAGGACGTTTAAGAGAATGGTGCAGGTTTCATGTTCGTTGAAAATCCTAATTTTTGGAAAATTGCAAAAGTTCAAAAATTTTTCGGGATACTACAACTAAAATATTAAAGATAGAGATTTTTCCCGGAATGAAATCTTCCTTAACGATAGATTTTGATGTTAGGTCATGTACAATTTTTCAAAAATTTGAATACTTTTCGAGTAATTTTGCGTGGAAATACAGACGAAAAAGTAGGTGCTGTTTTAGCACCACTAGTTACTTGAGAGTTCCGTGAGAAGTTAATATTAATAGTTACTGAAAAATTTGGAGGGGAGGAATTTCCCTCATCCCCCCATAGAGATACACGCCTGTAGGGCCATTAGGCTTCGTCGTGACAATGGCCGATACTCATGGGAATTCCCAGGGTCGTGCGGTGATTACTTTGTATACCCCAGCTGCTAGCGGCCAACCAGCTTCCCTCCTCCACCCTGTACTCCAATTGTTTTGTTACCTGCTGTAATTATTGCCAAGGACTGGTATTGGCCTACCTTCATTTATCTGCTTCTTTTCAAGTAACTGACTCGTTGAAAACTGTCTCCTCAAAATATCATCAACTCGTTGGAAGACATACTACATACAATTATTCCTGAATGCCCGTTAAATTAGAAAGAGCACTTATTACTATATGCAAAGTTACTACAAATCGTCATGAAATTACCGGTAAACACAATACGTCAGAAACACTACAGTGGATTACCACTGCGTCACGCACTACCGCCACGCACGCCGACGCACACTGTTTCTCTGAGAAGAGTATGCAGTGCAATTCAAAAATTCGGGGATTCTAATGGCCTGATCACGTGTGAGTCAGGACTTCCTTCCTCAGAAAAATTAATAAAATCTCTACTGAACATTGTGGTTCCCTCTCATGACAGCGAGAGAGAAATATGTACCCCATAATCATTTTATAAGTTATAAATTTCTCGACCACCCGTACGAATTTACCGTTCTTCTCAACCAACGGTAATTTGTACCAACAAAACAAACCATTTTAAATAATGTTACATTGTGGTAGCACTAGTTTGTGAGTAACCACGTTCGCGAGCCAGGCGAGGCCTGGCCTTTAAACGGTGAGAGGGGAGAAACGTCATCCAGTCCCAGCTAGCTGACTTTTGGTACTCTATCGCCTGCGGCTGCTCCCCGAACCCCCGCCTGCCGCTGGCCCATTGAATTAGATGCGCGCGCACCTCTCGTCCCCAGCGAAGATTTCAGCGCTTGGGTCAGAAGCAGTGCAGGGCGCAGTGGGCCACCACAAAGATCGCAGTAGAGTGTACAGTGGGTGCAAAGTTTTTGATCATGTAAGATACAGTTCAGTGTAATTTTAATTCTCAAAATTCATTAAATTCTCATTGTTGCTTACCCCAGCAGTACTGGGGTTGAATGCACTCCACTGGAAATTCTCGACTTTGACGCCAGCGGTAGCCCGGACAGCTAGAAGCCCAGCAGTGGCGTAGCATCAGGGGACGCTAAGATGCTGAGCATCCCCACGTAAAATATTAATCAAAGAAGCCTAAATATTGTATTGATAATCTTCCAAGTGAATGAAACACGTTGAGCGAAACACGTTTTGTATTCATTTTGAAAGTGATTTCCTATGATTGAATTCCGCGCGTTAATACAAGCTAACCTCTGATTGCTTGGAAGCTAAAAATGCTTCTAGCGTCTGGCGCGAGATTGCGACGAGCAATGACGCATGCACAGGCGGCGGGGTTCCCCCCTCCGTCTTCACCACTGCCCAGTGATTCCTGAGTCCCGATAAGCTAGTATACTCCCGAGAAAAGGCTTGTGAGCAAGTTGCTCGTTTGTGCACGAGAGCGCAGCACGCTTGATGTTGTCAGAAAATTTTCTTTCTCACTCGTTATTCTGTGCTTGGTCATGGGCACAAACAGTAGATATAATGCTTGCCCACTAATTCTTAATTAGTATCTAAGAAATTGAGTTCTTACTTAAATATATTAAATTTTATTTTGGTTTGAAATATATAAATTCTCAAGTGATCTCATTGCCATTCGCGCATGAGAACTAAAACTGAGCTATTTCATAATTTGCTTTCAAGAAGTCTCTGGACATAAATCTGGTGAAGTATTGTGACATTTGTTTCAATAACGCTACGCCACTGAAGCCCAGAGCTGCTAGGGTGGCCCTCCCCAGATATATACTGCGATTCATTCAACTCTGCTCTGGCATGTGTCAGCTGTTGACGGCTTCATCCAATCGGGAGCTTATATGTCACTACAGTGATGTCACTTTTATGTTCAAGCTCCCAATTGTTTAAAACCGTCAACAGCGGTTACCTGTCAGAGGCAGAGTTGAATAAATCGCAGTATAAATGACATGTCACTGAGGTGCTGTGTATCCGGTATCCCGTATCCGGACAGGGCCGGATTTAAGAGTATGCCGTCTGTAGGCTTAAGTCCATAAGCCGCTCCCTTTATTGTTCATAGTTGCGTAATATATTTGTTCTAAACAACAAACGGTAGCGTTCATTCTTGTTTTCATCGTTTTTAAACATTAAAGCACAAAAGCTTTCATTTAGGTTAGATAAAATTACAATTTTAATGATTTACACAATAAATTATGTAATAACAATAGTTCTTCTTCTTGCTTTTTACCAACGTCTTTCAAGATTCGTTGAAGAAATAAAATGGATTTCGAACTGAATTAATTAGTTCTTAGAGATCAGAGATCGCTTCTTGAAACGTATTTTTATACTTTAATGCTAATGACTATGGTTTGCGTAATTGAAGATCCCGGGTTCAATTTGGTCCGGGTTAAATTCCCGAACGGCCACCCCTAAACCTTTGCCGCTCTAGGCTGCAGCCTACTCAGCCTATTTAGAAATCCGGCCCTGTATCCGGATGCCAGCCCAAAAGTGAACTTGTACACCTGCGGGGGAGGGAGAGGATAAAGGCTAACGCCTAGGGGCACCCCCTTAGGGAGTAAAATCCCCTGGTAAGAACAAGTTGTGTGGAGTGGAAGACCACTTAGGGTATAAACTGCCGGACACAAGAAAGTTGATGCTCAGCAGCAGAACTCATACCTGAGCATAAGCGTGTGCTGAGTGGAGGAGATGTGTGTGTGTGTGTGGGGGGGAGAGCGCAGCTCCCCTAAACATTTTTGAAACGCCTCCATAGACATACGTGATCAAACATTTTATTTCCGTAAACATTTTCAATCGCTTTTCCCTTTTTTAATCTGACAATTAGAGAATTATGTTTAAAAAATATTTAATTTAGATATTTTTTTTTCAAAAAATAGTAGCAGTCATTAGCAACCACTATTATTTTATGCGTAAGTAAAAATTATAACAATATAGAATAGTTACAATTATTAAAATTAATTCGTCAGAATAAAGTAAAGGGAATTTGTTTTACGACAATTGGGGGAAATGCTCTTCAAGTCTGGCAGTCTTGTAAGTACAAGTAGTTCAACATACAGGTCAAACTGTAATTATTAATAATACCTAACTGTTAAAACCGGGAGAGGTGGCAGGTGATGTCACTGCAGGATTTTCGAGACTAGCTAGTCAGCTAGAGACGAATTCAGCCTCTGTCTGGAGGAGAATTCTAGCGGTCGGCTGCTCTTGTCGGCAGTTTTCCGTGGTTTCTCCGATCAGCACCAGGCGAATGCTGGAGCAGTATCCTAACAAATGGGTCCCGGATCGCGCGCGCGATCTTTCCTTCCTCTTCCTTGTCTTAACCTCACCCCTGACACATAAACGCACACGCACACACACATGCACATGCACACATGCACTACACTACCACACAAGCTGGGAGACCGGTTGAAGGCTTAGAGCTTGTCCCGGTTGGGGCAGGCCCGGCTTGTCCCCGGTAGGTCTGCGCCGGATCTCGCCATCCAGCAGGGGAAGATCACCGCCTTCTCCCGATGAAAAACACGCACTGCACTTACGGGACCAATGCCATCAGTAGTTGATACACCCTGGATCTCGAAATCAATCAACCAAACTGTTAAAGTTCAGAGTTGCCACTTTCTGGAAAACCGGGAAAAATGAGGGAATTTCTTTACTCTGAAAAAATCAAGGAATTTGTGAAAGAATAAGTAGAAGTCAGGGAAAATGTTGAGGTAAAACTAGATATAATTCCTAAAATAAAAGAGCTGACAAATTAGTTTTAGGCGTGCTTGAATATTTTCTTTAAATAGTGTAAAATAGTCTACGAATTGTTTCAGTGAAACATTTCAAAAACACTCTGGAAAACTGTGAAAATTCAGGAAATGAAATGTGTGGCCATCCTGAAGTTATAATTAATTCTCTTTGTAGTATATTTAATTTATTTAGGAGTAAAATGTCATCAGTAATTATTTATTTATTTATTAATCAAATTGACAACAGGCATTATGCCCTATACATTAATACAAAATACCATTCACTCAACAACAATATCTGACATTATTATAATTATGATGTTTAGTAACTATAACTTAAAAAATAAAAAAATGTAATTCGTGTAATTATGTTTGTCAACAATTTGACAGTATAACAATTATAAATTATAAAAAGGTTCAATAGAAAGGGGGTACAGAAATGTAGTTGGCCCCCTTGTTGTTTTAGGCTGTGCACATTATGTACCTGAGCAATCATCCCTCAGACAAAAAAAGAGAACTCCTTCTTTGGAGCACGACAGCAGAGTCAAAACTAAAATACCCGTTACTATCAAAGGTTTATTTTCTTCCTCCTTTTGTACTTCTCCCCCTTACGCCTTTGTTTTTGAAGTTTTTTTGCAATTAAATAAAACGTATGAGGGTGTTTAAAAAAGTATAGGCAATCTGAATATTTCCGAATTATATATTTCAACAACAAATATAAAATGTAATTTTTTTGACAAAATCTCTTTGCTTCCCAATACACTTTTGTTTCACTTACCTTCCATTTGTCAATCTAAATAATCACTTACATACTTTTCTTTGATTAGTTTGTGCTTCAAATCTTTGGGACATGTAGATGACTGGTAATTATTTTTTCCTTCATAGGAATGCTGCCCTACACCTTTTTGGAGTTCTGTTACCTCTGATTGTTGGGGATAAAAAGGTGCAAGATGATGACACTGAAATAT
The DNA here is from genome assembly GCA_031308135.1 of Acheta domesticus. NCBI lineage: Eukaryota > Metazoa > Arthropoda > Insecta > Orthoptera > Gryllidae > Acheta > Acheta domesticus. The sequence continues at coordinate 45,124,101 of JAHLJT010005437.1, read as the reverse complement.
ATGGAAACCTTACTACTGAAGAGTTTTTTGTCCATTATCCCAGCCTGACTATCTTCTTCTTGGAGGAAATGAAGAAAACAACATCTCAACCAGACATGCTGAAATACATAGTGCCCATTTTGTCTTTTCTCAGTAAACTTACTTTTGGAGATTGTTGGTCTGCAGATAACTGTGGTCTTGATCTTCAATACTTCCTGAAATATATGGTTCAATTTATGAAGTGCCCAGAATTGGCTGTAAGAAAAACTGCTGCCAAATGTTATAGTCGATTCATACCCAAAAACAAGGTTTATGCGACAGTTACAATGTTATGTACTGAATTGAGGGAGGCAGGAAACATGTCAGAGAATGAAATTCATGGAAAACTTGCTGCCATCCAACAGTTAATTCATCGTTTAATAGAAGAAGGTGCTGATGTGCAAACATTTAGGCATATGCGTCACAATTTGCAAGTTCCTTTACCAGAAAATTCGTATATCAATAGGTCTCTTCATCTCGAAATCATGCATCTTATAGAAATCTATTGCAGTGATTATGGATTCCATGATTATTTGAAACTAGTAAGAGAGGTCATTGTTGCTTTCAAGAAGAAATCATTCGGTGATATGCTTTTTCCGGGTATTCATTCTTGGGCCATTCAGGGGGTTAAATTTGCTTCCACTAGGTGCAGAGAAAAAGAGTTGTGCTCAATCTGGACAACAGTGTATGCAAATGACTGGGATATGCTTTCTGACACTTGTGTTTGTGCAATCAAGAGTAGAATTCCCAGTTTGTCTGAATCCACCAAAGAAGAGTTAACAAACACCTTGCTGTCTTGTATATGCAATGGATGGACAAAGGAATGGGATCTTCTAAGTTCTATTTTCTTAACTCTCCTTGAGTTGACTTCAACCGTGAGACTAATGACAACTTTCAGAAATATTCATAACATACTTACCATTGCCAGAAAAGAAGAGTGCTTAGTGATTTGGTCAATATCTTTGCCTCTTGCTTGCAAAATGTTTGCTTCTAACATTACAAATTTTCGTAACATTTCCCAATCCGAGAAAGAATTCTTAAAGACTCTTGCAGAAGAAGCTCTGGCAAGAACGGCTGCTGATGAGTGGGATGTTGATGTACGTTTTCATGCTGCAGAATCATTTGTTGTACTGTTTCAAGGTCTCTTGTGCCTTCATTCACAAGATAAAGAGATTGAAAATGTGCCTTTGTATGTGGATATAGTAAGTACTGTTTTGGACTGTGGAATAGCCCTTTTGCAAGATGAAGACCCAGTAGTTCGCAGTGAAGCCAGCAAGTTTGTGTCATCTGTGCAGAACCCCAATGTGTGCCTTCTGACTCTTCTTAGAGTGGAGGGACTCCTTGGACTTTTCAGCCATTATCACATAGCAAGGTGAGTTCATGCCACTTGATCCAGGTCCACTTAGATCATTTAGATGGCTTGAGTTCAAATGAGCATTCAGCTGCAAGCTGCTGTATGCATGTGTGAATTTGTGTATGTCCATTGTAAATTGAGAGCCTTGCCTGCTGGTTATGAATTGCCAGAGGGGGGGGGGAGGAGAGGGAGGATACTCCGCATTGGCCCCTCTTAGAGAGAGGGGTGTTTCCTATTGAGGAAACATTATTTTCTCTTTGCCAGGGATACATTTAATCCATAATTGATGCTATATTTCTGATTTCTACTCTCCTCTTCAAATAAAGGAATCACAATGACAAAAATTGTACATGAAAATATTCTCAAGAGCATTATTGGGATTAACTCAAATTGTGTTGCATAAACAGTGATGGTATTTGTTTCGTTATACATTTTTTGATCACCCCCTCCTGAAATATTTAACACCCCCTCTCTGGAGAAAATTGTCAATTTGCACCCAGGCAAGCTGGGTTTGTGAATATTCATGAACACATGGTTTACATGTTTTTCCCACACATATGTGCATGAGAGTGTGGTTAACCTTTCATTTCCTAAGCTAAATACTTTTCAAGTTTTACTGACTGGCTACGTTTTGCACCTTCCCTTTTTTCCCCTCCAAAGTAAATACCCATTTTTTAATATTTTTGTTAATAGAAGATTATGATTATATGGATTGAGGATACCAGTTGTTCGTATTTGCTGTAAAATAGGGTAAATTTAAAAATATAAAAACTGCTATCTGCCTATCCATTTAGTTTCTTATGTAGCAAGTTTTGAATTTCATTATCCCTTACTTTATAAAGTTCTAATTTAGAATCCTCTAGACTTATCTGGGAAGTTAATAGTCAATTAAATTTAAATTCAAATAAATGTACGACTCAAACTTGCCAACAATCAACTTTTAATATTTTGAAATAATAATTAGAATCAACAGATACGAAGTGAGTACAAATTGGTCCACTGAAATTTTGAAGTATTTAATACATTAAACAAACCGCTACATGTTATCTAACTAATAAAAGTTTTATGGACAAACACGCAAACTGCCAGAATTATATTTTAAAACCATGAATAACTTTTTGAAAAAAAATTTACAAGTGTAAACATATTGTACTCGCTTCGTATATGAAAGGTTAAGGATATTTACAATTAAACAAAAAGGTTCACCTGTGGTAAATGAATTTACTAACCAATTATACCAATAATACCTGAAGTGTATCAAATTTGATAAAAAAAATCTGGAAAAAATGATATTTGTGTAGTTAAAAAATAGCATGTTTCTTGAGAATTGATAAAAAATTGTTTTTATCAACATTTAACCTGTCAACGTGGGGCTTCGGGTACAAGTAGTAACATTCGAATGCGGATGAAATGGAAGAGATGTAGTGAAAGGAACAATGTGCATCAGTGTGTTGGAAGGTTACAAGCTTAGTGCACCTCTACAATGACTTCCCGTCTCCGCACAACATCCCGTCGAACAGAGGAAAGTCTCTGCCATCTAGGTATAACTCCCTGTTAATAGAGGTGGAACAACCATGCTCTCGAAAAATTCTGCATTGAAAGATTGATGAGTTTAGCTCATTTAATTGAAAATGGAACTGTTTTTCCTGTGTTGAAAGAAACAGAAAAACAATGATGATCATTAGTAAGATATATAGTCTACTTTCACCCCCTGAAATAATACCATGGCTAGGAGAACTGCACTAAATTATTATTATTATTATTATTATTATTATTATTATTATTATTATTATTATTATTATTATTATTTCATTTACATTTGATAATAATTTATCACTTATTTGCTATTTTATATACTGCCTGACAATTATTATGTATGAGTGATGGGCAGAAGAGCCTTTATGTTTGAATAAATAAATAAATTGATTAATTATTTAAAAAATTAATGACCTAACCAAATAGTTAACTAATTCTTCTAATTTTGCATATTCTAATATGGGCTGCTTTTAGTACATTTCATAAGGAGGAATTGTTTTACACTGCTTTCTATGCAGGTCACATTCATTCCATTGGAACTTCTTGAATTCTCTTCTAAAACAGAGACTGTGATAGTCTAGTTGTGATGTGGCTTGTTGTTAGGACTCTTGTAATTGAAACTGGTCTATTGTTTGTTAACCTAGTGCCCATCGAATAGTAATCTGGATCAAATTTGGCCCACTTTTTTTTGTCCCTTTTGTAACAGGTTAATTTCTTTTATTAAATGGGTGCTGCAGTTTCAAATTTTGATCTTCAGTGAGGAAAGACACCTATATCATTTTGTGAGGCAGTTTATATGATGTTTTTGATATGCTCAGCATCTGTGCAAAGAATAAAACATAATGTCAAGATCATGTTAAACTTCCTGAGTTCAAAAACTGATTTGAGGTCAATCAAGTTGAAGATTTTAATGAATTTGTCTCCCCAATATCTTTTGCTATAAAAGAGATGAAGCCTGGGTAATTTTTTGTGACATCCTTTAATATGCAATATTTTTTTGAGAAAAAATCAGGGTCAAAGATAGATTTTGCCTGTACATTTTCACTGTTTGTGATTTGGTTAAAAAAGGAAATAATTGATAATTTCATATGCCCAAACTCCAGAACTTCAGTGAAATTGTTGATCAAAAGAGAATAAAAAATGTGACCTAGCAATGTAAATAACTTTCACTTGTATACTGGCTATAATAAAGAAATAATGTTTGTGATAATCCAAAAATGAACATGCTTTCACAATATCTTCTGTTAGATACTTCCTAAAGAAGCTGTTGGATATGAGTTCCCTTGAAGCTATGCTGGCAGAGGCCGAGTGTGAGATGCAAGCAGCAGCTGCTGTGAAGAGCCCCTTTGAGCATGGGACGAGCAACATCTATGCGGAAGAGGCTCATGTGTTGAGAGCCATTGCTGAGAGCCTTCTGGAGCTACTGCAGCTGCAGCCATGCTGGCTTGAAACCCTGCCAGCATTTCCCAAGGTTGAAGACTTAGAAGTTCTGGTCAAAAAACTACTTCACCACTGGGAAGGTTAGTTTGAAAAATCATTTGAATGTAAAATAAAAATATTTATTGTCACTGCTCAGTCACCAATTGTGGCAAATCAAAAGATGATTAATCTATAGATATAAAACAGAATGTTGGTATGTATATAAGAGCAAAACTCCGTCACCTGTGGACCAATTTCCATAAAAGTTGGCACATCTAGGTTTTTTTCACCCAGAAGGTTTATGTGTTGTTAATTCTGTTGTAACTCCACTACATGGCACTACATATTCACGTCAAATGCCACCTACAACACACTCGGCAGCATTTTTAATCTATATCGTTAAATAAGTCCTAAACGAGACGTTCTAGGGCCTTAAAAACTAAAATTTTGTATCAAAAGCCTCAAATGTTTCTCATGCTGTAATCTACAGAATTAACTCTTCGTGAACATTCTGTTACATTTTTGCTGGTCCGGCGCTTCCCGATATTACCTCACCTGCTCAGAGAAGTGAAGAATCTGCAAGTAAATGTGAATGAGAGGGACAGAGAGTGGCAGAGACAGACAGGGACAGGGTGAGGGAGGGAGGGAGAGACAGAGAGAAATGGCGATGGAAGGGGAAAGAGGGAGATGAAGGGCAGAACAACGTCTGCCGGGCTTTCCTAGTTATTTATATTTTTCACCACCAGTGCAGAATATTTATGTGTAAATTTTATGGCATTTTGCTAATAATCTCATGGCTCCCACAGACTCCTTACGCAGAATGATGTGTTTCAGGTTTATTTCCACTTTTTGCAAATATAACAAGGTTGTGAATATTAATAAAACAGGTTTAGTTATTTGATAGTGTCTGAGCTACATTAAATCATTCAGTCATTAAAATGACCCAATCCAAAACATTACCAAGGACCAAAACTAAGTGAGGCAAATATATGTTTAACCAGTCACTAGTTGCAAAAGTATCAGATTGAAATTGTGTTGATATGTCATTGTTCATTTTGCCTTCCTGTTTTTATATGTTATATTCTAAGTTTTTAATAATTTTGACGTTAAGAACACTTTCTAATAGTATCCATTTGAGTAGAAATGAGAATCAGTATAGTTTCAAACTGACAACTGATTTTTGTTTTTTTGCAGGGACATTAAGTGCACCCTCGGAGGCAACATTACTGCTTTTGAAATTGGAAATACTTTCTCAGTTAGGAGATAAAATTACAGATGGTTCTTCAACCAAAGAGTATTCGAAATTAGCTGAGATAGTTGAATCTACCTTGAGACCTTACAAGTCTTCACAGATTTGAATGAAGATGCATGCAGCAGTGTGAGAGTGTGTGAGTCAGTGTGTGTGACAGATTTTGGTTCTAAGATGGTACATTTCTTTTTAGAAAACAGTACTTTTAGGAAAGAAAGATTCTTCACACAATATTGAGGGTGCTTGCTTGTTGACCATGCATATTCAATATTAAGAAGTCATATGTACTTCTGTTGTGCATGGCATACAATTAAACTTCTTGAGAGTGGTGAGAATTTGCACCTTCATGAAATAACTTGTTTTGTGTCATTCCATTTTGTTTAATAACATATATTTATTTGTTTGTATAATATATTTTATTCATCTGTTTTAATATTGTAATTATTTTCATTAAATTGGTCTAGGATGTTTTGTATATGTACATGATTATATAGAAAAGGAGTGACAGGTTTTCTCTGCCACTTCCTTAAAAGACTTTGAGAAAAATGGAAACAATTAAAATGAATGATAGATTTTCCTTAATGTTACTGCAGAATCTTGTTTGATTATTTTATCCTTTTTTCTTTTTTGTTCATGTGAAAAGCTTGCTCAACCTTCAGGTCAGCAGATTTTAAAACTAAGCTTTAATTTCTTTGACTTTAAATCATAGTCAAATACAAAAAGTATTATTTAAGACTGAGAACAGTTGATATGAGATTGAGAGAACTATTTTTGTATATTTGTTGTGTCATTGTTAAAAGCTTTAAGAAAGTCATTAGCATATGAACCTATAGGAAATTTCACTTGAATGAATGTTATAAAATATATCAGTGTGTTGTTTATTATGTTGTTTATGAATGTCCAATGTTACAGTTTTTGAGATGAAGTGATGTGCTTTATTTATATATTTATTTACAAAAAATGTTATGTAAATGTCATTTCATTTATGATGATTTATTGTAGAAAATATTTTTTCCTTACTCTTAATTTGTATTTTTCCATTTAGAAAATTTATATTTCTCTCTCTTTGATTCATTTGGGTCTTTGCATTGCAATAGATATTACAAATATCTGTTGCTTTATTTTCAGTCACAAAAATAAGTTATTAAATACCAAGGCATCAAACACTTGAAAAATCAGTCTTGTTGCAGTTAACAATATATTTTTGATTCAGTTTTTATAACAAAACATTTTGGTTCTGGTTTTGAAATTATTATCGTATCTGTTAATAAATAATTTCAAAATTAATGATAATACAGTAGAACGTTGATCAATAAAATTAAAATTAAGAAATTAATATGTAATGAAATATCTGTAATAAACCTATAAATCATTCACTTCATTTTCAATTAAGCATGCAATGCTATTTTATTATTAATGTATTTAAAAATTTTTTATCCATCAATATTGATAAAAAGTCACATCTTCAAAATTACTTTACTATGTTTAAAGTCAATATTTACACAGTATGTGACATTTTTGCTAAGTTTATTGAGGAATTCTTGGGTATAATTTTGAAAAGTTAAAAAAAAAAATTCCATTTACAGTCTGAGGTATCCACTAAAACAAAAGAGAATATCGTTTTTGTTAGCGGTCCTTGAAAAATGCTCAAAAACTGGGATATTTATGGTTTACAATATCAGTTGCTTTTGAAAATATGAACACAGCCTATCAAGTTTCATGAAATTATGATCTTTTAAAAGCCAGAATCATTTCAATAAGTTGTGGTGCCAGTATATCCATATCATCCCACACACCATCATCATACGATCATCACGATCAAATGAGATTTAGGCCTTATGACCTGCTTTTTTAGCTCTTTAATTGTTCCTGTTTTCCCTTAGTCATGTCCGAGGTGTTCCTCATCTTCCTAGCATATTCATGGTTTGCCTGGATCTCTTCTTCCTTTTGGCTTGTATTTGAGTACATTTCTTGGGAAATTTCTTTAATTACTTTTTATGTTCTTGACACTTCTTTTGTTCTTTCTCAATTTCTAAAACAGCTTTGAGTTTTTTTTAATCTTCATTTCTTATCTTATCTGTCCTTAATATTTTTAAAATTGTTCTAAAATTTCTCATTTGGATGATTTTGGTTTTTTTTTTGTTTTTTGTTTTAATAAGCATGTTTCACAACTATGTAATAAGGTCGGTTTTGAAATAATATTTTGTCTTTGGCTACATATTTATATTTTGGAAGTGGCTTTTAATGCTTCCATTTATTTTATTGTATTTTGTTTATTTTGAGTCCTTATTTTCTTCTGTTATTAAAAATTTAGCGGTAATAGTGATATCTCCCAAGTTCATGAATGTAGCAATTTGTTTGGTTATTTTATTTTCAATGGCTATTTTTGTTCTGCTGTATACTTTATCATAGACTTTCTTTTTGTGAGTTATATTTTCATTTTATATTCCTTTGTGACCTTTTTTCATTTATAAGCCGCTCTTTGTAATTTTTCTTCAGATATTGCTAGTATTACGTGATCATTTGCATAGAGTATTGTCTTTATTTCGTGGTCATGGTTTGTAGTGATAACACATATCCCCTACTTCCATGTGTTGTTCCATGCTTCCACATTTCTTATAATTTCTTCTGAAATGTTTCCATTCATACTTTGTATTTTAATTTTTAATCTTTGAATAAATTCTTTATTGGGTGGACTTTTATTTCCTCTTCTGTCAGGATTTTCCATTGTCGTTTTCTGTTTACCCTGACTTAGCCAGCAATACATTTAATGATAAAATGGTGTCAGTTTTCCTCTCACTATTAAAATGTTTAACGGTTTTGGTGTGATGCCTTGTTAAATACAAAACAATGATTCAAATAACTTCTGCAGACTTTAAATGAATTCAAACATTGAGGTGATATTATCTGTTATCAAGGAAAATTATTTTGGCCATTCATTGATGTCATCTATGACTTCAGATTTGAAACCTTTAGCACAAGTGCCTTGCGAGATCCAATTAACTTGGTGTTAATTATGCTATTGTAAATATGTCAAATTATCTTCTCTGAAAATCTGATGCAGTATTACTGCTATGAATTCCTAGTTGTGTGGGTGTCAACCCACATTTTCATATGTTGTGAAGTTATAAAGTATGAAACAAGTGAAACTACTAAGATTGTGTTGTCATTATTCATTTAACATGATTTTCATGCTCACTTCTTTTCTGAATAAATGTATTACTTAAATGTTTATTACTTCAGAATAAAGAGTGATTCTGTAGCAAGTATGAGTGTTAAACTATTATTACCAATTCCAGCATTTACTTTTGTCAGCTATGAATATTATATCAAGGTTAAAATTGTGTTTAAATTTAAATAATGAATTAGTGGTGCTACAGAATGGCTCAGACTTTCCTGTATTAGTTTTCCTATTTCCTTTGGTCTTGGCTAGCTATTCGGACTTAACACATACTCTTGCCAGCTGCCATCTATCACCGTCCAAAATACATTGTTTTGGACATTTTCTTAATTTTTCAGTTTCCTAATAGTAGAACGGAAATATTATTTTAAGAATATTAAAGAACAGTAAAATTGTCCTAAATGGTGATTTTCTTCAAAAATTTGGAGCCAGTTTTAAGAAAATGGTGTTTAAGCGCTATTGTAAATGTAGAATTTGAAGCTCTTGTGTTTTCGAAAAACTTCATTAGATGTCATTTGAAGCACTCTAACTCACAAATACAAATTTGTTGTTGTTGTTTACAAATTGCTGGAAATGTGCATATTAATGGTATGATAGGTCTTTCAAAAAAATTACATTTGTGTAATTTTTGAAAAAAACAAAAAAATACCCCAAAATGAACTTCATGTCACATGAAAGAGTGAAATTAGTACTATCCCTTCGAAAAGTTTGAAGAAAAAATTTGGAGCCATTTGTAAGAAAATACCGCTTGAGCATTTCTGAAAATGAGGAATTTTGAGCTAGTTTTTGCAGAGAAAGGTTGAGTTTTCGTGGAACTTTATACAACATTATTTAAGGCACATGTACTCCTAAATATAATAATGTGAACTAATCATCACTAATGAAGTGAGAGACATGTCAAAAAAAATACATTTTTTGTAATTTTTGAAAAAACAAAGGAAAAAACAAAAGGTGTGTGTTCTTAATGAAAGTACTCACTATGGGGAACAAATTTTATTTGAAGGAAAAAATCTCTATCTTTGATTTTGTAGTTGTAGGAAGACACTGAAAAAATTAAAAATTTTGCAATTTTGGAAAATTAAGAGTTAACCGTGAAAATTGGACCTATGTCACCTTAATAAGTGTATTCTACTCTATTCTTACAAGAAATTTAAAGAAATAATTTGGAGCTGTTTTTGAGAAAAGTGTGAAAACATCCAGGGAGTTTCATGTAAAGTATTCCAAAATTTTCAAGAAAGTTTTTCAAAACCACAGCACCTCGAGTGGAGCCAGATCAACTGGGGAATATCCATTCTGGAAGAAATCATACTTATGCATTAGTGGTGTTCACAGACTGACAAACAGATGGACATTTTGAAAAAACACTTTTTCAATACTAGGGGACCCCCAAAACGTGCCTTTCTTTTGAAATCTTCAAATCGATTTTCTACAGCATTACATGAATTTCCCTATACTACATATATTACTCCATATATACTTATGTATACAGGAAAGTAAAAACTGTGCAAGAATTCTGCTAAACATTGCAGAGGGTGAAGCCCACTATTATTTTCAGAGAATGAAGGTATTTTATACCCTAGTGAACTATTTTCTCATTGATGTTCTGTAATGCGATAGAAAAAAGCAATTGAAAAGTAAGAGTTGTTATTTTGAGTGCAATAGATTAAGTTCTGTAGGAACAGAACTAAAGTCTATGTTAGTAGATTTGGTAAAGTATTTTTAAGGTAATTTCAAGCAATTTTGCTACAGAAATGCTTTACTCATTTATTGTCAATAAAGGTGACCAGTAAATCAACTGTACTCAGTGATTTTCTTAAAAAGGATTCAGATTTTTTTCTTTAAACTTTTTGAACAGATAGAACCAAAAGCTCTCAACTATATGACAATTTTGATTAAATATTTTGGTTTATCAAAAATTATATATAAATGTAGCTTTTTAAAATATCCCTTAAGTCGCTAATATTTGCTGTGTATTTTAATAATACAATGCATTTATGAATATAAATACTTCAAATGATCTCTTATGAAGATTCTCAAAATCTCAAAAGTTTTTGTGTGTAAATGAGCACAAAATTGCACATTTTCAGAAACTCTCAAATTATATTTTCTCAAAAATGGCTCCAAATTTTCTTCCAAAAATGTCCGTGTGAAAAAAGGTTTTATTCTAATACGATATTCTCAGTTTCATTTCCATTAAGCTATTACAGGCCAGAAAAAGTACAATTTCCACTATATATTACAAAAAAGAAAACTAAACCACGTTAGTCGTAAATACTTTATTTACTACTAAATAAAGTATTAATTTCGTAGAAAGTGATTTAATTTTGAGAAATTTATTCATTAACAAGATGATGGAAAGATATAAGTGAAAAGATGTTAATGCCAATGTAACTTTATTTACATGGAAGAAAATGTTGTCAAAGTGAGCAAGACACAGATTCAATGTTGCAAAAACCATTACAGGCTGCTTGTGCCTAAAAAATGTATTTTCAGTAATTATTTTATTCATAAAATCATTATTATGTTACAAAACTAATAAATTTACTCATAGTAGTCAAGTGGGTCACTCACTTGAGATGGGCTTGGTACAGGTGCACCGAAGATCATGTGCATGTATGTAATGGTTCAGGTCCAAGATGAGCCAAAGGGCTTTGCTGGCATGATGTTTGAGGAGTGTGAGAAATCTCTTCACTGAAAGTCAGTGGGTTTTTTTTTTTTTATAAGAATTATTTCAAAATTTGTAAGTCAGTTATAAAATTAAATGAAGTTAATTGAAGTCCTTTTTACTTTGAAATATCAAAAAAATATGTACCTTTTGAAAATAAATTGTCTAAATATTGTTTTGTATAAGTAAGAAAAAAATGAAAAAAACACTTCGGTCATTTGATTTTGATTTTTTATCCAATTTGTCACCACGGAATGTAAATTTCCCTAATTTATTTTCATTTGTTGTCATATTGTTTATAAAATTTACAAATTTCATTTTAGTAAGGCATTTTCTTTTCAAATTCTTGTGAATTTACCTCAAATATCTGAAGATTTTTGGATATTATATTCAAATTAATTTTTTGCCTTTTTGTCTTTTGTTTGATATGCATTTACTACTCTCATTTGAATAACAAGATTTGTTTTATGATGCTGCCTGATATCAATAATTGGTTGGCAAAAAAAATACATAAAAACAGCTTTCACAATGTTTTTCTTTCCTAAGTCCGTATTCTTACTCTTCACTAATGTATGACCATTTGGGAATGTATAACTTCATGTATGATCATTTGGGAATGTTTGCAGCATTTGATTCCGCAGCAGTGTTTGATAAACAGCGTGCTGTGAAAAGTTAAATTGGATAATTTCTCAAACTCTGGCCCAGCTATTGCTCTGAATAATGCAAGACATTCTCTGCAGGTTGGGGTAGGAAGTACAATGTACAAACAAACGTAGAGTAAAGAAGGTATCTGCATTCATCTAATCCTGTTCTGCCATGGCCTGTTTACAAACAAGACCCACTTAAAACAGTAGGATTTTTAAACAGCTGGTAACCTGAATCCCTTTATCAGTTATTTTTTGCTGCTCCTATAACCCTCATTGGAACTTGGATTGTTTTAACATTTTTTGTCCTTTCTTGCAGTTGTGTAATCCAATCTATGATATCTCAGTGTATTTGCTTCATAACTCAACCACTGTCTTAGGATGTCAAAAGTTTTAGATGGTGCAAAATTCAGCATTTCTTCTAGGAAGACTGGCCTGGGCAGTCACATAGGTCAATCTCTCCTCTCCTTTTGGAAAATCAAGAAGTACTGGAGAGTACAATAAAACATTGTTGGAAATCTTGAAATGTCAATAAAGGACAGGAAAAACAACTAAAAATAACGCAGGAAATCTTACATTTTCATACCAAATTTATTTACAATGGAATATTTTATATATTATAGTTTTCAATTCACAATATTCATAAATAAATTCACAATGCTAGTTGTCTTTATGCTTTGTGCTAGCAACAATTTCTTGAAACAAATTAACAAAAGAGGCATTTGCAAGGCCAAGGCAAAGTGCTAAGGTCAGGGCTGCTTACAGAGTAAAAGACGCTGTGTTACTGGTGATTCCGTCGTAAATGAAAGTGTTGTGGATTGGCTTGTACTGAGAAGTGATGAATTTGATTGTCTCGTGGGCAATGCAACCACCAACAAATGCTGAAATAGAATGCAGCTCTCCACCACCATACCTGAAACAAAAGAAAATCAGTTCGTCAAGTAACGATAATATGTTATTAAAAGGAGGACCATGAGAGAAAGCTTCCAGAGTTCAGGTCTTCTCTCTCAAGTACACATTCTAATTTATAAATCTGTTTCACTTCTTGGGCGATTTAAGAATTTTAAGAGCTGCTTTTAGGTACACACAAAATATTTGCCTACAAGGAGAATTTCCTTATCTTCCACCCCATTTTCTGCTTTAATGACTTGGCCTAGCAAGACTTACTCTTTTCAAGGCTTTTTCTTTTTCTCCATTCTTTCTTTTCAATACTTTCTTCCTACCACTTCCATTAATGCACAAGGGATGTCCAGAAAATAAGTGATATTTGGCTATTAAACAATCTTAATGCATTGCAAAATATTGTCTCTAAAGTATTTTTCACATAATTTCTATTGTTCTCGCATCTCTCCGAGTGGAAATCGTTTCTGTAAACTCCCTTCTTAGTGTTATCGCCTGAGATAAAATCACATAGAATCAGTATTCTTCATTGTCATTGCTGAACTGCTGGCAAAAGAACATTTTAAAAAGAGGATCAGATGAAAATCACTTGATTGCTAGTTCTGGGCACTCAGCCAAAGTCTCAGCAACTCCAATAAGAATTTGGCTGGGTCCAGTTTCACCCAAATCTTTGCAGGCCAGACCCTGTACCATATGATTTTCATCAGTTTCTAAATTTCAAAAAATCTCAATCACTTCTTCCTGGTAGCAGTTCAATAATGACAATGAGATAAAGAATACTACATGGTTACTACCACTACTGCCCTTCAAGTGATGGTTTGTCTCACAGGCGGAACGTTTTGTGGCATGTGTTTATAAGAACTGGTACCTTTCTATGATACATATGCCTGAAGAATAGAGAAGTTATGTGAAAAATATATACTTGTACCTAACAATGCACGGAAACAATTGATGTACTAATGTCTCATGAAATATGCTTTCCAATTTAATTATTGTAACTTCTGACGTTCAATCAGCTGGAATGTGCTTATCCAATTAGGGGCATTAAAAACTCAATATTGAGTTGTAGCAAAACTCCTGATTGGATAACAGCATCCAGCTGAATAATCCCAGAAAGCAATATATTTAAATTGCAGATACTTTATAGATATCCCTAATATTTCTCCCCCTTGTATTTCATGCAGATCACACAAACAGTAAAAGATGCTTCAAAATGGGGTTAATATTATGTATGAGTTTTTAAAATGTCTATATTCTGTGATGTCCTCTCTTGTCATCAACATACAACAACAACAACAACAACAACAACAACAACAAAACAAAAAAAAAACCTCCAATAATATATTTGTGTATGTACTTGTTATTACAAATTTTCACAAAATGAATTTTACTATTATTAAAGAAAGAAGGTTCATCCACGAGGGTATTTATACAAAATGAATTTTAATGACACCCTTTTGTATAGGTACTATATAAAGTACTACTTACTGCTAACCAAGTTCACACGAACAATATTAAACAATGTAATTTAAAAATTACCAAAACCATTAAATACATTTTGAAGTCAAACAAACATTGCATCCTCAAATTATAAAACAATAAACAATTTAAAAATTCTCTTCGTTTAGCATCGGCAATTGGCATTTAAAGATTTGAAAGAATTCAAACATAATTTATCCTTCAACATGCACATGTAACTATGTATAATAAACCAATTTTTAGTTCAAATTATTTTGTTTATAAGTTCTAAAAATAATAAAGGAAAAGGGTTTAGTTTTACAATACATTTCATGTGAAAGACCTTTTATAACTTTTTGTCTTGTTCATTCCTCCAGAGACTTCCAAATGTAAGAATCGTAAGACTATAATTCTCAGTGCATGCTTTACACACAACACAAGGGCAATTGCAAAGGAGAAACAATCAAATTTTGGAAAAGAGAATTCATATTTTAGTTAATGATCCGAAAAAGTGATTGCACAAATAAATGTTTAAATTATTTGTGATACGTTTGATTTTAGAACAATAATTACATCATTAATTTCCTCAATTATTATTATTCTAAAATTTTTTTATTAAAAAAAAGCAATTTTAAGGTCTAAATTTTAATTGTCAACACTTACCTGCAAATTTCATGAACATAGTCATCCTTAGCCAAGGGTCCACAGCTCCACTCATTTAAGAGTTTTGACACACAAGATTTCAGCTTCACAATGTCTGGTTCCACCTGGTCATCGTATTCTCCAGGGTAAGTGCCATGCGCAATGCGGAAGCGATCAACACCCCTGCAAAAGCACTGCATAGACAAGGGCACTTTCAGGGTCTTCAAGGTGAGGAGCTAACTTCTGAGCAAAAAGCTTATTGTCATAGTCATCTGCAATGCAGGATCCTCTGACTAGATGCATTGTACTAGTATGTTTACAAAATAATTTCACATCTTTCTCAGTTATGCTATCGGGAGATTGGTTTATCTCTCTTAGCAGCTGCTGCACTCTTCGAAACATTACTTCTGCATCTTTGGCTGCTTGACTGTGGTACACCTGTTGCAAATGGATGTAGCGTTCTGTGTCAGCTGTCATGTCAGGAAGGGTGCCTCTCAAAGGTAATGCGCCAGCTCCTTCATTTTCAACAAATTCTCTCAAGGCTTTTGCCATAATCCAAAAAGGTTTACTTTTGGATGTGAGATTAATACATGCTTCATCATCAAGGATTTCTCGCACATGTGATGGTATGTTTGTGGGAGCCAATGTGTTAACTGCTTTAATTGCCTCTTCAAAATTCTCCTCATCATGTGGAATACCATCATCATTGTTGAGTATTCCAGCACGAATCAGCTTGCGTAAGCTCTCCTTCTCACGATATGTTTTAGGGATTTGACCTTCGTTTTCTTGTTGCCATTGCTGTAAGCACTTATACAGAATTACAACATAAGGGACATGAGCATGATCTTTGAACTCCATTTTACTAATATCAATGCTGTCCATTAATTCCTTCAGAGTAGGGAAAGGTTTGTCAAGGCGTAAATCTGGAACTTCATTATCAGGATGTGTCTCTATGACAGTGTGTTCCTGTACTTGAATTCTAGCATAACCAATAAAACCATAACTCTGACATGCAATGAAGGGAATTTCAAGTTCCCAGAGTTTTTTGGACAATCTTATAATGACCCTTTCTGATATCTGAGTGCTTATAACAACAGAGAAATTGTTGAAGAAATCAGGGTTATTTTCCAAGACTTGTTCCACACTTTCATCAACATAATCACCCCTAACATCTGGATTTAATTCTAGGAGAAGTTGAATGGTCGCCTGAGCTCTTGATTTTCCTACGCTATCATGGTCAAGAAAGAAGTTACACCCAATATCTTCTTCGGTAACCTTCTCTCCGTCTACGATGGTGAATGCTCCTATACCTGGAAGTATAAGAGACTTCAGAATTTCTGTACCCAAAGCATTGGCGTTGATAAGGCACACGTGAGCTGATTCCAGTGCTGCTTGTCCATGATCGCCCCAAAGTCTTAACTGTCTATCGTATTTCTTATTTTTTTCCGACTGTTCAGGTGATTTCGGTGCCGGCGACGACATATTGTCAAACAATTCAGAAGAAAACAATTCTCAATGTTGGTACCACTAATCACTATCAGTTACGTATAGTTGGTATACATGCACCAGGTTATCCATTCCATTGTTCACAGAGTACACATAGTTTTTGTTATTGAATGTCGGCGAATAAATGTTTTTCACTTTGCAAGAAACAAAAGCAAGGAGTGATTTGTATGTGATTAAGAAATAGAGAGGTAGATTCTCCTATACTACAACATGTGAAATATCAATTTGCATATGGTACCACTGACAGATCAGTACAACTTGGAAAATGGAGTCGATGAGTGATGATACACGTGTGGTAGCAATAGGGTATCTTGAGGAAACAGAATCATGGAAATTGGAAAGTCGTTTCTTTCCTAGTAAAGTTGGTGGAAAGCCAGCATGGTTGGATTTAGCAAACTTGCCTAGTAATGAAGATTTGAAGTGCCCCAAATGTCAAAATCCATGCATGTTTTTATGTCAAGTTTATGCACCATGGATAGATTTGGAAAGCTGTTTTCACCGAACAATTTTTATATTCTTGTGTGTGGATGCTGATTGCTGTGAAGAAAATGAGAATAGGACATTCAAAGTGTTTCGATGTCAATTTGGAAGGCGAAATGATTTCTTTCCTTATGATCCACCCATTGATGATGAAAATTGGAGACCTGACTTGAAGGCAGATTCGTACAACAAATTATGCATAGTATGTGGTGCTAAAGGAACAAGTCACTGTGGTCGTTGTAAGAAAGTTAATTATTGTAGTAGGCAACACCAAATTGTTGACTGGAAGACTGGTCATAAGGAAATGTGTCGATCAGGTAATGTAGTGTAATGTATGCAATATTTTCCTCCAAAAGTTGACTATCTGAAGGGAAGTTGGAATTTTGAACTTGGTATATTTTTGTTATTTGGTGGCAAGATAATGGGCAATTTGTAGTTAATGTTAATTGACAGAATCGTATTTTTACATCTCTTGAGATCTTGAATATTCAATTTAATACATGTGAATATCAATTTTATTCTCATTATTCAGAAAGCAAAGCTCTAAAATTAGGGGAACTATTCCTTCTAACCCTTGTCTCATTTAAACATCCAATGAAGGTGTTTAACTATTAAAATCTAAATTTAAGCTAGAAAAATTGTCACACCTAAAAATCTCCATTTCCCTCTACACAGCTATACAGTGCCTACCAAAAGAATAGGACTGCCCTCCCCATCACATTCCTGTAAGATGTTCTTATATGTTTGTTGAGTGTAGTTATCTTGTGCCATACTAAATTAAGCCTTACCCTAATTAAGCCCAAAATGAGCAGTGTTTCCATAAAATAACAGACTGCTAACTCAAAAAATGAAGGAATTCTGAAAGCTTGTATTTATTGGTAGAAAGGAAAAAAAAATTCGAAGTAAAAGGACTATTACTCTTATATTGACCAATTGTGGTTTTTGAAATGTACTCACTTGTTTTCACAAATATACTAATTTGGCTATACTAAAGTTTCCTGAAAAATTGTATTGAAGAATTTGTGAAGCATTTTCCTCTTTTGAGAAATAGGAAAAATAAAACATAAAACAATCACTAGAAATTAAAATTTCATGCCAATTAGCCTTAATATTTAGTTTATATTTAGTAGATTAGTAATACCAAAGACTAAACTCACTAATGGTGCACAACTTTTAATTTCTACTGATTGTTTTACATGTTTTATTTTTTTATTTCTCAAAACAATTTCAATTGTTAGCCATGTTTCTGAAGGAATTTTTATTGTTCCACTGCAAATACATGTAATAACGAACAATTTTAGGAAGTGTACGTTTCCGTGAGGTGTTTTAAAATGCTGTAACTGTTAAGAGTCCTTACTCTCACACAGGATTTTTTTTTTTAATCTAAAATTGACAAGATAGACTTGTTTTTATTAATAATGTAAAATTTAGAACATGGACTTAATAAAAAAAAAAAAATGAATATCATCAAAAGACAACAATGATTGCGAGTTAAGGCATGAGAACTACAGAACAAACTACAGAATAATAAGAAATTACAATAATAAATAGTGAAGATAGTGGTATTAAAAATGAAACTATTTAAAGTTGTTCTGCATTTATATTAGAACACAGTAAGGAATGAAGTATGAGGTAACAGAAATCTAAAATACTTTCTCATTTTTGGCAATTTTAAGTAGTAATGTGTAAAGATTTTATTTATTCTGGAAAAGTAGATCCTACTTGCTACTATTTGTACAGGAGAAAAAAGATCATAGTGAAGTTAGTTTTTTGGAAGTTTTCATTAATTTTAATATTTGGTTGTGATTTATTGTTTTAGTCAGTTACTTAATCTGATACAGTGAAACCTCAAGCGGACCACATAAATAATACTTCAAAATTATTTTTTTAGGATAGTCGTCTTAAAGGGAACATCAATCTATTAAGCTGTACTCGTTACTCTTGTGACTACTACAATAGACTCTGGTTTCAAATGAAAGCTTTATTGCATTGCATCATTAAATTATTTTGATTTGTGTTTATCAATTAATATGATTACAAAAAAGTATAGTACAGTATACTTTAAGAATTGTCCTTCTGCAGGTTATTGTCCTTCTCCACATTATTGACATAAGGTGGTCCTCTTATTATCGTAATCTAGGGGTATTATTTCACTTCTGTGAAATTATCTTTCAACATTATAATGCAATAGTTTGTCTACATTTCCTGGAAGGTATCTCCTTTGCAGTTATCATAAAATCTTACGCACTCGATCGCTGTTGCTTATCTGAAAGGCAGCAAAACTGGCTTGGCTTACAGTAGTATATGAACTCTTGGATTTATTATTTTAGTGTGAGGTTTTCTGCTCATCGTAAAGGGAATGCGATATTAAATTATGTCAAAAAAATCGTGGCTGTTGGTTGGGAAGAGGTATGGTCAACTTTAAGGGGGTAAAAATACTTTGGTCTTACGGAATAGTTTTTCCATTCCATAGAAAACTGGTCTCGAAAAGGACTGGCCTTCTTAAAGAGGTTGTCATGCCAAGAGGTTTCATTGTATTTAATTGATTCTTTAGTGCTGTGATTGATTGGTTGTAATATATGGTAGAATTTCATTTACCTTCTTTATTTGTAAAGGAAAATTGTTTTTCAATTTTTTTAAGAAACCTGAGTGTGCTACTGATGGAGAGGGAATTTTCCCCAAATGAATGCATCAAATGGATTTAAGACCAAAACAAATAGAAGATCACAGATAGGTACAGGAGCACCTGCAACTCATAACACATAATACCATAAGCTACAACACATGTTACTGTCCTGCATAGCTCAGAAACAAAGCATCTGAAAACCAGATTTTTGGTCCTTCTATTATTAAATTTTCATTCTGTGACATGGTCCAGCAGAAACATTTGAAGTTGGATTCTGGTGCAAGATTTACATTCAAAGGAGGGAACATTTACATGGGTTCTAATAGTCTCAATTAAATGATGAAGGGCAATTTGGTAAAGAAGGAATTGGGGTGATTGGATTAAGCTCAGAAGCAAGTTAAAAAGTTCCAAGGCAGAGAAAAAACATGACTGTAATTAATAAAATTAAATTTAACAAACATCAGGTACGGAAAACTGAACATAAAAAAGTAATTACAAATTAAATTAGGGACTAAGGTTTCTTTTTCCTCCCAAAATTCTCTCTGATAATGAAGTTGTACTATACATGTGTTAGTCACATTCGTATTATAATGGAACTGTATGAGCTTGGTTTTTAAGCTTAATGTGATGATGGACAGTTGCTGAAAACTTGTGGTTTTAATTAATTGTGCTTGCATGTCCCAGGTATAATGAAACCTGAAAGCAAGTCGATGCGGTGCCTGTGGTTGCTACCAGAGTTTGAATTGGTGACTGGACGCGAGGATGAAGAGAGTGAGGAGGAGGCATCGTGTAGCAGTGGAAACTGCAGCTCCAATGAAGATGAGGAAGAAGACAGTGAGGAAGCGGAGAAGAAGAGGCTAGAGGAGTTCAGAGACCTTGTGAAGCAGGGGAAGGCAGGCACATTTCAAGGTACTTTGGAGATTCAATTCAATTCAATGACTTATTTTACGTGGTAGGACTCAGGCCATTATGCCTACTCTTCCATCTGATCACACAAATTTCATTAAGCTCCTTTCACTGTTTAGTAGAGATATCATCATAGTTTAATATAACAGTTGCGAAGCTCCCTGTCATTTTTTTTGTCCGGTGCGACCTCAGTGCTCCCAGTGGCAAGCAATAGGGAGCATCAGTTTGTTCAGGTACAGCATGTATATTTGCATGCTGTTAACACGTGGTTTACTTGATGGTATGTGATAGCAATGCAATTATGATGCAGTGAGTTGCATCAATTGAAAATTATTTATTTTCCGTTCTTAGCTCACTCGCCATTGTTAAATTGTGATTGATGACTTTGCGTCCTGCATACATTTATAAACACTTAAAAATGCCAACAACATACGGGAATGCCTGTAGTGCTATAAATTGTAGCAACAATCAAAATAATTCACCAAATGTATCCTTCTTTAGGTTATCTAAAGATACAGAAAAAAAAGCTTTGACAAAATAGTTTGTCAGTGTTATTTCAAAGTGCATTTGCACTAAACTGATTCCAACGTTTTCTTGTTTACTTTCTATTGAACCGCCTAAAGAACAAAAAAATACACACTAATCTATTGATTAGTGTGTGTTATTTTGTTCTTTAGGCGATTCAATAATTTTGGTTTTTAAGAAAAATTCTGTGTCGGTTAATAAATACCATGTAAATCTTGATTTATGCTATTTTTAATTTATTATCATATTAAAAAATCTCTTGAGGACTGGTTCACCTAAAGAGAAAAGCAGAATCACCCCTGTGTTCTGACAGGAGACCCTTGCCCTTTTAGAGATTCAATGGCTCATATCATCATATTAAAATTATTTATTTATTTATTTATTACATATAGTTACAGGCAATCACCCAATTATCAAATATCATTTACATTATTATTTATATTACAGTATTATCGAAAATCATTTAGTAACAGGTTTTTATAAGTTTTTTTAAATTGATATGGTGAACAAAATAAGTTATAAAAGTTACAATTTGCACTTCTACACATTTTCCATAATGGCGCATAATAGTACAAGGTTGATCTCGCAAAAGGAATATTATATAACATGCTATCTGTAGAACGCAAATCACGCACTGGATTAGCCCAAGGAATTGTACAATATAATTCTGAAGAGTCTATATCATGATTAATAAGATTATACAGAAAAAGTACGTCAAAATAATCCCTGTGGGAGTGTAATGAGCTGATATTCAATCTAGTTGCGACTTCAAAATAATTGTGACTGAATCTAGGAGATGGAATATTGAGCTTAAAGGCTTAAAATTATAATTATTTTAAAATATTATTGTAACATCTAGGGGTAGGACTCAACAAGGTTTTTCATGTAGTTTTCTTTGATTAATAAAGCAAATGCTGAGATGGTCACTTGTTTATTTTCTGCACAGTAAGTGTGGATTTTATCATCTCTCTTTGAGAGTAATACATTTGTATTTTATGATAAAGGCTCTAGCCAGATAAGGGGATTTTCCGGCCTAAGTTTGCAATTCGACTCAGATTTTTCCCACATGTTTAGATGTAGAAAATATTATTATTTTCAAAGTATGAGGTTAAAATATTCCCATAACGTTTTTTTCGTGTTTAAATTCAGAAAATAATCATTTTGTGGTATTTATTTTATTTCTTTGCTTCTGATATGAACTTGGCTGTAATAATTGGTTAAAGCAATAACTTGTAGATGCTTTTCAGTTCATAAATAGCGTAATAAATTGATTAAAATAATTTTCTTCTATAAAAATGTTAACCAAAAATTTAATATTTTTATAAATATTCACACAATTCATAAACTTCCAGAAGGAGTTTCAGATAGTGCTACTCATGAAACATAGACAATTTCTTATGCTTTTGTGTGCTCCTACAGGCAGATGTTTAGGATTTGATTTACGACCTTTGATTTTGTAATCATGCTTTTTAAAGATTTCAGTGTCTTAAATAATATGTTTATAAAATATGTAATATTGTCAAAATTTATTTAAAAAATAATAGAAAATGTCTTAGTATTGTTGGTAATGTTTATTATACATTGAATAATATTTTGTCTTCAAAATAAAAATTATTTATATATCAAAATAATAAATTGGGAGCAAACTGGTCAATGCTCCTAGTCAGAAGAACGTTTGTTTACATTTACTGGATTAAACTGGAGTTTGAAAACGTTCGTACAACAGGTAATAGTTAATTATGTAGCTGATAGTGTAATAATTTAAACTTTTTTCCCATAATACCGTAAACGGCTTCTACATCTCATTGTAGTTTTGAAACGAGTTGAGTTTCGTTTGATTCCTCTGCAGTCAACTGATTTCTTTTACCTTTTAATGTGTAGCTCAAGTTCAAGGTTTTCTGTTAGAATTTCATTTATCTATCTATTTCACACAGGCAATAATGCGGTGGATGATGAGCTCCTCCGAATGGCAGCCCAAGATGAAGACAAAGTGTTTGTGCGGTTCCGCTCCAAGGTGGCCAAGTTCCCACAGCAGGTGCTGCGTTATGAGAGAGGTGGGCGACCCCTCTGGCTCACCTCAGACAACATTCCTGCAGCCAATGACGTTCCACCTTGCCCTTACTGCAAGGCACCTCGTCAGTTCGAGCTTCAAGTGAGTTCCACTGGAAGTATTGTAGACATTTGGCTCATGAAGACCCCTTTCCTCTTTCAGTTCATAACAACCACTGATAACAACCACATCATACCCATTACCCTTCCTGCACCTCACTGGAAATACGCTGTAACCGATCAGCTTCCAGAGAGGCGCAGGAGGGGACATCACCTCTGGTGGCAGCAGTTTGTGCATCTCGGTGCTACGAACTTCACGCGCCTACATCGTCTTACCAACGATTGCGTTAGTTTTACTCAGCTCCTTCAATGTGAAATCATCTCAAATGTGAATTACGCTTCCCAATAGCATTCGCAAAGGAGGCACATCACTTTTGTTGGTAGCGTTTGTCGCCAGTTAGCTCTGGTGACAACATGTTTTGCACATACATCGTAATGATCGCGTATTAACAATTTCATAGAATCGTTGTGGTTGACATTTCCTCCCGAAACTGTGATTTCACAAATGATTCTGTCATTTATATGTTCAATTTCAATTGTTCCATACTTATCAGAATTTTGATAATTTAGTAACAAAAGCTTCTCGAACATGGTAAAATACTATTTGATACCTCCTTATCTTTCTTATGCACTTAAGGCTCCATTGCTGATATTTCCAATAATTTTTATGACCTCCCAAAATTTACTACTACGCCATTTTTGCGATTCTTTTGATAAAAAACTGACTTCAGGCTACTTTTATCCTCTTTGCCATTAGTATTAGTTAGTATTAGTTGCGCAACGTAAGTTAGAATAGTTATAGTAGGCCGCTAAGTTAAATTAGAAATAGGTTACACAAAGGTTTGAATATAGTTGACCGATGACGCTGAATTTCAACAGAGCCGGAACCCCTTCCTCCACGAAATTACAATTCTCAAGTACACAAACCAGACTGTTCAGGAGAAATTAATCCTATTCACTTTCATTAACATGTGCATTTTTAAAAATTATATTCATTAGACAGCAAAACACAATAACTGTCTTATTCAGAGAATTCATTCCAAACTCGACAGAATTTCAAACACCACTATATCGAAGTATACAATACCTCACAAGTCACCAACTCAATATATCCGGTTCGATACTTGTACAAATTCTCTTTCTTTCTATTCTTCCTTTTCTATCTCATAACTTTAATGACCCCCGCATCTCTTGGTTTACGGAATTATTGGCAACGGTTTCTCATTTAAGACACAAACGTGCCATGTCGCAGTATTAGACCATGAACTTGTCTTGAGGCGATCTTACGCTAACTCAAAAGCAGATACCTGGCAAGTCGCGTACAGAAATAACAACACTTACTTTCAGTTTGCTGCTGATGTCATTCACCCCACCCTCCCACCGGCCGTGGTTCTTGAACTACACAACATGTTATTACATAGAAATACGCACACGAGCATCGTTAAAAATCATTAACAAAACGAAATCCATACTCGTTTAATCGATGTCACATTGTTTTTGTGACTGTGTCATTTAAAACGGTCTTAGCACAATTTAAGGGCACATCTCATTTCAACTGAAGAATCATTCAATTATTCTTGCAAAGACAAATACTATATAATTAATGATAAAAATAACTCTTCCTTTGGGAATCTCTTAATTAGCAATAGAATGCAAAACAATGTTAATAATGAAAATAATAATGATATAATGATGGTAATATTCACAAAGATGAATACAATGATGATAATATTCACAATGATGAATACAGAAATAATGAAGGAAACAATTGTATGAACTATAATATCTGTATGAATGATAATGTGCAATCAAATTGCGTTTGTTTTAATTCTCAATGGAGCGACTACTGCAATAATACGGAAATATGAATACGGATTGTGTAAAATTATAGAACGATCCCCAAATGAATGGCCACTGCAAAGAATAAGGAAATATGAATACGGATTCTAAACAGTTTTATAATAACCCCCATATTAATGACCACTGTAAAGATGAAGAAAAATATCAATACGGAATGCGAACTTCATTATATCAAACTCCTAATGACTATTACAAATAATTTGGAAATATGAATATAGATTTTGAGTACAGTACTACCCCACATCCAATTAGTGAAACTAGCATCACTATTATCCTTTACCGCACTAAAAAAAACTACCATTAGCCAAATTGCAAAACAAATTTAATCAATATTTTCGTTTATCACAAGTCTAACCTTATGAGCGAAAGAAAATTATTGACCCCCCCAACCAGATTATTGACAACATATCTTTGTTACTGCATTATATAAAACCTCAATTTACCTTCAATACAAATATATCCACCCATGCTTTAAAAACTTATCCTTTCCAAAACTTTTCATCGAACATACCATTAATCTCCAATCAATCAATCATTCCTCTTCCTCAAGAAAGAAACCTACCTTCATCACCCATAAGTAATACCTCTGTTGAGACCAAGACCAAGGACCCCATCTCAAGATGGCCTGTGAGCAACCACTCTTGGAGTCACCACCAACGTGCCTCCAACCTGTATGTATCTGTGCCTGGACTACATCATTCAAGTCCACTTCAAAGGACACAGTGTCAACATGTGTAACTTTCTAGTTAATAATAAAACAACGAAGTGCCACAAAACAGTGAACCAATTCCAAACAAGTAAGATATAAACTTCAAACATGTTAAGGTCTTCACATTTATAGTGACAAACAATAAACGACAACGAAATGTATCAAAAGTTATTTTTATTAATTAAAACAAGAGACTGAGCTCAAAATCATGGTGCAAGAGAAAATAGATGTGTGAAATCTCTGCCGAGTGTTCATTTAAACATGAAATGACAGTGCAAAATTAAGAAGTGAAATAGAAACTACAAATTACAGTGAAACCCCTATTTTACGCCATTCCAGGGACTGGTAAAAAAAAATGTAAAATCGAGGAAATGATTTTTCTGCACAGATTTTATTCCAGAACACTATTTACATTTTGGAAACTCAATTCTAAAGTCCATAAAATTCCAAAAGCCCACAAAATTTAAAAAATACACAAAATTCAAAAAATACACAAAACTCTAAACTCCTACAAAACTTTTTAAAATACATAAAATTATAAAAACAAAAAATTCTAAAAAAACAAAAAACACATTCTAAAAATAATAAATAACATTAAAACTGAATAATATATTAAAGGGAAGAACTGCAAACAATCACTTTTTCACCCAATCTAAAATGGACATTTGCTTTGTGTTTCCATGCTGTTTTACAGCATAGAGTTTGTTTTCAATGTCACTGCATGAAATCAACACACTTTCTTCTACATGAAACTGTTGAAAATATTTCCTTGCTGTTTCAAGTCCTCTAACAGCTTGCATGAAGGTAATCTTTTCCTCGTCTTCCTCTTCCTCATCGGCAACTTCAGACATTTCATTTCCTGTAGTGGGAGTTTCTTGATCAAATATCTGGTCAATAGACTGAACATCACAAGTTGTTAGGTCATTGTCCACCCTCACATAATCTTGAAAGTCACAGTCACAGGGCTTCAATGAAAGCTAGTCTTCCTTTTCATGTGGTGTAAAATTGGGAGATCAATATTTTCCATTTCTTTTTCAAATTGAAATCCACAATTTTTGAAACAATTTTGCACTGTTTCAGGAGATATTTGTCTCCAAGCTTCCGCAACAAAATGTAATGCTTGAAGCATGTTCAATTTCATTTCTGACACATCTTCAAGTATCCCACCATCTATCATTGCAACAGCTTTTCTTATAAGCTGCTTCCTATAATGGCACTTAAACGAATGGATGATACCCATGTCCAGTGGCTGTAGCTGGCTGGTGCAGTTTGGTGGAAAAAATATTACTTTAACATTTCGCAGCCCACTTACTTCTTTTGGATGAGCAGCACACTGGTCAATAAAAAGTACAATTTTTCGATTCTTGGCCCCCATCTGCCTATCTAATTGTACTAGAAACTCTTCAAAAATTCTTCCAGTCATCCAGGCTTTTTGATTTGCTTTATATTTTGTCGGAAGGGTTTTAATGTTTTTGAAACATCGGGGGCTCTGGAACTTCCCGATAACCAAAGGAGGCAATTTTTCGCTTCCGTCGGCATTGCACGCCAGTAGCACGGTGACTCTGTTTTGCTTTGGTGCCTCCATGGCACGGGTCCCCTTTAAATGCCAAGGTTTTGTTGGGCTGGAGATTGAAGAATAGTCCAGTTTCGTCGGCATTGAAAATATTCTTCGTTTCGTAGCCCTCCGTTAGCTCGTGAAGTTGCTGTTTCCAGTCCGAAACGGTGGTGGGATTTACACTTGCAGATTCTCCTGATATAGTTTTGTATATTAGATTTTGGCGCTTTTGAAGCGGTCCAGCCAGCCATTGGACGCCTTGAAGTCTTCAATTCCTAGTCGTGTTGCTATATGTAGCGCCTTTCTCTTAAATGAGATCCATCGATGGCTAAATTCGAAGTTCTCGCTTGCTTGAACCAACTCGCGAGTGTAGTTTCCAATTCTTCCATTGGAGACATTTTCAACGATTTTCGCGACT
This sequence comes from Acheta domesticus, assembly GCA_031308135.1. NCBI lineage: Eukaryota > Metazoa > Arthropoda > Insecta > Orthoptera > Gryllidae > Acheta > Acheta domesticus. Next base: position 45,096,341 of record JAHLJT010005437.1, on the reverse strand, counting down.
TCGAAAACGAAGGGCCGCATCTCGAGAAACACTTCTCAATTTGTTCACGCTGTTTAAAATGGAATTTAAAGTGGTCACATTTAAACCCATTCTGGCGGCGAGGTCTACTCGTTTCCCGACGTGAGCATCTACTTCATCTAAAATACGCATTGTTTCATCTATTGAAAACGATTTGCGTTTTTTTCCCCGCGTGCGAAAACATTTTCTTCAATAAAGCAACACGTCCAGAAAACAGAAAAAACAGCAATTGGCGACAAACACACTCGAAATGAAACACGTGGCTAAGATTCCCGGAACTTTACTCAACCAACCAACTCACAACATTAATCAACACATACAGAGGCTTTCCAATTCCCGCTTCCACGTTTTATCACGCGGTGGAGAGGGAGACGCCTTAACGAAGCTCCTGATTGGGTGATAGTGTCCCCTTCTCCGTCAACGGCGAATAGCAAATCACAACATTTATATGTATCCCCATCACCCTCAGGCATCGGCAACGCCGCCTTTTCTTTCAGAAAGTCCGTCTAAATTCGAGATTTGCCGCGCAAAAAAAAAATCTTAAAATCGGGGTTTTACTACACAGTGGGACTTAACAAATTAGGCGTAAGATCGAGGAAAACGTAAAATCGCGAAAACGTAAAATCGAGGAAAATTTTACATTGCTTATATGGGAGTTTTAACGGGACCACTAATTTATGACGTAAATTCCGGGAAAACGTAAGATCGGGAAACGTAAAATAGGGGTTTCACTGTATATAGTTAAACCTACTAATAAAAAGAAAAAAAAAAGAGACCTCTGAAAACATTTTTTTAAAAGCATGTATAAACTATCACAATCATATTTATGTTCATGTTGGTGTAGGAAATGTATATGTGTTATTGGCTTTTGTTATTACTGTATATTGCATATTTAACTCTTGTATCTCCATTCTATCATTCCTTTAATTAGTCTTCCCCTTTACCAAAGTCGAGACGCTGCATCTACACTTTCGGCAACCAACCGTACCATCGAAGACCGTACTGAAGACCGTCACCATCACTTCAAGATAATCAGCATCCACACTGACGACCACCCACAACATCCTCAACGAAAAACGCCGCCAAGTAGCAACATTTTTTTGAGAAATAAGGGAGCCATGTGATAAGCCAACCATTAACATTTGATTTATTAAATCAAATTTATGGCAATATTCTGTATTATTATAAACTATTCCACTGCCATGTGGCTCCGAGCTCTGTCGAACGGAAAAATCTCCACTCTATGAATTGGAAAACATGTTGACACCTCTCTGGAGATCCGCCTTCCTTTCTAAAAACTTCCAGAAGATTTCCGCAAATACCATGATGATATATAAGGACTGCCCAAGCTGCTGAAGGCAGTTCAGACGACAGCCATGCCAGGAAGTGGTTCCCTCGGGAGCCGTGCCAGAGGCAGTTCCGATGACAGCCACGCCAGAGGTAGTTCCGGCAAGAGCCACGCCCGAGGCCCACACTACACTACCATGAGAAGCGATGAGCCCTACTCTGCCACCGCTTCTGAGAAAGCAATGGGTGAATGGTGTAACGATATGGTAAGAAACCACCGTCGTCAAACTCTACTCCCCGCTTCGTCTTCCTGAAGTGTTCTCATCTCTCCTTCCCCATCTCTTCTCCATCTCTCTCTAGTAATCACATGATGCAGTAAATAAATATTATGTTTTGAACTTGTAGACATTTGGCTCATCAAGACCCCTTTCCCCTTTCAATTCATAACAACCACATTATGCCCATCACCCTTCCTGCACCTCACTGGGAATATGCTGTCACCGATCAGCTTCCGGAGAGGCGCAGGAGGGGGACATCACAGTTGTTTTGTTATATATAATATAAATACTATTGTAAAGAGTTAACTCTTGTCAATATTGCATTTATAATAATGTATATTTTGAAAATTTTGTGTTTAGCAACTATTGCACAGTACCAGCAGAGAAAAGCAATGTAACTCATGACAGGTTCATTCAAAACTAACTTGAAAGGGGGGGAGGGATTGATGGCAATGTTTCATTGTGCTTTTGTCTCTCTCCACTATGAGACACTGGTGTATCACTGTAAGAAGTAGGAATATTGATTCCAAAGCATGGAGAGAGGCCTGTTGAGTCTGTCTGACTTGTCTCTTAAGTGAGGGTTTTGTTCTGAGGTCATTTCACATAAATAATGCACAGTTTGGTAACACTGACAGTTGAAAGATGCAATGGTACTGATTGTTTGCATCACTTGTAATTCAAAGTTTGAGGAAGAAACACTTATATCAGTTTCATCAATAATTTGTTTCGTTATTAACAGGTCTTAGAATGAATCCGGCTCAGGTCTTGGATGCTGTGAATGTAGCCAATCAAAGATTGCATATTAAAATCGGAACTTTACAGGCTAAAAATCTGACTGAAATCCATAATGCTTTAAGGCTAAATGTACCGAAAAAAACTTGTAGGAAAATTCAATAGATCGCAGCACCATCAGCAGGAATTTACTTTACCGATAACGTCTGAACAAATGATCCGATTTTCGATCTGTAAACGGCATTTGACTCCTGTTTATAATAGAATTTACGCTACGAAGCCCTTTTTCCAAAAAAAACTAGCAGAAACTCGATTTTTAAAATTTTTCTCCCACTTCCGGGAACAATTTCAAAATGTGGGCTTATAGCGCGATGGCGACACGCTTCCAGAATCCAACGCCGTGTCAAACATGCAAATCGGATAAATAGGAGCGACGGTAAGTGAAATTTCGAAAAACACCTCACCCCACTCCCCCCTTCCCATTCCCTTTCCACGCCGCCGGGACATCCACCCCTTGTGGGCCGGGCGGCGCGGCGAAGCCGGCACGGGCGAGCCGGCGCGGCGACGGGCTCGAAACGGGCACGATGCAACAAATTCTCTACTCACTACAAATGGTACAGCATTTGGTGCAAAACTAAATATTTGCCTGCAAATATCAACATATATTAGACAATTATAACTCCTTTTCATACAGCTCCATTAGGTCACAACAATGACACTAATTCACAGATATTCGCGAGCGCAAAGTGAATTCCATTGTTGCAGACCCTGCATTGTCGCTATTCTGAGAGCTATTAATTCTTTTTACTTATTTCAAATATTTCAAAATAAACAATTTCTAAAATATTAATGTGTAAGTCTATAACAAAGTTCGAATGTAAGAAACGAAGAAAGAAATAATATACAAAATTGCACATTCTAATTTACGACGCATCCAGCTGTCCGAAGCGCAATAAATTTACAGCGGCCTATTACGTTTGTCACAAAATTAAAGAAAAAACTACTCGTATTTTGAAAAAATTAAGCATGACCGTATTTATTTTATTTATTTATTTGGCAATATTCGGAATTGCCACATACTCTTTCTTGCCAGCTACCATCTATCATCGCCAAAAGTATATTTTTTTTGTCATTTTCTTAATTTTTCGGTTTCCTATTGATAGAACGGAAACATTAATTTTAGAATATTAAAGAACACAAAAACCTAGCCGTAAATGGCAATTTTCTTTTAAAAATTATGTGCCGTTTAAGAGAAAAATGGCGTTTTAGCACTACTAAAAATGCGAAAGTTGAAGCTCATTTTCACAGAAAATTTTTGAGTTTTCAAAATACTTTATTTGAAGTTATTTGAAGCACTCACACTCACAAATATAATCATCTTTACAAATTGCGGATAATGTGCATATTAAAGATGTGAGAGATCTTTCAAAAATTTACATTTATATAATTTTTGAAAAAAACAAAAAAAACTCAAAATAAACTTCACGCTATACTAATGAGTGTAATTAGCACTATCCGTTACAAAAGTTTCAAGAAAAAAATTGCAGCCATATACGAGAAAATGACGTTTGAGCATTTCTGAAAATGCCGAAATTTGAGCTACTTTTCACAGAAAACGGTAGTGTTTTCGAGAAACTTTACTTGACATTATTTAAAGCATATATACTCGTAAATATAATAATGTAAAAAAATCGCCGATAATGTAAATATTAACGACATGAGAGACAAGTAAAAAAATTTACATTTTGGTAATTTTTGAAAAAAACCAACCTATAGAGCGATATGGCTTTTACGTCATCTGATAGAGTACATTTACCACTCTCCCTACCAAAAGTTTAAAGAAAAAATTTAGAGCCGTTTTTGAGAAAATGTTGAAAATCCCCGGGGGGCTTCATATAAAGTACCCCCAAATTTTAAAGAATCTTTTTCAAAATCACAAAACTTCGACTAGAATCAGATCGGCTAGGGAATATCAATTTTGAAGAAAATCGACCGAACGGTTTAGGCGCTAGCGTTGACCACAGACGGACAGACGGACGGAATGCCGTCAATCGATTTTTAAGTATAAAGAAGCAACAAATCATGGATTTTGACCACACCACGAGATAGAGGATTTTTTTTCTTAATTTAGCAACTGGTTTTATCCACTTATTCGTTTTCACGGCCCGGCAATTAATTTTTTTCCGCCGAAAATTGGCCATTTTTTCGCGCAGCATTACATAACTTTCCCTATACTACGTATATCACTCCGTGTATACGTACGTATACGGGAAAGTAAAAATGAACTAATTGCATAAATATCACCCATATTCCATCTCCTCACATCGTATTTTAGATATATTTTACTTCTAAGATCTTCCATTACCATTTCACTACCGGAAAGAACAAGCAGAGATAACGCAAGAGCTCTTTTATCCTACGATTCGATTGATCATTTCAAAACGGCGTTTGTCACCTTGATAGAATTCACCTGGTTAATTCCCTCTTCCAAGAAAAACAGCCGAATCGAATTTTTAAAATGTTTTTATACTTGCGGACATATTTGAAAAAGTGGTAAAATAGCGCGCTGGCGAGATGCACCCTGAATCTAACGCCATATCATACACTGAAATCGGATAAATAGACTTCTCTAGTCATGTAAAAAAATGATCTTCAGTAACGTCAAAATTCTGTTTCGCGGTACTGCTTGACGATCTCATGGCTAAAGTCCGGATCTAATGTGATTACATATGTTTTGTCTACTGTTCTCATTTTGTAATCTTGGCGAACTGTTGCAATCCTAACAAAATATTTAAATTTTTCGTTACAAATTTTATACTGTATTACGTATTTTACATATTTTGCTGATCATTTAATATCTGCTTAACAGTATATTTATTATTTATTAATTATTAAGATATTTTCACAAATCTACCAAATTTTCTTGAAATTATTTCCGAAAATATATTTAATTAATTTTGAAAAATAGTTTTTATTTAAATGTGTGTTTATATTTTAGCAATGAGCGTATTTTGTCTAATACTAATTCAGAATTGCTGACATTCCTATGTGCTGCACATAAAGATTTCGAACAGAGTGCTTCAAAGATTTTCTGTTCGTCTCTGAGTTTTCTACGTGCATCTCTTTGTTTTCATTGCTGATAGAGAGAAATAAAAAAAACAGTAGGCAGAAAAAGAAGTTACTTTTAAATTCGATATAATTAATATTTTATTAATGGAATTTCAAATTGTGAACATTTATTTTACTTTATCTCTCTTCTCAATCTTCTTACGAAGAGAAAGTTATATCGTGCGCAGGAAAACTCTCAAAGCCGAGTCCTGGTAATGAAAATGTGGATAAATCCTGTTGTTGTATAGCAAAGTACTTCCTGTAACTCGTGGTGTAGCCAGAATCCATGTTTTGTGGGTCCTTAATACCGAAAAATTGATTGAGGGAAAAACGTCCGTCAGTCTCTCTGGTGTATGTGAACAGCATTAGCGTTTACACTGCGTACAAATTTTTCCAAACTGGAAAAAAAAACTGCTGTCGATCTACTGTCAGTCGAAGCTCTGCAATTTTCAAAAACGTGCATTACTTTTTGGAGATACATTACACGAATCCCCCCGGATATTTTAAGTAATTGCTCAAATATGGCTCCAAATTTTTTCTTTATATTTCTCGTAAAAATGGAATAAAATACACATGGCTTAGGTCCGATTTCACTGATAACTGAATTTTCGAAAATTGCAAAAGATTGAATTTTTTCGGCGTTTCCTACAATTACAATATTGACGATAGAGACTTTTCCTTTCTAAGAAATTTGTTGTACATAATTAGTTCTTTCATTAAGGGCATGAATTTTTTTAAAACAATTTTTGTAGTTTTGGCGCAATCTTGTGTGCAATACATGCAACTTTAAACGATAACAAAGCAAGGTTTTTTTGAAAATCGGCTCCATTTTTTCCCTTTAAACTATTGGTAGGGATATTGCGAAATGTACTTTAAGAGATGACATAAACGCTATTTTGCTCTATTCTTTTGTTTTTGCGAAAATAACACAAATGAAACTTTTTGAATAGCCTGTCACGTCGTTTATATTTACATTATCGGCGATTTGTTCACATTATTAGATTTATGAGCACACGTGCTTCAAATTATATCATTTAAAGTTTTTCGAAAACTAAAATTTTTTTTTGAAATGAACTCGAAATTTCGCATTTTCAGAAACGCTCAAACGGCAATTTTTTCTGAAAAAGGTTCCAAATTTTTCGTTCAAAGTTTTTGTACTTATAGTGCGAAATGCACTGTCTAAGGAAACAAAAAAGGTTTTGTTGTATTATTTTGTTGTTTTTCTTCAAAATTTACACAAATGTATTTTTTAAATATTTCGCCTGCCTTGTATGCACATTTGCAGCGATTCATAAACATTATTGCATTTGTGAATGGAAGAGCTTAAAATATCTTAAAATAAATTTAAAAAAAACTCAAAGATTCCTGTGAAAAAGGGCTTCATATTTCGCATTGACACAGATGCTTAAACACCCTTTTCTTAAAAACGGTTTCAAGTTTATGAATGAAAATTGTTGTAAAGGACAAGATTTCAGTCTTCTTTAATATTCTAAAAGCAATATTTTGAATCTACCATTAGGAAACCGAAAAATTGAAAAAACCTAAAAATATGATGGGTGCTTTAAATGGCTGGTGGCAAGATGGGGCAAGGCCATAAATCTATCCTATGCCAACAAAAGAGTAAATTTTACTACGACAAAGTCCGAATAGCTGGCTGAGACTATAGGAAATTGAAAACTAATACGGGAAAATCTGTGCCATTCTGTAGCTACACAAAGTTATGTAATGCTGCGGAAAATCTATTTCGAGATTATAACGGAAGTACTCGTTTTGGGGTCCCCTGATACCGAAAGGGTGTATGTGTGTTTTGACTTTTTAATGTCCGTTCGTCTGTCCATCTGTCTGTGTCTGCCTGTCTGGGCGTATGTGAACACCACTAGCGCCTAAACTATGTGTAGAATTTTTGCTCAACCGAATCTGGTCTGAGTCGAAGTTCTGCGATTTTTAAAAAACATTCATTAATTTTTGGAGATACTTTATATTAAGCCCCAGGGACATTTTCAATATTTTCTCAAAAATGTCAACCAGGATAGGTGGCTCAGTGCATCAACTGATGTCACTGCAATGCCTCTGACCGAGAGGTGCTAGGATCAAGTCCCGGTTGTGGCAGAATTTTCAACACTAGCTTGTCAGTTAGATGTAGAATTCAACCGATGTCTGGAGGAAAATTGTAGCGACCGGCTGCTCTGATTGGAAGTTTTCCGTGGTTTCTCCGATCAACATCAAACGAATGCCGGAGCAATACCCTAACAAACGTACCGCGCGCGATATTTCCTTCCTCTTCCTTGTCCTATCTTCATTCACACACACACACACACACACACACTAACTTGCACAACACTACCATATATGCTGGGAGACCAATGGGAGGATTGGAATTTGTCCCGGCTGTGGGCCGTGCACTGCTGGTGGGAGATACCTTGTTAAGAAAGAACACGGCAAGCCGACAGGTAAATCGGTCGGTGATTTAGAGCTTGTCCCGGCTGGGGTGGTGCCCCGCTGGTGGCAGATACCTGTTTGGGAAGCCCCGCTAGTGGACGGAAAGTCGGCGCCGGATCTCGCCATCGGCAAAGCGGGCAACATCTCTTCCACCTCATGATGAAATAATGCATGTGCATTGCACTTACGGGACTAATGACCACAGTAGTTGACGCGCCCGAAATCACTAACAATCAAAAATTACTCCAAATGCTTTCCTTAAATTAATTGTAAGAATAAAGTAAAATACACTAAAGGTGGCATAACTCTTATTTTCATTGCTGACTGATTTTGGGAAAATTGCAAAAGTTCGAATTTTTTTTTCGGCGTCTTCCTACAACTACAAAATTGAAGATAGAGATTTTCTCTTAAAATTATATTTGTTCCCCATACTTAGTTCTTTCAATAAGGTCATGCACATTTTTTTGAAATTTTTAGTAGTTTTCGCGCAATATTGAGTGCAATTTGTGCAATTTTTAAAAATTACAAGAACAAGATTTTCTCAAAATCGACTTCAACTTTTTTCCTGAAACTTTTGGAAAGGATAGTACCTGATGTACTCTGAGATGACATAAACGCCATATTGCTCTATTCCTTTGTTTTTTTTTTTTCAAAAATTACAAAAATGTAATTCTTTGACTAGCCTTTCATTTCGTAAATATTTTCATTAACGGCAATTTGTTCATATTAGGGAGCTTTTGCCACCTCGAACGTTAAGTACTATCGATCTTTTGCGCATGCGCAGATGCACCAAAGTGATGCGAAACTTGCACTGCGAATGAGCAGAAGATCGATAGTACGTAACGTTCGAGGGTGCAAAAACTCCCTACTATTACATTTACGAGTACATGTGCTTTACATTATGTCTTAAAAGTTCCTCGACAACTCAGATGTTTTCTGTGAAAATGAACTGAAACTTCCGAATTTGCACAAATGCTCAAACGTCATTTTCTCAAATTGCTTCTTCAAACTTTTCGTACGAATGCTACTTGCATTCTTTGAGTTGACATAAAATGAATTTGGCTGTATTTTTTTGATTTTTCAAAAAATAAATAAATGTATTTTTTAAGTGTTGCTCACGCCATTAATGTTCACATTTCCAGAAATTTTATACATTATTACATTTGTGAGTAGAAGTGCTTTAAATGTCACCAAATGAAGTTGTTCGAAAACTCGAAAGATTCTTGTGAAAATTCCGATGCTTCCATTTTCGCATTTACGCTTAAACGCCATTTTCTTAAGGGCGGTTCCAAATTTATCAATGAAAATTCCTATATAGGACGAAGTGTTACTCTTCTTTAATATCCTAAAAGTAACATTTCGTATCTACCATTAAGAAGCTGAAAAATGAGAAAAGTTCAAAAAATGTATTTTGGGCGGCGATAGATGTCAGCAAGATGTCAGAAGATGGGGAAAGATGGTAAAACTGACCCAGACCAAAGAAATTTGAATACTTTACTATGAGAAAGTATGTGCAATTTGTCCTAAAGTACGAAAACGTTTTAAAAATTCGATTCGGCTGTTTTACTTGGAAGAGGGAATTAACCAGGTGAATTCTATCAAGGTGACAAACGCCGTTTTGAAATGATAAATCGAGTCGTAGGATAAAAGAGCTCTTGCGTTATCTCTGCTTGTTCTTTCCGGTAGTGAAATGGTAATGGAAGATCTTAGAAGTAAAATGTATCTAAAATACGATGTGAGGAGATGGAATATGGTGATATTTACGCAATTAGTTCATTTTTTTTTAATCGGCACCAAAGCGGGATCGGTGTTTTGAGTGATACCTCAGACATTCTTACGATGGTATTCGAAGGAAGATGGAATATGTGAATAAGATAATAGTTTTATACTACTATTAAAGATGATACGAGACCGTTTGCCCCTATTACAGCATCACTAGTTTCATATTTGGGTTAAAAATATCTTGGGATGCGAAGTGACGGAAGCATCAACGAAGTGACAGGGTGTCTGGCTTGCTGCCCCCGAAAGTTCAGCCAAGAGCCCGTCGCCGCGCCGGCTCGCCCGTGCCGGCTTCGCCGCGCCGCCCGGCCCACAAGGGGCGGATGTCCCGGCGGCGTGGAAGGGGAAAGGGAAGGGGGAGTGGGGTGAGGTGTTTTTCGAAATTTCACTTACCGTCGCTCCTATTTATCCGATTTGCATGTTTGACACGGCGTTGGATTCTGGAAGCGTGTCGCCATCGCGCTATAAGCCCACATTTTTGAAATTGTTCCCGGAAGTGGGAGAAAAATTTTAAAAATCGAGTTTCTGCTAGTTTTTTTTGGAAAAAGGGCTTCGTAGCGTAAATTCTATTATAAACAGGAGTCAAATGCCGTTTACAGATCGAAAATCGGACCATTTGTTCAGACGTAATCGGTAAAGTAAAATTCACTAAACTTGGTGCTGCCACGTGGTGGCGACAAATTGAACTAGTGTCGGTACATTTAGCCTTAAGTGAAGTGTGCAATAAGCTTACACGCGTTCATAGCACAGTTTCCTGTTGGGCTAGTGTATTTCATGAAGGTTGTGTGAGAAAAAAGATGACGTAAGTCCAGGAAGACCAAGAACATTGACAGATGAACAACATATGGAACTTATGGTAGATGTTCTAGAAAAAGGTCATGGGGGGGGGCATTTGAAAAAATGTATGAAGCCACAGGAATATGTATATATTTCAAATACTCTTAAATGATTGGTACTGAAAATGTCTAAAACCTGACCTCAGTTGCTCGCCACTCTAGGTCACTCATTCTCCATGACAACGCTTGCCCAGACATAGCCAAAGTCAGAACAGAAAAGTTCCACAAATGTGGTTGGGAAGTGTTACAACATGCACTCTACAATCCTGATGAGTCCATCAGACTCTGACTTATTCTCAAA
>JAHLJT010005437.1:44962244-45085463 GCA_031308135.1 Acheta domesticus | reverse complement strand
AACCACAGCACCTCGAGTGGAGCCAGATCAACTGGGGAATAATCCATTCTGGAAGAAATCATACTTATGCATTAGTGGTGTTCACAGACTGACAAACAGATGGACATTTGAAAAAAACACTTTTTCATACTAGGGGACCCCCAAAACGTGCCTTTCTTTTGAAATCTTCAAATCGATTTTCTACAGCATTACATGAATTTCCCTATACTACATATATTACTCCATATATACTTATGTATACAGGAAAGTAAAAACTGTGCAAGAATTCTGCTAAACATTGCAGAGGGTGAAGCCCACTATTATTTTCAGAGAATGAAGGTATTTTATACCCTAGTGAACTATTTTCTCATTGATGTTCTGTAATGCGATAGAAAAAAGCAATTGAAAAGTAAGAGTTGTTATTTTGAGTGCAATAGATTAAGTTCTGTAGGAACAGAACTAAAGTCTATGTTAGTAGATTTGGTAAAGTATTTTTAAGGTAATTTCAAGCAATTTTGCTACAGAAATGCTTTACTCATTTATTGTCAATAAAGGTGACCAGTAAATCAACTGTACTCAGTGATTTTCTTAAAAAGGATTCAGATTTTTTTCTTTAAACTTTTTGAACAGATAGAACCAAAAGCTCTCAACTATATGACAATTTTGATTAAATATTTTGGTTTATCAAAATTATATATAAATGTAGCTTTTTAAAATATCCCTTAAGTCGCTAATATTTGCTGTGTATTTTAATAATACAATGCATTTATGAATATAAATACTTCAAATGATCTCTTATGAAGATTCTCAAAATCTCAAAAGTTTTTGTGTGTAAATGAGCACAAAATTGCACATTTTCAGAAACTCTCAAATTATATTTTCTCAAAAATGGCTCCAAATTTTCTTCCAAAAATGTCCGTGTGAAAAAAGGTTTTATTCTAATACGATATTCTCAGTTTCATTTCCATTAAGCTATTACAGGCCAGAAAAAGTACAATTTCCACTATATATTACAAAAAAGAAAACTAAACCACGTTAGTCGTAAATACTTTATTTACTACTAAATAAAGTATTAATTTCGTAGAAAGTGATTTAATTTTGAGAAATTTATTCATTAACAAGATGATGGAAAGATATAAGTGAAAAAAGTTTAATGCCAATGTAACTTTATTTACATGGAAGAAAATGTTGTCAAAGTGAGCAAGACACAGATTCAATGTTGCAAAAACCATTACAGGCTGCTTGTGCCTAAAAAATGTATTTTCAGTAATTATTTTATTCATAAAATCATTATTATGTTACAAAACTAATAAATTTACTCATAGTAGTCAAGTGGGTCACTCACTTGAGATGGGCTTGGTACAGGTGCACCGAAGATCATGTGCATGTATGTAATGGTTCAGGTCCAAGATGAGCCAAAGGGCTTTGCTGGCATGATGTTTGAGGAGTGTGAGAAATCTCTTCACTGAAAGTCAGTGGGTTTTTTTTTTTTTATAAGAATTATTTCAAAATTTGTAAGTCAGTTATAAAATTAAATGAAGTTAATTGAAGTCCTTTTTACTTTGAAATATCAAAAAAATATGTACCTTTTGAAAATAAATTGTCTAATATTGTTTTGTATAAGTAAGAAAAAAATGAAAAAAACACTTCGGTCATTTGATTTTGATTTTTTATCCAATTTGTCACCACGGAATGTAAATTTCCCTAATTTATTTTCATTTGTTGTCATATTGTTTATAAAATTTACAAATTTCATTTTAGTAAGGCATTTTCTTTTCAAATTCTTGTGAATTTACCTCAAATATCTGAAGATTTTTGGATATTATATTCAAATTAATTTTTTGCCTTTTTGTCTTTTGTTTGATATGCATTTACTACTCTCATTTGAATAACAAGATTTGTTTTATGATGCTGCCTGATATCAATAATTGGTTGGCAAAAAAAATACATAAAAACAGCTTTCACAATGTTTTTCTTTCCTAAGTCCGTATTCTTACTCTTCACTAATGTATGACCATTGGGAATGTATAACTTCATGTATGATCATTTGGAATGTTTGCAGCATTTGATTCCGCAGCAGTGTTTGATAAACAGCGTGCTGTGAAAAGTTAAATTGGATAATTTCTCAAACTCTGGCCCAGCTATTGCTCTGAATAATGCAAGACATTCTCTGCAGGTTGGGGTAGGAAGTACAATGTACAAACAAACGTAGAGTAAAGAAGGTATCTGCATTCATCTAATCCTGTTCTGCCATGGCCTGTTTACAAACAAGACCCACTTAAAACAGTAGGATTTTTAAACAGCTGGTAACCTGAATCCCTTTATCAGTTATTTTTTGCTGCTCCTATAACCCTCATTGGAACTTGGATTGTTTTAACATTTTTTGTCCTTTCTTGCAGTTGTGTAATCCAATCTATGATATCTCAGTGTATTTGCTTCATAACTCAACCACTGTCTTAGGATGTCAAAAGTTTTAGATGGTGCAAAATTCAGCATTTCTTCTAGGAAGACTGGCCTGGGCAGTCACATAGGTCAATCTCTCCTCTCCTTTTGGAAAATCAAGAAGTACTGGAGAGTACAATAAAACATTGTTGGAAATCTTGAAATGTCAATAAAGGACAGGAAAAACAACTAAAAATAAACAGGAAATCTTACATTTTCATACCAAATTTATTTACAATGGAATATTTTATATATTATAGTTTTCAATTCACAATATTCATAAATAAATTCACAATGCTAGTTGTCTTTATGCTTTGTGCTAGCAACAATTTCTTGAAACAAATTAACAAAAGAGGCATTTGCAAGGCCAAGGCAAAGTGCTAAGGTCAGGGCTGCTTACAGAGTAAAAGACGCTGTGTTACTGGTGATTCCGTCGTAAATGAAAGTGTTGTGGATTGGCTTGTACTGAGAAGTGATGAATTTGATTGTCTCGTGGGCAATGCAACCACCAACAAATGCTGAAATAGAATGCAGCTCTCCACCACCATACCTGAAACAAAAGAAAATCAGTTCGTCAAGTAACGATAATATGTTATTAAAAGGAGGACCATGAGAGAAAGCTTCCAGAGTTCAGGTCTTCTCTCTCAAGTACACATTCTAATTTATAAATCTGTTTCACTTCTTGGGCGATTTAAGAATTTTAAGAGCTGCTTTTAGGTACACACAAAATATTTGCCTACAAGGAGAATTTCCTTATCTTCCACCCCATTTTCTGCTTTAATGACTTGGCCTAGCAAGACTTACTCTTTTCAAGGCTTTTTCTTTTTCTCCATTCTTTCTTTTCAATACTTTCTTCCTACCACTTCCATTAATGCACAAGGGATGTCCAGAAAATAAGTGATATTTGGCTATTAAACAATCTTAATGCATTGCAAAATATTGTCTCTAAAGTATTTTTCACATAATTTCTATTGTTCTCGCATCTCTCCGAGTGGAAATCGTTTCTGTAAACTCCCTTCTTAGTGTTATCGCCTGAGATAAAATCACATAGAATCAGTATTCTTCATTGTCATTGCTGAACTGCTGGCAAAAGAACATTTTAAAAAGAGGATCAGATGAAAATCACTTGATTGCTAGTTCTGGGCACTCAGCCAAAGTCTCAGCAACTCCAATAAGAATTTGGCTGGGTCCAGTTTCACCCAAATCTTTGCAGGCCAGACCCTGTACCATATGATTTTCATCAGTTTCTAAATTTCAAACAATCTCAATCACTTCTTCCTGGTAGCAGTTCAATAATGACAATGAGATAAAGAATACTACATGGTTACTACCACTACTGCCCTTCAAGTGATGGTTTGTCTCACAGGCGGAACGTTTTTGTGGCATGTGTTTATAAGAACTGGTACCTTTCTATGATACATATGCCTGAAGAATAGAGAAGTTATGTGAAAATTATACTTGTACCTAACAATGCACGGAAACAATTGATGTACTAATGTCTCATGAAATATGCTTTCCAATTTAATTATGTAACTTCTGACGTTCAATCAGCTGGAATGTGCTTATCCAATTAGGGCATTAAAAACTCAATATTGAGTTGTAGCAAAACTCCTGATTGGATAACAGCATCCAGCTGAATAATCCCAGAAAGCAATATATTTAAATTGCAGATACTTTATAGATATCCCTAATATTTCTCCCCTTGTATTTCATGCAGATCACACAAACAGTAAAAGATGCTTCAAAATGGGGTTAATATTATGTATGAGTTTTTTAAAATGTCTATATTCTGTGATGTCCTCTCTTGTCATCAACATACAACAACAAACAACAACAAAACCAAAAAAAAAAACCTCCAATAATATATTTGTGTATGTACTTGTTATTACAAATTTTCACAAAATGAATTTTACTATTATTAAAGAAAGAAGGTTCATCCACGAGGGTATTTATACAAAATGAATTTTAATGACACCCTTTTGTATAGGTACTATATAAAAGTACTACTTACTGCTAACCAAGTTCACACGAACAATATTAAACAATGTAATTTAAAAATACCAAAACCATTAAATACATTTTGAAGTCAAACAAACATTGCATCCTCAAATTATAAAACAATAAACAATTTAAAATTCTCTTCGTTTAGCATCGGCAATTGCATTTAAAGATTTGAAAGAATTCAAACATAATTTATCCTTCAACATGCACATGTAACTATGTATAATAAACCAATTTTTAGTTCAAATTATTTTGTTTATAAGTTCTAAAAATAATAAGGAAAAGGGTTTAGTTTTACAATACATTTCATGTGAAAGACCTTTTATAACTTTTTGTCTTGTTCATTCCTCCAGAGACTTCCAATGTAAGAATCGTAAGACTATAATTCTCAGTGCATGCTTTACACACAACACAAGGGCAATTGCAAAGGAGAAACAATCAAATTTTGGAAAAGAGAATTCATATTTTAGTTAATGATCCGAAAAAGTGATTGCACAAATAAATGTTTAAATTATTTGTGATACGTTTGATTTTAGAACAATAATTACATCATTAATTTCCTCAATTATTATTATTCTAAAATTTTTTTATTAAAAAAAGCAATTTTAAGGTCTAATTTTAATTGTCAACACTTACCTGCAAATTTCATGAACATAGTCATCCTTAGCCAAGGGTCCACAGCTCCACTCATTTAAGAGTTTTGACACACAAGATTTCAGCTTCACAATGTCTGGTTCCCACCTGGTCATCGTATTCTCCAGGGTAAGTGCCATGCGCAATGCGGAAGCGATCAACACCCCGCAAAAGCACTGCATAGACAAGGGCACTTTCAGGGTCTTCAAGGTGAGGAGCTAACTTCTGAGCAAAAAGCTTATTGTCATAGTCATCTGCAATGCAGGATCCTCTGACTAGATGCATTGTACTAGTATGTTTACAAAATAATTTCACATCTTTCTCAGTTATGCTATCGGGAGATTGGTTTATCTCTCTTAGCAGCTGCTGCACTCTTCGAAACATTACTTCTGCATCTTTGGCTGCTTGACTGTGGTACACCTGTTGCAAATGGATGTAGCGTTCTGTGTCAGCTGTCATGTCAGGAAGGGTGCCTCTCAAAGGTAATGCGCCAGCTCCTTCATTTTCAACAAATTCTCTCAAGGCTTTTGCCATAATCCAAAAAGGTTTACTTTTGGATGTGAGATTAATACATGCTTCATCATCAAGGATTTCTCGCACATGTTGATGGTATGTTTGTGGGAGCCAATGTGTTAACTGCTTTAATTGCCTCTTCAAAATTCTCCTCATCATGTGGAATACCATCATCATTGTTGAGTATTCCAGCACGAATCAGCTTGCGTAAGCTCTCCTTCTCACGATATGTTTTAGGGATTTGACCTTCGTTTTCTTGTTGCCATTGCTGTAAGCACTTATACAGAATTACAACATAAGGGACATGAGCATGATCTTTGAACTCCATTTTACTAATATCAATGCTGTCCATTAATTCCTTCAGAGTAGGGAAAGGTTTGTCAAGGCGTAAATCTGGAACTTCATTATCAGGATGTGTCTCTATGACAGTGTGTTCCTGTACTTGAATTCTAGCATAACCAATAAAACCATAACTCTGACATGCAATGAAGGGAATTTCAAGTTCCCAGAGTTTTTTGGACAATCTATAATGACCCTTTCTGATATCTGAGTGCTTATAACAACAGAGAAATTGTTGAAGAAATCAGGGTTATTTTCCAAGACTTGTTCCACACTTTCATCAACATAATCACCCCTAACATCTGGATTTAATTCTAGGAGAAGTTGAATGGTCGCCTGAGCTCTTGATTTTCCTACGCTATCATGGTCAAGAAAGAAGTTACACCCAATATCTTCTTCGGTAACCTTCTCTCCGTCTACGATGGTGAATGCTCCTATACCTGGAAGTATAAGAGACTTCAGAATTTCTGTACCCAAAGCATTGGCGTTGATAAGGCACACGTGAGCTGATTCCAGTGCTGCTTGTCCATGATCGCCCCAAAGTCTTAACTGTCTATCGTATTTCTTATTTTTTTCCGACTGTTCAGGTGATTTCGGTGCCGGCGACGACATATTGTCAAACAATTCAGAAGAAAACAATTCTCAATGTTGGTACCACTAATCACTATCAGTTACGTATAGTTGGTATACATGCACCAGGTATCCATTCCATTGTTCACAGAGTATACATAGTTTTTGTTATTGAATGTCGGCGAATAAATGTTTTTCACTTTGCAAGAAACAAAAGCAAGGAGTGATTTGTATGTGATTAAGAAATAGAGAGGTAGATTCTCCTATACTACAACATGTGAAATATCAATTTGCATATGGTACCACTGACAGATCAGTACAACTTGGAAAATGGAGTCGATGAGTGATGATACACGTGTGGTAGCAATAGGGTATCTTGAGGAAACAGAATCATGGAAATTGGAAAGTCGTTTCTTTCCTAGTAAAGTTGGTGGAAAGCCAGCATGGTTGGATTTAGCAAACTTGCCTAGTAATGAAGATTTGAAGTGCCCCAAATGTCAAAATCCATGCATGTTTTTATGTCAAGTTTATGCACCATGGATAGATTTGGAAAGCTGTTTTCACCGAACAATTTTTTATATTCTTGTGTGTGGATGCTGATTGCTGTGAAGAAAATGAGAATAGGACATTCAAAGTGTTTCGATGTCAATTTGGAAGGCGAAATGATTTCTTTCCTTATGATCCACCCATTGATGATGAAAATTGGAGACCTGACTTGAAGGCAGATTCGTACAACAAATTATGCATAGTATGTGGTGCTAAAGGAACAAGTCACTGTGGTCGTTGTAAGAAAGTTAATTATTGTAGTAGGCAACACCAAATTGTTGACTGGAAGACTGGTCATAAGGAAATGTGTCGATCAGGTAATGTAGTGTAATGTATGCAATATTTTTCCTCCAAAAGTTGACTATCTGAAGGGAAGTTGGAATTTTGAACTTGGTATATTTTTGTTATTTGGTGGCAAGATAATGGGCAATTTGTAGTTAATGTTAATTGACAGAATCGTATTTTTACATCTCTTGAGATCTTGAATATTCAATTTAATACATGTGAATATCAATTTTATTCTCATTATTCAGAAAGCAAAGCTCTAAAATTAGGGGAACTATTCCTTCTAACCCTTGTCTCATTTAAACATCCAATGAAGGTGTTTAACTATTAAAATCTAAATTTAAGCTAGAAAATTGTCACACCTAAAAATCTCCATTTCCCTCTACACAGCTATACAGTGCCTACCAAAAGAATAGGACTGCCCTCCCCATCACATTCCTGTAAGATGTTCTTATATGTTTGTTGAGTGTAGTTATCTTGTGCCATACTAAATTAAGCCTTACCCTAATTAAGCCCAAAATGAGCAGTGTTTCCATAAAATAACAGACTGCTAACTCAAAAAATGAAGGAATTCTGAAAGCTTGTATTTATTGGTAGAAAGGAAAAAAAAATTCGAAGTAAAAGGACTATTACTCTTATATTGACAATTGTGGTTTTTGAAATGTACTCACTTGTTTTCACAAATATACTAATTTGGCTATACTAAAGTTTCCTGAAAAATTGTATTGAAGAATTTGTGAAGCATTTTCCTCTTTTGAGAAATAGGAAAAATAAACATAAAACAATCACTAGAAATTAAAATTTCATGCCAATTAGCCTTAATATTTAGTTTATATTTAGTAGATTAGTAATACCAAAGACTAAACTCACTAATGGTGCACAACTTTTAATTTCTACTGATTGTTTTACATGTTTTATTTTTTTATTTCTCAAAACAATTTCAATTGTTAGCCATGTTTCTGAAGGAATTTTTATTGTTCCACTGCAAATACATGTAATAACGAACAATTTTAGGAAGTGTACGTTTCCGTGAGGTGTTTTAAAATGCTGTAACTGTTAAGAGTCCTTACTCTCACACAGGATTTTTTTTTTTAATCTAAAATGACAAGATAGACTTGTTTTTATTAATAATGTAAAATTTAGAACATGGACTTAATAAAAAAAAAAATGAATATCATCAAAAGACAACAATGATTGCGAGTTAAGGCATGAGAACTACAGAACAAACTACAGAATAATAAGAAATTACAATAATAAATAGTGAAGATAGTGGTATTAAAAATGAAACTATTTAAAGTTGTTCTGCATTTATTTAGAACACAGTAAGGAATGAAGTATGAGGTAACAGAAATCTAAAATACTTTCTCATTTTTGGCAATTTTAAGTAGTAATGTGTAAAGATTTTATTTATTCTGGAAAAGTAGATCCTACTTGCTACTATTTGTACAGGAGAAAAAAGATCATAGTGAAGTTAGTTTTTTGGAAGTTTTCATTAATTTTAATATTTGGTTGTGATTTATTGTTTTAGTCAGTTACTTAATCTGATACAGTGAAACCTCAAGCGGACCACATAAATAATACTTCAAATTATTTTTTTAGGATAGTCGTCTTAAAGGGAACATCAATCTATTAAGCTGTACTCGTTACTCTCTTGACTACTACAATAGACTCTGGTTTCAAATGAAAGCTTTATTGCATTGCATCATTAAATTATTTTGATTTGTGTTTATCAATTAATATGATTACAAAAAAGTATAGTACAGTATACTTTAAGAATTGTCCTTCTGCAGGTTATTGTCCTTCTCCACATTATTGACATAAGGTGGTCCTCTTATTATCGTAATCTAGGGGTATTATTTCACTTCTGTGAAATTATCTTTCAACATTATAATGCAATAGTTTGTCTACATTTCCTGGAAGGTATCTCCTTTGCAGTTATCATAAAATCTTCGCACTCGATCGCTGTTGCTTATCTGAAAGGCAGCAAAACTGGCTTGGCTTACAGTAGTATATGAACTCTTGGATTTATTATTTTAGTGTGAGGTTTTCTGCTCATCGTAAAGGAATGCGATATTAAATTATGTCAAAAAATCGTGGCTGTTGGTTGGGAAGAGGTATGGTCAACTTTAAGGGGGTAAAAATACTTTGGTCTTACGGAATAGTTTTTCCATTCCATAGAAAACTGGTCTCGAAAAGGACTGGCCTTCTTAAAGAGGTTGTCATGCCAAGAGGTTTCATTGTATTTAATTGATTCTTTAGTGCTGTGATTGATTGGTTGTAATATATGGTAGAATTTCATTTACCTTCTTTATTTGTAAAGGAAAATTGTTTTTCAATTTTTTTAAGAAACCTGAGTGTGCTACTGATGGAGAGGGAATTTTCCCCAAATGAATGCATCAAATGGATTTAAGACCAAAACAAATAGAAGATCACAGATAGGTACAGGAGCACCTGCAACTCATAACACATAATACCATAAGCTACAACACATGTTACTGTCCTGCATAGCTCAGAAACAAAGCATCTGAAAACCAGATTTTTGGTCCTTCTATTATTAAATTTTCATTCTGTGACATGGTCCAGCAGAAACATTTGAAGTTGGATTCTGGTGCAAGATTTACATTCAAAGGAGGGAACATTTACATGGGTTCTAATAGTCTCAATTAAATGATGAAGGGCAATTTGGTAAAGAAGGAATTGGGGTGATGGATTAAGCTCAGAAGCAAGTTAAAAAGTTCCAAGGCAGAGAAAAAACATGACTGTAATTAATAAAATTAAATTTAACAAACATCAGGTACGGAAAACTGAACACAAAAAAGTAATTACAAATTAAATTAGGGACTAAGGTTTCTTTTTCCTCCCAAAATTCTCTCTGATAATGAAGTTGTACTATACATGTGTTAGTCACATTCGTATTATAATGGAACTGTATGAGCTTGGTTTTTAAGCTTAATGTGATGATGGACAGTTGCTGAAACTTGTGGTTTTAATTAATTGTGCTTGCATGTCCCAGGTATAATGAAACCTGAAAGCAAGTCGATGCGGTGCCTGTGGTTGCTACCAGAGTTTGAATTGGTGACTGGACGCGAGGATGAAGAGAGTGAGGAGGAGGCATCGTGTAGCAGTGGAAACTGCAGCTCCAATGAAGATGAGGAAGAAGACAGTGAGGAAGCGGAGAAGAAGAGGCTAGAGGAGTTCAGAGACCTTGTGAAGCAGGGGAAGGCAGGCACATTTCAAGGTACTTTGGAGATTCAATTCAATGACTTATTTTACGTGGTAGGACTCAGGCCATTATGCCTACTCTTCCATCTGATCACACAAATTTCATTAAGCTCCTTTCACTGTTTAGTAGAGATATCATCATAGTTTAATATAACAGTTGCGAAGCTCCCTGTCATTTTTTTGTCCGGTGCGACCTCAGTGCTCCCAGTGGCAAGCAATAGGGAGCATCAGTTTGTTCAGGTACAGCATGTATATTTGCATGCTGTTAACACGTGGTTTACTTGATGGTATGTGATAGCAATGCAATTATGATGCAGTGAGTTGCATCAATTGAAATTATTTATTTTCCGTTCTTAGCTCACTCGCCATTGTTAAATTGTGATTGATGACTTTGCGTCCTGCATACATTTATAAACACTTAAAAATGCCAACAACATACGGGAATGCCTGTAGTGCTATAAATTGTAGCAACAATCAAAATAATTCACCAAATGTATCCTTCTTTAGGTTATCTAAAGATACAGAAAAAAAGCTTTGACAAAATAGTTTGTCAGTGTTATTTCAAAGTGCATTTGCACTAAACTGATTCCAACGTTTTCTTGTTTACTTTCTATTGAACCGCCTAAAGAACAAAAAATACACACTAATCTATTGATTAGTGTGTGTTTATTTTGTTCTTTAGGCGATTCAATAATTTTGGTTTTTAAGAAAAATTCTGTGTCGGTTAATAAATACCATGTAAATCTTGATTTATGCTATTTTTAATTTATTATCATATTAAAAAATCTCTTGAGGACTGGTTCACCTAAAGAGAAAAGCAGAATCACCCCTGTGTTCTGACAGGAGACCCTTGCCCTTTTAGAGATTCAATGGCTCATATCATCATATTAAAATTATTTATTTATTTATTTATTACATATAGTTACAGGCAATCACCCAATTATCAAATATCATTTACATTATTATTTATATTACAGTATTATCGAAAATCATTTAGTAACAGGTTTTTATAAGTTTTTTTAAATTGATATGGTGAACAAAATAAGTTATAAAGTTACAATTTGCACTTCTACACATTTTCCATAATGGCGCATAATAGTACAAGGTTGATCTCGCAAAAGGAATATTATATAACATGCTATCTGTAGAACGCAAATCACGCACTGGATTAGCCCAAGGAATTGTACAATATAATTCTGAAGAGTCTATATCATGATTAATAAGATTATACAGAAAAAGTACGTCAAAATAATCCCTGTGAGAGTGTAATGAGCTGATATTCAATCTAGTTGCGACTTCAAAATAATTGTGACTGAATCTAGGAGATGGAATATTGAGCTTAAAGGCTTAAAATTATAATTATTTTAAAATATTATTGTAACATCTAGGGGTAGGACTCAACAAGGTTTTTCATGTAGTTTTCTTTGATTAATAAAGCAAATGCTGAGATGGTCACTTGTTTATTTTCTGCACAGTAAGTGTGGATTTTATCATCCTCTCTTTGAGAGTAATACATTTGTATTTTATGATAAAGGCTCTAGCCAGATAAGGGGATTTTCCGGCCTAAGTTTGCAATTCGACTCAGATTTTTCCCACATGTTTAGATGTAGAAAATATTATTATTTTCAAAGTATGAGGTTAAAATATTCCCATAACGTTTTTTCGTGTTTAAATTCAGAAAATAATCATTTTGTGGTATTTATTTTATTTCTTTGCTTCTGATATGAACTTGGCTGTAATAATTGGTTAAAGCAATAACTTGTAGATGCTTTTCAGTTCATAAATAGTGTAATAAATTGATTAAAATAATTTTCTTCTATAAAAATGTTAACCAAAAATTTAATATTTTTATAAATATTCACACAATTCATAAACTTCCAGAAGGAGTTTCAGATAGTGCTACTCATGAAACATAGACAATTTCTTATGCTTTTGTGTGCTCCTACAGGCAGATGTTTAGGATTTGATTTACGACCTTTGATTTTGTAATCATGCTTTTAAAGATTTCAGTGTCTTAAATAATATGTTTATAAAATATGTAATATTGTCAAAATTTATTTAAAAAATAATAGAAAATGTCTTAGTATTGTTGGTAATGTTTATTATACATTGAATAATATTTTGTCTTCAAAATAAAATTATTTATATATCAAAATAATAAATTGGGAGCAAACTGGTCAATGCTCCTAGTCAGAAGAACGTTTGTTTACATTTACTGGATTAAACTGGAGTTTGAAAACGTTCGTACAACAGGTAATAGTTAATTATGTAGCTGATAGTGTAATAATTTAAACTTTTTTCCCATAATACCGTAAACGGCTTCTACATCTCATTGTAGTTTTGAAACGAGTTGAGTTTCGTTTGATTCCTCTGCGGTCAACTGATTTCTTTTACTTTTAATGTGTAGCTCAAGTTCAAGGTTTTCTGTTAGAATTTCATTTATCTATCTATTTCACACAGGCAATAATGCGGTGGATGATGAGCTCCTCCGAATGGCAGCCCAAGATGAAGACAAAGTGTTTGTGCGGTTCCGCTCCAAGGTGGCCAAGTTCCCACAGCAGGTGCTGCGTTATGAGAGAGGTGGGCGACCCCTCTGGCTCACCTCAGACAACATCCTGCAGCCAATGACGTTCCACCTTGCCCTTACTGCAAGGCACCTCGTCAGTTCGAGCTTCAAGTGAGTTCCACTGGAAGTATTGTAGACATTTGGCTCATGAAGACCCCTTTTCCTCTTCAGTTCATAACAACCACTGATAACAACCACATCATACCCATTACCCTTCCTGCACCTCACTGGAAATACGCTGTAACCGATCAGCTTCCAGAGAGGCGCAGGAGGGGACATCACCTCTGGTGGCAGCAGTTTGTGCATCTCGGTGCTACGAACTTCACGCGCCTACATCGTCTTACCAACGATTGCGTTAGTTTTACTCAGCTCCTTCAATGTGAAATCATCTCAAATGTGAATTACGCTTCCCAATAGCATTCGCAAAGGAGGCACATCACTTTTGTTGGTAGCGTTTGTCGCCAGTTAGCTCTGGTGACAACATGTTTTGCACATACATCGTAATGATCGCGTATTAACAATTTCATAGAATCGTTGTGGTTGACATTTCCTCCCGAAACTGTGATTTCACAAATGATTTCTGTCATTTATATGTTCAATTTCAATTGTTCCATACTTATCAGAATTTTGATAATTTAGTAACAAAAGCTTCTCGAACATGGTAAAATACTATTTGATACCTCCTTATCTTTCTTATGCACTTAAGGCTCCATTGCTGATATTTCCAATAATTTTTATGACCTCCCAAAATTACTACTACGCCATTTTTGCGATTCTTTTGATAAAAAACTGACTTCAGGCTACTTTTATCCTCTTTGCCATTAGTATTAGTTAGTATTAGTTGCGCAACGTAAGTTAGAATAGTATAGTAGGCCGCTAAGTTAAATTAGAAATAGGTTACACAAAGGTTTGAATATAGTTGACGGATGACGCTGATTTCAACAGAGCCGGAACCCCTTCCTCCACGAAATTACAATTCTCAAGTACACAAACCAGACTGTTCAGGAGAAATTAATCCTATTCACTTTCTTCATTAACATGTGCATTTTAAAAATATTCATTAGACAGCAAAACACAATAACTGTCTTATTCAGAGAATTCATTCCAAACTCGACAGAATTTCAAACACCACTATATCGAAGTATACAATACCTCACAAGTCACCAACTCAATATATCCGGTTCGATACTTGTACAAATTCTCTTTCTTTCTATTCTTCCTTTTCTATCTCATAACTTTAATGACCCCCGCATCTCTTGGTTTACGGAATTATTGGCAACGGTTTCTCATTTAAGACACAAACGTGCCATGTCGCAGTATTAGACCATGAACTTGTCTTGAGGCGATCTTACGCTAACTCAAAAAGCAGATACCTGGCAAGTCGCGTACAGAAAATAACAACACTTACTTTCAGTTTGCTGCTGATGTCATTCACCCCACCCTCCCACCGGCCGTGGTTCTTGAACTACACAACATGTTATTACATAGAAATACGCACACGAGCATCGTTAAAAATCATTAACAAAACGAAATCCATACTCGTTTAATCGATGTCACATTGTTTTTGTGACTGTGTCATTTAAAACGGTCTTAGCACAATTTAAGGGCACATCTCATTTCAACTGAAGAATCATTCAATTATTCTTGCAAAGACAAATACTATATAATTAATGATATAAAATAACTCTTCCTTTGGGAATCTCTTAATTAGCAATAGAATGCAAAACAATGTAATAATGAAAATAATAATGATATAATGATGGTAATATTCACAAAGATGAATACAATGATGATAATATTCACAATGATGAATACAGAAATAATGAAGGAAACAATTGTATGAACTATAATATCTGTATGAATGATAATGTGCAATCAAATTGCGTTTATTTTAATTCTCAATGGAGCGACTACTGCAATAATACGGAAATATGAATACGGATTGTGTAAAATTATAGAACGATCCCAAATGAATGGCCACTGCAAAGAATAAGGAAATATGAATACGGATTCTAAACAGTTTTATAATAACCCCCATATTAATGACCACTGTAAAGATGAAGAAAAATATCAATACGGAATGCGAACTTCATTATATCAAACTCCTAATGACTATTACAAATAATTTGGAAATATGAATATAGATTTTGAGTACAGTACTACCTCACATCCAATTAGTGAAACTAGCATCACTATTATCCTTTACCGCACTAAAAAAAAACCACCATTAGCCAAATTGCAAAACAAATTTAATCAATATTTTCGTTTATCACAAGTCTAACCTTATGAGCGAAAGAAAATTATTGACCCCCCCAACCAGATTATTGACAACATATCTTTGTTACTGCATTATATAAAACCTCAATTTACCTTCAATACAAATATATCCACCATGCTTTAAAAACTTATCCTTTCCAAAACTTTTCATCGAACATACCATTAATCTCCAATCAATCAATCATTCCTCTTCCTCAAGAAAGAAACCTACCTCATCACCCATAAGTAATACCTCTGTTGAGACCAAGACCAAGGACCCCATCTCAAGATGGCCTGTGAGCAACCACTCTTGGAGTCACCACCAACGTGCCTCCAACCTGTATGTATCTGTGCCTGGACTACATCATTCAAGTCCACTTCAAAGACACAGTGTCAACATGTGTAACTTTCTAGTTATAATAAAACAACGAAGTGCCACAAAACAGTGAACCAATTCCAAACAAGTAAGATATAAACTTCAAACATGTAAGGTCTTCACATTTATAGTGACAAACAATAAACGACAACGAAATGTATCAAAAGTTATTTTTATTAATTAAAACAAGAGACTGAGCTCAAAATCATGGTGCAGAGAAAATAGATGTGTGAAATCTCTGCCGAGTGTTCATTTAAACATGAAATGACAGTGCAAAATTAAGAAGTGAAATAGAAACTACAAATTACAGTGAAACCCCTATTTTACGGCCATTCCAGGGACTGGTAAAAAAAATGTAAAATCGAGGAAATGATTTTCTGCACAGATTTTATTCCAGAACACTATTTACATTTGGAAACTCAATTCTAAAGTCCATAAAATTCCAAAAGCCCAAAATTTAAAAAATACACAAAACTCTAAACTCCTACAAAACTTTTTAAAATACTTTTTAAAATTATTATTAAAAACAAAAAATTCTAAAAAAACAAAAAAACACATTCTAAAAATAATAAATAACATTAAAACTGAATAATACATTAAAGGGAAGAACTGCAAACAATCACTTTTTCACCCAATCTAAAATGGACATTTGCTTTGTGTTTCCATGCTGTTTTACAGCATAGAGTTTGTTTTCAATGTCACTGCATGAAATCAACACACTTTCTTCTACATGAAAACTGTTGAAAATATTTCCTTGCTGTTTCAAGTCCTCTAACAGCTTGCATGAAGTAATCTTTTCCTCGTCTTCCTCTTCCTCATCGGCAACTTCAGACATTTCATTTCCTGTAGTGGGAGTTTCTTGATTAAATATCTGGTCAATAGACTGAACCTCACAAGTTGTTAGGTCATTGTCCACCCTCACATAATCTTGAAAGTCACAGTCACAGGGCTTCAATGAAAGCTAGTCTTCCTTTTCATGTGGTGTAAATTGGGAGATCAATATTTTCCATTTCTTTTTCAAATTGAAATCCACAATTTTTGAAACAATTTTGCACTGTTCAGGAGATATTGTCTCCAAGCTTCCGCACAAAATGTAATGCTTGAAGCATGTTCAATTTCATTTCTGACACATCTTCAAGTATCCCACCATCTATCATTGCAACAGCTTTTCTTATAAGCTGCTTCCTATAATGGCACTTAAACGAATGGATGATACCCATGTCCAGTGGCTGTAGCTGGCTGGTGCAGTTTGGTGGAAAAATATTACTTTAACATTTCGCAGCCCACTTACTTCTTTTGGATGAGCAGCACACTGGTCAATAAAAAGTACAATTTTTCGATTCTTGGCCCCCATCTGCCTATCTAATTGTACTAGAAACTCTTCAAAAATTCTTCCAGTCATCCAGGCTTTTTGATTTGCTTTATATTTTGTCGGAAGGGTTTTAATGTTTTTGAAACATCGGGGGCTCTGGAACTTCCCGATAACCAAAGGAGGCAATTTTTCGCTTCCGTCGGCATTGCACGCCAGTAGCACGGTGACTCTGTTTTGCTTTGGTGCCTCCATGGCACGGGTCCTCCTTTAAATACCAAGGTTTTGTTGGGCTGGAGATTGAAGAATAGTCCCAGTTTCGTCGGCATTGAAAATATTCTTCATTTCGTAGCCTTCCGTTAGCTCGTGAAGTTGCTGTTTCCAGTCCGAAACGGTGGCGGGATTTACACTTGCAGATTCTCCTGATATAGTTTTGTATATTAGATTTTGGCGCTTTTTTGAAGCGGTCCAGCCAGCCATTGGACGCCTTGAAGTCTTCAATTCCTAGTCGTGTTGCTATATGTAGCGCCTTTTCTCTTAAATGAGATCCATCGATGGCTAAATTCGAAGTCCTCGCTTGCTTGAACCAACTCGCGAGTGTAGTTTCCAATTCTTCCATTGGAGACATTTTCAACGATTTTCGCGACTTCGAAAACGAAGGGCCGCATCTCGAGAAACACTTCTCAATTTGTTCACGCTGTTTAACATGGAATTTAAAGTGGTCACATTTAAACCCATTCTGGCGGCGAGGTCTACTCGTTTCCCGACGTGAGCATCTACTTCATCTAAAATACGCATTTTTTCATCTATTGAAAACGATTTGCGTTTTTTCCCCGCGTGCGAAAACATTTTCTTCAATAAAGCAACACGTCCAGAAAACAGAAAACAGCAATTGGCGACAAACACACTCGAAATGAAACACGTGGCTAAGATTCCCGGAACTTTACTCAACCAACCAACTCACAACATTAATCAACACATACAGAGGCTTTCCAATTCCCGCTTCCACGTTTTATCACGCGGAGGAGAGGGAGACGCCTTAACGAAGCTCCTGATTGGATGATAGTGTCCCCTTCTCCGTCAACGGCGAATAGCAAATCACAAACATTTATATGTATCCCCATCACCCTCAGGCATCGGCAAACGCCGCCTTTTCTTTCAGAAAGTCCGTCTAAATTCGAGATTTGCCGCGCAAAAAATAAAATCTTAAAATCGGGTTTTACTACACAGTGGACTTAACAAATTAGGCGTAAGATCGAGGAAAACGTAAAATCGCGAAAACGTAAAATCGAGGAAAATTTTACATTGCTTATATGGGAGTTTTAAACGGGACCACTAATTTATGACGTAAATTCCGGGAAAACGTAAGATCGGGAAAACGTAAAATAGGGGTTTCATTGTATATAGTTAAACCTACTAATAAAAAGAAAAAAAGAGACCTCTGAAAACATTTTTTTAAAAGCATGTATAAACTATCACAATCATATTTATGTTCATGTTGGTGTAGGAATGTATATGTGTTATTGGCTTTTGTTATTACTGTATATTGCATATTTAACTCTTGTATCTCCATTCTATCATTCCTTTAATTAGTCTTCCCCTTTACCAAAGTCGAGACGCTGCATCTACACTTTCAGCAACGACCGTACCATCGAAGACTGTACTGAAGACCGTCACCATCACTTCAAGATAATCAGCATCCACACTGACGACCACCCACAACATCCTCAACGAAAAACGCCGCCAAGTAGCAACATTTTTTTGAGAAATAAGGGAGCCATGTGATGAGCCAACCATTAACATTTGATTTATTAAATCAAATTTATGGCAATATTCTGTATTATTATAAACTATTCCACTGCCATGTGGCTCCGAGCTCTGTCGAACGGAAAAATCTCCACTCTATGAATTGGAAAACATGTTGACACCTCTCTGGAGATCCACCTTCCTTTCTAAAAACTTCCAGAAGATTTCCGCAAATACCATGATGATATATAAGGACTGCCCAAGCTGCTGAAGGCAGTTCAGACGACAGCCATGCCAGGAAGTGGTTCCCTCGGGAGCCGTGCCAGAGGCAGTTCCGATGACAGCCACGCCAGAGGTAATTCCGGCAAGAGCCACGCCCGAGGCCCACACTACACTACCATGAGAAGCGATGAGCCCTACTCTGCCACCGCTTCTGAGAAAGCAATGGGTGAATGGTGTAACGATATGGTAAGAAACCACCGTCGTCAAACTCTACTCCCCGCCTCGTCTTCCTGAAGTGTTCTCATCTCTCCTTCCCCATCTCTTCTCCATCTCTCTCTAGTAATCACATGATGCAGTAAATAAATATTATGTTTTGAACTTGTAGACATTTGGCTCATCAAGACCCCTTTTCCCTTTCAATTCATAACAACCACATTATGCCCATCACCCTTCCTGCACCTCACTGGGAATATGCTGTCACCGATCAGCTTCCGGAGAGGCGCAGGAGGGGGACATCACAGTTGTTTTGTTATATATAATATAAATACTATTGTGAAGAGTTAACTCTTGTCAATATGCATTTATAATAATGTATATTTTTGAAAATTTTGTGTTTAGCAACTATTGCACAGTACCAGCAGAGAA
Source organism: Acheta domesticus (assembly GCA_031308135.1). NCBI lineage: Eukaryota > Metazoa > Arthropoda > Insecta > Orthoptera > Gryllidae > Acheta > Acheta domesticus. The sequence goes on along the minus strand of JAHLJT010005437.1, from coordinate 45,065,813 downwards.
AGCAATGTAACTCATGACAGGTTCATTCAAAACTAACTTGAAAGGGGGGGAGGGATTGATGGCAATGTTTCATTGTGCTTTTGTCTCTCTCCACTATGAGACACTGGTGTATCACTGTAAGAAGTAGGAACATTGATTCCAAAGCATGGAGAGAGGCCTGTTGAGTCTGTCTGACTTGTCTCTTAAGTGAGGGTTTTGTTCTGAGGTCATTTCACATAAATAATGCACAGTTTGGTAACACTGACAGTTGAAAGATGCAATGGTACTGATTGTTTGCATCACTTGTAATTCAAAGTTTGAGGAAGAAACACTTATATCAGTTTCATCAATAATTTGTTTCGTTATTAACAGGTCTTAGAAATGAATCCGGCTCAGGTCTTGGATGCTGTGAATGTAGCCAATCAAAGATTGCATATTAAAAATCGGAACTTTACAGGCTAAAAATCTGACTGAAACCCATAATGCTTTAAGTGAAGTGTGCAATAAGCTTACACGCGTTCATAGCACAGTTTCCTGTTGGGCTAGTGTATTTCATGAAGGTTGTGTGAGAAAAAAGATGACGTAAGTCCAGGAAGACCAAGAACATTGACAGATGAACAACATATGGAACTTATGGTAGATGTTCTAGAAAAAGGTCATGGGGGGGGGCATTTGAAAAAATGTATGAAGCCACAGGAATATGTATATATTTCAAATACTCTTAAATGATTGGTACTGAAAATGTCTAAAACCTGACCTCAGTTGCTCGCCACTCTAGGTCACTCATTCTCCATGACAACGCTTGCCCAGACATAGCCAAAGTCAGAACAGAAAAGTTCCACAAATGTGGTTGGGAAGTGTTACAACATGCACTCTACAATCCTGATGAGTCCATCAGACTCTGACTTATTCTCAAAATGGAACTTCTGCGAGGACCTTGTTTTTCATCTCTTGATGAGCTTTTTGCAGTCATTACCTGAACCATGAACCATATTCTGATGAACAAAGAAGATATATTTAATGGCATTCTAAAGTTCCCCTGTCATTGGTTTTCAGTAATTGAGAAGGATGGAGACTATATTGAAGGATTGTAAAGAGATTTTGTCAAATAATAAATATGTAAGAAAATATAAAATACTGTGCATTATGTATTAAATGACCCTTGTATTATAGTATGTAACACTGAATCAGGGATGGAAATGCTTTGTTCATATGGACCACGTTTAGATCCATTCTTATGGATCATTTTAGGGACCAGAAGTATTTTACCTGACATGCAGGTTTACCTAAAATCAGGATTTCACTGTATTCATATAAGTTCAAGTGATTGAGACTGAGATAACGGGGGGTGCATATGAGAGGAAGTTTTTGTGAATTGCACGAACGTAATTATTATTATTATTATTATTTATTACTGCAAATGAGTGTATGCTCAATGGCAGTTAATCAAAAAAAGAATCACAAAAATAAAAATTAGGACAAATACAACATACAAATATTGAAAAAGATAAATAATTTAAATACAAATAAACAAACAAAAATAAAATAAAAACACAAATAGGCAAGTATAAAAACATAAATAAAATGTGCTCATCTTTACTCTCTACCCATTTCTTCTTTGCACTTCACTGCACACCACACCACTGCACTCCCCGCTTGCACTCTTAAGAAATCTCAAACATATAACTCACGTGCTTGGGGAAAGGGTTGCTAGTGCCTCTCCAGCTAAATTGTTCTAAGTCAACAGTGGTCCTATTCACACGGGTGAATTTTCCTACCTCTGTTCTTTGCTTTTTATTTTGTGTGAATGGTCACCCCTACTTAAGTAGCATGGCATTTCAAGTCTTTCACAGATAGCTTTCCACACCAGCTGCTTTGTGTATGCCTTGAAGAGGGCACGCAGTTGTGCTGCCTTTCTATGAATGATTCCCTGTTCACATTTTCCCATTGTTTCTATTCATGAATTTAGCCACTTTATTTTACACACGGTTTAACACTTTTACCTAACCTTCCCTAGGAGGATCCCAGCAAGCTACTCAGGATTCCATTGTGGGATAAAGCAGAGATATGTAAAACTGTATTCTTGTTAGCTTTCCATAATATACACATAACAAAATGAAGAGCTTTCCAAGCCTTCAGTGTAGTATATCTTTAGGTGATCAACACATTTGAGGTTACTTCAAATTATTATGCCCAGATATTAACAACTACATGCCTCAGAGATTTTATTTCTCCATTGTTTCCTGTGATCGAAGCTTTGTAAAACTAATTTTATCTGCATTAATTTTCATTGCATTTTCTTGGGACTTCATCAATTCGTCAATATCTTTTTGCAACTGATCATTAGAGTCCGGAAAAATATGTAGTATAAAACATCAAAATATGTACATAAATATGTAATGAAAATAGTAAGAGTATGTAATAAATATGTAAAATCGGATATAATATGTAATATTAAAATACACTAATAATAAAATACATTTACGTAATACGAAATTAGATTTATAAAAACTGCTCACTTCACATCGTACAACTTTCTCGTGAGTAGTAAAAGCTTCATCTATTGTAATCCAGGACCGTAGTTTAGCAGCCAGTCTAATCACAATAGAGGCCATCACATAAACTAGTGAGATCCACGACCAGCAAACATACACTGTAGCATCTTCATCGAAGTGTTACACATCAGTGATCGTAAATTTTTCTCCAAAATTAAGGTCACAGATCACAAAACGCGGTGTCAATGATGCTTTGGACACCCAGATTTCCCCAATAATGTAGGGAAAATGCTGATATTTAAAAAATACATCTTTTCATAAAACATATGGAATTAAATAAAAGAAAATTGAAAAAATAAGAAAATATATTGTGAAATCAGCAAAATATGTAAATATGTAATATAGTACTAAATATGCAAAAATATGTAACGAAAAAATTCGATATTGTGTTAGGAGGGCTATGATTTGCTAAGATTACAATTTTTAGAGCGGTAAGTAGAAAGACAAAAAATACGTAATTACATAAAAATCCAGTCTCTATTGATCATTGTTGAAATTGTCTCTAATTTTTCACTATATGATGATGTCATTTGTGAAGTCTGATTGTCAGTTGAATTTCACTACCGAAATCATTAATGTACATAAGAAAAAGGAGCAGCCCTTTATTGCGATTTTTGTAACTTTGCCCCTCAAGGCCCATCTTCACAATGGAATATGTCACGGTATTTCACGTCTTTCTCAGTCTTACCGCTAGTTATCGCATGATTGTGACCGTATCAAGCAGTGTTTGTGATCATGCACATCAAAAGCGGTACGTGTGAGAAAGACACGAAATGCCCTGTGATATTCCTTTGTGGCCATAGGGGCTTGAGAGGCAAAGATATAAAAATTGCTGTATAACATGTTTCCCTGAGGGATGCCAGTTTCCTGTTTTTGAGACTTTGTAAAACTAATTGTTTTGTGTTTATCGGGATGAATTTTCATTGCCATTCCTTTTCCTGGGACCATTTTGTCAATTTATGTGTATCTTTATGCAACTGATCAATGTCGGATTTGTCCCTAATTTTTTGATATACAATGCAGTCATCTGCAAAGAGTCTGATTGTTGATTGAATTTCACTACTGATTTCATTAATTTACTTAAGTAAAAAGAGACCCTAACATGCTTACCTGAGGAAGGCTGGTTGTCACATAAACCTTGTTGGATAGTTTCCTGTGTTCAAGGATTCATAAAACTAATTGTTTTGCTTTTATCTGGATTAATTTTGCAGGTAATGCCTCAGATGTTGAACTACCTGGCACTGGACGGCGTGAGCAAGAGTGTGGACTGGGGTGTGTTGGCTGTGTACACCTGTCAGGATAGCTGCAACACAGGTCCTGCTTACAAGCAGGAGTTCCTCTGGAAGCAGGATATCCACAAGCCAACCACCGATGGTAATTGTAACAACACCAACCCTGCCACCACTACCACTACCACCGCTGCAGCAGCAGCACACACAGCTGCAACGAAACTCTCTTCTGCAACAGACAACTGACGCAACGCACCTCCTTCGTGTTTCTACTCCACGAAGGTTTACAGCGACTACAACATTAACATTGCGCTTGCTCGCTTGCGGCGACTCTCAATATAAGATAGTCACTTATTTGGTGGCTTTCTGCAATGCATTCTTGTTGAATCATCAATGTTTGGTAACATAGAAGTATGATTCATCATGTACTTGGTTTTATTGGATATGCATGTTGTTGTAATATCCATTTTTGAGTTTTTATCTATCTTTGATGGATATGTAAGAGAAGTAATAATTCTTTAAAATCACTTTCAATGGAAAAGCTAATTGTTATCTTGTTAATTTTTTATTTATTGTGTATAGAGTGAATTCATTATCTGTTGATAAGATTTTTCCTTTTTAATTTTGGATCTTTAGGAGTGTTTTCTTTGTATTTTGGTTCATACTTTTGTATTTGCATAGGTGTACATAATTTTCATCAGACTCTTCCTGTATCTTTGAAGATTTGTGGGATTTTTTTTTAATACTTATTCTAAACAAAAGCAATATGCTATTGACCAAATGTATCTAAATTATCGTGTGATTTATTGCTTCAAATCCATGTACATTTGAGATATGTCCAAGTATATTGATATGTCCAAGTATGTTGATAAACTGCTTGTCTCCTAATGATTACTGAAAAATGTCAGCATGATAGAAGGTTGTGATCACGAAATATTAAAAACATTGTATTCATCTGTAATATGTAAATAAAACATTGTAGTTAGAGTTTGAAGAATAACGTTCTTTTATTACAGCAGAAGTCTCGTGTAATTTTTCCATCTGAAAAATGTTAAAAGAAATTGTATGAGTTGTAAAATTACTTCTTTAACATCAAAATATTAAATTTTTGTGTCTGTTACTGTAAGGGTACATATACTCAATTACTGTAAGGATACATATACTGTTATTTCACCGCACAAAAGGTGTGAAAACTGCATGGTGGAATTAATATGCTTTTGAGCTACTTGCAAGAAGATATTCTCTTGACCATATTTCACACCCATTTTTTGTCATGGGTTTCTTTTGAGGTCCTCCCCTGGCATGAAACTTGAGGATCACAAGGCAAGGCAAGATCAAGAACAAGTTGGAAAAAATACGTGCAATTTGGTTAAAATATGCTTCCCTGACCATACTGCACCTTCTTACCATGCAGTACATCTGATGGTATGCATGGGTTTTTGTACTGTATTGCAGTACATCTGATGGTATGCATGGGTTTTGTACTGTATTGCAGTACATCTGATGGTATGCATGGGTTTTTGTACTGTATTTATATTGACAGGCAAAAGGGCATTATCCTGTTGTTGTTATTGTTACTATTATTTGTTCAGTATTATATTAAAGACAAACAGACAAGAACAGAGAGAAGTGTCCATGTGAAGAAATATAGTAAGGAATTTAGGCTCAAGAAAATATTTTTTTATTTTTATGTTTCCAAATATACCTCCAAAGTTTTCATTTTAACTAATTCTTGCTATTCAATCAATCTACCAACTTGCATATTTGATGAGAATATTGAATCTTTTTGTGTTAGTTATCGCTATTTTTTAGTTCCTTAAAATCATCCTATCATCCTTTTTGTCACTACCGTGTTCATCCTCACATGAATAATTGTTTCTGTCTTTCCACTCCATTTCCCATACTAGGTTGTCATCTGATACTTTAAGTCCCCTTGAAAATTTTGCATGTTCACATTATTCCACATAAGTGATTTTTTAGGACTGTAGAATCCCAATTTTCACCTTTTTTTAATTACAGCAGTATTCCAGAGAAGAGTTTCTGTCATTTTGACCTAATACAAAATTTCTGTGTAATCCCTGGAATTTGAACTCGAAATAAATCTTTTAATGTAGGACAGTCCTATTAAATTATAATGTAAGTTAATCATAAACATGATTTTTCTAAAATGAAATTTATTGGAAATGAAAATTTATCTCTCAGTTGTTTCACTTTGTAAACACAGTATATGTTGTTTAAATGCTTTTTGAATGTTGTAGAAAGGAATTACTAACTTTTGTTCTTGATGTGAAATGCACAAATGAACAGGTTTTTTCATTCCAGGTATGCAAAAGAGGGTGGATAACTGTTAGGCTGCACTATGGATTCAAATAAACATTACTTATCTCTTACTTTGTAAAAATGTTCTTATAAATATATACTTAAAAATTCTTATATTCCTGAGAAAATAAAAATTGTTTCAATCACTGCTGAATTCACTGACTTGGATCTTTCACTAAAGGAGGACAACATGTTATGTGGCAGTTTTGTTTCTAATTTAGATTTGTAAATCTATGGTTACTCAGTGCATTGATACAGAAATTATATTACCATGGAAGTTATTGTAGCTTGAATAATTTGTGCATTTTTTTAATGTTATTATTATTATTTTTAATTCAGGCATCAGAATTATATGTATTTGAGAGTTTGTTGTCCATTTGTCATAATGGAAAGTCCAGAACAAAATTATGTTTGAATAAAAAATTTGATTTTTCTCCAATTTCTCTTCTGAGACAAATGTTTACCTTTGTATTCTTGAGGACTGAAATGATAAGCACAAGGGTATATTCTCATTATATTCCACCTCCTTTGCTCTATCACTAGCAATAGTGCTGCATTGTCAGCAAGGTAACAGATTTATTTGTTGAATAATAATGGACTCGCATTCATGACAATTAAAATATTATACCACATTTTTTTAAATATATTAAATACAAATTATTTCTGCTCTTAATAAGCCCACAATATGTTTAAAATGTTTTCTACTATTTAAAAAATCTATTAAATAATTTCAAAAGCTGCTAATTCAAAGAGAATATCTTTTAATATCGTATGAGTAAATGAGGCCGTGTAACTTGCTGTGAAGTCACAATGAGTCTTTGTTATTTAGGAAATACCCAAAAACCTGTGTGTATAAGAACAACTGGAAATTTCATTTTGAAATAAACTTCATCTTTTAATAATTTTGGGGTCACAGATTCAAGACCTGCCTTGGGCATGGGTGTTCGTTACTTGTCTGTCAAGTATATGTTGTCACAGAGGACCTTGAGTTTTGCTGACCCCAGGTCAGAGGATCCCACAAGTGGGTTGGTGTCTGGTCGAATATATGTCCCATTGGGCTGTAAAGGGTAATTGGCTGTCGGCTGGGAAAAGCCCTAGAGGAAAAAAAATTATATTGTAGGCTTTGGTCCAAAAAGAATTTTGTTTGTTAAAGTGAGTAAATTGTAAAAGTAGAAGAAAGAAAAAAAGAAATTGATTAGTGTATAGTTATACGAGACTTCTGCCTGTTATTCTAGTCATTTGCATCTTGATGTGTTACGACAGCATTTTGAAAACTTACAGTATTATTGATTTTTTCCCCCCTCACTTTTTATTGTGATAAAATAATTGTATATGAGACTACACAAGTACATATTGTTGGAAGTGTGTTGGTGCTTCCTTTGTAGAAACTGACAAACTTATTTTTACTGGTGCTTGAAGTTTATCTTGCAGCACTGAAGTTATTTTGTATGATTGTTGAAATAAGTTCAGTTTTGTAAACAAATGACCAAAATAGGAATGCTGATGTTTTGCATTCTGAAGTATAATATTGATAACACTGAAATTTATTGACACCAACAATAGTGAATTCCATTTAATGTCCAGTGTCATCGAGTTATGTTATCTGAAAATCACTAAATTTGATTAAATATTCCCTCTTACTGGTGAGAATGGAACAATTTGTGAAGTTTCTAATGATGAGAAAACAATATTTGTCCTTTATTGATTTGAATCCATTAATTCTGATTATTTAGAATTGAAATTTCTTTCAAAGTACACCACTTACTCAAATAAAAATCTTAGGACAGAAACTAGCCATTATATACATATATGCAGATGTAATAAATCATTGCTAATAATTAAAATGAAATAGACATTTCATTGTCTAGAGCATGAAGATGATTTTTTGTTCCTGCAAAATTAGGGAATAGGTTAGCCTGATTTTTTAGAAGTTTGATACAATTTGATTTTATTTTCCCCAAAAGTACGTAAATGAATCACTACATTTGTGTATTCCTTTCATAATAGTGGAAACCAAAACACAAGATTTACTGTATTTTTTTAATACTAATTTAATCTTCAGTTTTGTAAAGTTACGTTCTTTAAAAAATTAACCATCAGTGTTTGAAAATATAAACAACTTAGTGTGGATCAGTCAATGGAGAATATTGAGCACCATGACCTGAGGGATAGGTGTCATGAAACCATAGGTGGATGTGAAAGTTAATGTTCTTGAATCGAGGCAAATAGTGTATATAACATAATGAGACAATAAGAACAAAGATAGTGTAGATACCAATAGGATAAGTGCAGTCCACTGACTGCATTTTGTTTGTGCTATGTTAAAGGAAGTAGTAAAAAATTTGAGGATCAATAAAAAGTAGGGTAAAACTATTGTTTGTGTACTCCATGTAATAAAGATCATTTGCTTTGGATTTAGTGGCATAGGAATGTTAGTTCCACTGAAAGCCATTGTGATGGAGATGTCCTGACAATACCTGTTGATTGTTTTGTTGAATATATTCTGTGATGTTTGCTTGTAGTGATGTAGTGGCACACAAACCTCAGGAATCTTTTATTGTTGAATTAATTTGTTGAGAGTTGACAATACAGTTTCCAGAAGTGGCTTGTACCTATCCTTCAGGTCATTTTTCTGTTGTGTGATGAAGTGTGTCATAATTCAAATATATTAATGAATTATGCCCAATGTCCACATTATGATCACTATGTCCGTAATGTTCACGTTATCCCACTATAATATATTACAAATTTTAGAGATATTACCTTCCACATAAATATCTCTTTAGAGGTGTCTAAGTCACAAGTAAATGTTATATTTCATTACTTCTGTAATTAAGGTAATCTCTCTAGATTGTGTTAAATGTGCACAAAATGGAAACACTGCTCTTAAAAATGCCATGTCTAAAATTTGTTTATACTGCCCATTAGACTATAACGTATAAAAAGCAAGGCATTTTCATGTGAATTATGACTTTCGCCTTATTCAGATATCTATATTACACAAGATATTTGCAAGATACTCTTTATCAAGAACAGTGCAGGAAGTGGATCATGGAGACTGGTTTTTTGTGTAAGCATGCTTTGACAGCATTCTGTTTACTGCATGCAAACAGTTTGATGAACTAAGAGCTCCTATAAAATGAAGTAGTGTATTTCAGATATTGTCATTTTACATATTTAATTTGAAAACTCAGGTCCTTTTGTATCTTTTTGTCCAAAAGTTTGTTAACGTATAATCTTTTAAACATCGTAGTTTAAATTAGAAGTATATTTCCCGTCTGTTGATTGTAAATAAATGGTTTGGCAAATAATATAATTATTAGGCAATGTGCTATTGTTTTAAAAATGTTTATTTGGTGGAAATAATTAGATTCAGTCCTCTTCATCCCAATTCTAAAAGTGTTTTGAATGTCAATCTTTTTATTGTGCATTATCTTAATCTAATTAAAAATGACTTTACAAATGTAAAAACACTCTCACAAAATATTTCATTTTGTGATTCCGATTAGTGTGAACTTGACAAAAAGTAATTTTATAATATAAATAACACAGTTCATTTTTAAAACATTGTAAACTATAATCCTAGAAGGAGAAAAAAAAATCATTTTAGAAATGCAAATATGGTCAGGGAGAAAAGGCAGAAGAGAATATTAAAGTACAAAATAGTGCTTACATGTTACTTAACATTTTCAGATTGAACTAAAAGTGCATTGCATTTTGGTAGTCTTCTCAAATGTAACTAAATAGGTTTGTATCTAAACTTTCTTTGTACTAATATACTTCACTTTTGTGAATCATACTTGAATTTTTTCATAGACTTGGAATTACGTGACAGATTATAAAAGTATATGAAGTTTGAAAAATATGGAAAATAAGCAATATGAAGTGCTTCCATATCAAGTCCTTTGTTACAGTTACCACTTCAGGCACTGTTCTGTCTCAGACTGTTTCTCCTGGTGTTTTTATTCTGCATCAGATGTTGGTATCTGTAATAATTTGGGTCTTCAGAATAAGCATTGGGTGACAGCAATTTTTATAAAACGAAATTGAGCTTAGAAAAAAATATTCTTCAATATTTAAATATATGGTTGGGTTATCTATCTAAACATTATGTATGTAGGTGTGCACAGTGCATGTGTGTGCATGCATGTGGGTAATCTTGTTCTTTTTTATATTAAACTTACTTCATTGAATTAATTAAAAAAAATACAAATGTGCTATTGAATTTAGAGATAAAAGAAGTGAAATTAGGTAAGTTTGGTAATAACATGTATGCTACTACATTTTTTATTGTGTATGAACATTAAACACAATTATAAATGCATCTACTTACACACATTGAAAAAATTGATTTTGTGTTTGTGAAGATCACCATACTTATTTCTGAGCAAAGAAAGAAAGGAAGGCTTTCAACTTTTACCGTTTTCTGGCCAGTTTTTTACAATGGGGGGATTTGATTAATTTTGCCACTTGCTAAAGGGATGTGCAGAGTTAAGAAGAAAGCCATTATGTGTTTAAAGTACTGATTTACACTTTCTTATTCTCTGCCCTAATAATTGAAGTTTTAATTTCTGAGAAAACCATAAAGCGTCGCAGCAAATCATATATTGAGTAATTTAAATGTGTTTCACATCTTAGGATGCCAACATCTATGCTGCCTGTCTGTTCCATTTTAAAATTCCTTTGTGAAAAACATTTTACAAAACAGTCTTTATCAACTAGCATTAATTCAGTTGTGTCCATGATAATTTTGAAAATAAGTTTCTTCTCTGTTTTGGTGCTTTGTGTAACACACATATTGCTGAATTTAAGAAATTAATTTTATTTTAAAACTAAAGGAAAATGTAACAAAATATTGTTGTAAGTAAAAAATTAAAATAAAAAAATTGTTATGATTTGAAAATGAATACATTCTATGAGATTTGTGTGAATTGTTGTCTCATTGATATTGTAAAAATGTTCAGACTTGATAAGGACTATTTAATGGAAAACAATGTGTGTAGGTACCATTTTGGGGCAAGTTTTGAAATATATCCAACACTTTGTACATTGCAATGGTAATGGCCATTTGTGTGAATTCTGTACCTGATTTTATTTATAACTTCGTAAATGCATATTATGTAATTTTGTCAGCAGTGTGTGTGATACACTAATTGTCTGTATGAGAAAAATGTAATTCTCCTTGAACAAAACTATTTTAGATTTGATATTTGCTTAGCATATTTTTCTTTAATAACTATGCTATTTGTTTTTTTATTTCTTGTTTCCAAATGCAGGGTACAGAGGAAAAACAAAGTCCACTTTTGATGAAAGTTTAGATTTTAACACTATGCTATTGAAGGACTGCAATACTACATTTACATATTTAGTATTTAAAAAAAAAATAAAACATTATAGGCTACAACTAAAAATTGTGAGAAAAAAAAGGTTTTCTGCTTCATTATATGGTGCTTTAAAACTTTGAATTCAATTCCTGTGAAATGTATGCTAGTGGACTCAGATTGTATTTTCCCTGCACTCTTCTTATGTTTTAATTGGGTTATTTCATGGTATTGTAATATTGTAGTTGAGAGTATTATAATATGGATAACAGCTACGAAAACATGTTATTTATTAATAAGCTACACCTAAGTAAATTATTAAAATGTAAGCAATATGTATATATCTTAAAAATGTTGAGAAAATGTTCCCAAAAGTATTTTTATTGTATTCTGGACCTGTATACTAATGTTCATACATGTGAAAAAAGAAATTGATAAAATACTAAAATTGTGTTAATGCTTATTATTAGATTCCAGAAGTTAACAGTAATGAGGCAATGTTTTGAATATATTTTGTAATTTTATTAGTTCATAAATAGTGAAGTAGAATTGTTTACTGAAAATATATTAATATGAAAGTTATAGATAAAAGATGGTTCAAAGTAAAAGTCTTAACTTCATGATCTTAGAATAACACTGAATTTAAATATTAGAATGTAAAAATCAAAATATTTTTGACATATTGGTCATTTTATTTGTAAATTTCTAAACTATTGTGTCAAAGCTGTAAAGAAATAAACTTATGAGAACAAACATTTATATATCCACCTTATCATATTTATGTTACTTTTATTTGTTTCTTTGTGATAATAGATAAAATAATGTATGTCACTCAAGGCTAAATTTATTCTATTGGCACATGAAATTAAGCCCCTTGAGTTCCTTACGTCAATTCAAGGCTACATTTTTCCACTCCTGGATAAAATATTAGTTTACCCTGGTACCATAAACTACTATTACCTCTGAGGAGTATGTTGACTTTTGATTGACTCTTTCAAATGAACTTCCATAATTAACATCATTTTGTAGCATCACTTGGGAGTAGCATACTCATAAAGCATGATTTCAGTGCAAGTGCATTAATGGAATTAAAAGCACTTTCAAGTCATCAAATACTTCAAAACAATTCATTAAAAATATCCACAGGCAAGAGCTTATTATGCTTTATTAAGCTTTGTTACTCTAGCAACAAAATTCTGAAGTATTGTTTGTATTAAAAAAAATTGTAAATGCTAAAAATGTCCTATAATACTTTATTTATTTGTTAATTATTTACCTTAATCTTAGAATGGATTATTTTAGTTTGCTGCAAATTCAGAAACATTGTGACATAACATCAGATTGGAAGGACATTGAAAGAACCAGAAGATAGGGAATGAGTGTAATTTGTTTGAAAACTGTAAATAAATGATTAATGCAGACAACATTGTCCCTGACATTTACTGTTAATTTCTGGATTCTTCATAGCAAATGTAATTGTGACTTTTGTGAATGATAGGGGGATGTAAAAGGTAATATGTTTGTCGTATGTGCAATAAGTTTCTCTTGCTGGTGATCCAGGAATGTTGCCTTTCTTGAGAATGACAACAATTGAATGTTTGCCTTTTTGAAACTTTTGTAATCTGATTTATTAGGACAGGAGAGATGTCTTGATTTTCTTTTAACATGCAATGACCATTCTATGAAGTTAATCTTTCCATTAAGCTTTCCACAGCTGCAATGACCGTGGAACATAGGGTACAGGGAATGTGGTAATACCCTCTATTTATGTAAAGGTCTTGAAATGCTCCAAAAATTATTAAAATTTTTGAAGAATAGGTAAATAAAATTTTCTATTAATTTCATGTTTAATTACGTTTTGGAAATATAGTTGAATGCATGAATGTTTTTGGTCCACCACAAGCTCTGTATGTTACTGATATGTTTACATCTAATATATCAAGTTAATTGAAATTTATGTACTTGATGCATCCATTATAAGTCAGCATGTTATATGTTTTATTTTACTGTGTAACTAGTGAAACAGCTCTATTATTAATTTTAAGAACATCAGTATGAACACTATATTGAGAAAACTTGGTGTTTTATATGCTTGAGCTTACCAAACCAAAACAAAAACTTTGGAGCTCCCTATGAAAAAACGCTCCACTGTATTTGCTCAGCTGCAGATTTGTGGAAATTTAAATTTTTCAGAATGTTTTTATTGGAAATATTGAAGATGTGACTTTCCTACTAATTACAGTGCTCTATTAACCACTCTGGTAGTAGCTTTTGGTTTTGATTTATGAAAATTTTGATGTTGATCTGGAAATCTTGCTTACACGTATATCATTTTTCTGATCTGTGTAGTAATATTTGTCTACTAGTGATACATTTTGTGCTTTTACTGCACGTCTACATTTACTTGTACTACAATCTATTTACATTTCCTTTTTTGGACTAATAGAAATGTGTCATCACAGTCATTACATTATTATGATTGTGATGCACATTTTGAAGGATCTGTGTCACCAGTGCTGAAACTTACCTCAAGCTTTATTGTTGTGGGTTTAAATACCATAGCAAATAAAACAAGTTGACTTCAAAGCTAGTCATTGGTTGAATTTCAGAATGACAATTTCCCTATTTAGTTCTGCTTTTCCCCTTAAGTTAAAATATTTTTGTTGTTGAAATCATACCATCTTATCTTGCAAGAGCAGGTTGTGCAAACTGTAAAACATGTTTTGTTATGCAGAGTTATAAAAAATACTGTAAGAATTAAGTTGTTGTTGGAAAAAACTGTGATCACAAATTTGCTTTGATATTTGAGTAAACTCTCAGATTGGTTCCCTAAAAACTTATAAGAAAATCATCTTTCCATTGGAGTTGTTTTTTTAAAAGTCAAAAAGAATCTCAGCCATTGACTAAACATTATTTACATTCATCTTTCATATCAGGCTAGTGAATAACTGTCTGTTATATGTTTCGTCCACATACTGTCCATGTAGAATGATTTGTCTTGACTACTGTTCCTGGCAAGTTTAAAAAATGCAAAAATTTCCAAACATTTCAAATTTTCTCTGGCTTCCATTTTCTATTAGGATTTCTCTAGACTTGTCTGATTGGTGTATCGTTCACTCACTTCTACCTGTTGCTCTGTGGTGTGTGCTATATAACCAGTGTGTTGTACGTATTAAAAAACAAAACAAAAAAATCTAAATCGAGAATGTATATTTATGATATTTTTAAGGAAGTCAACCAGAGTTGGTGAGAATTATCAACAAAAAAAAAATGAAGGAAAAAATATTTGCTATGGATGAATCAATTTAATATATGTAATAACCACTTAACTTGCTTTTGAAAATGATACTAATCTGTGTATGAAAAAATTTCAAATTTCAAAGTGAACAAAACAAAGAGATTCTTTTCTGGATATGATGGGTACTATTTCTGTCAGTTCATTGCTGACTCGGTGTGCACATGTCCCTTTTCTATAATATTGCACCCATGTCGAATGCGTAATATTTCATTGCCACATAATGCATAATGCATTTCATCAGTTTAAATTTTATTTTGAAAGAGTATTTTGTGTGATTATTATACTATCTTTTAGAAGTTTACTTGTCAAACTGAAGTAAATCATTTTCTCTGTAAAATTTATTTAAAGAAAACTGAAGCTTGTTGTTTATTTCTTATAGTTGAAGAACTTTCAATTTTTCTGGAAAAAAGTCTTGAACATGAGATTTCTTTAAGAAATATTAAATATTCCAAACTTTCACCCCCAGCAGATTTTTTAAAACTATATATTATTAACATAATTGATAGTATGTCATTCTTTAATCTGGTATGGGACAAATACAAAACAAATGACTGGATCTGAGTTACAATTTACAAGCTCAATGATTCAATGTAGTATCTTTCTTACCCAAAAAGAGATGACTTTTACGTAAAGGAATAGGGATGAGGGTTATACAAGAACTATCAGATATATCTATTATACATATTCACAGATGCAGTGTGTATCATAAAGCATATGATTATGTATTTTAGTACTGGTGTGTAAGAGACTTGCCAACTCTGGCACATGTATGCTTGGAGAGAGTTACTAGATAAGTAGAAAAATGAACATCCAGAGGACCTTGTGGTTGCCTTCTGCTTACATATCTTTCTGTTTTTAGTACTTAGATAGATGAGATTGTTGCAAAGGGTTGTCAGTTTAAAAATCAGTCCAAGAATTTCCACTCACGTCAGAAAATGTGTTTGTCTTGTTTTCAGTTACTCTGGTTTTGTCTTTCATGACCTGTTTCTTCACTACTCTGTATTTCATTCTTCATCTATAATTGCAATCAGTGCTTGATTTATAAAATTTTAGGTCCCGAAATGCTCCCCCAAATGAATTATAAATTTAATAGAAACAGCTTGTATTTATAATATAATTTAATAATTATTCTGGAGGTACTGGAACACGCCTGGTCAAGCCCTGATTGCAGTTAATTTCATCTTCTAGTTGTCCTAATAATTTATATTAAAACTGCACATGAGTACTGTTGGGCCTTTCAATTTTTATTTTTATTTAATCTTTAATTCAACTTAATCTTTAATTTTATTTATCAATGAATATTTTTTTCTAATTTTTTATGTACTTTTTTTGATAAATGGTAGACCTTTACAGCAGATTTAGTATTTACCACAGATTATTGATAGAATATGCTTGAAAATAAGAATTTTATAATTGCAGAAAGTAATTGCCAATTTATTGCAAAATTGTGGAAAATGCATGACTTACATTTTTGTATGTGTACTTTTCTGTTTGATTATTACACTTCTAAGCATTGTCTTAGCTGTTTTGTTTTGGAACATTCACTTATAAGAACTTGAACTTATGTTAGTAGTTTGTTTAATCAGCATTATTAAGTTAATACAGTTATTTAGTTAATAAGCATTAATAGTTTGTTTTATCTGTATATGAATCTTTCTTATTTGCCAAACTCATCATAATTCTCTCTTCTCTAATTTATAATGTACTAAAAGAACCTACTAAATTATTTAAATTTATTTTTAATTTTTCAGATTTCTCTTATATATGTGGCTTAATTTTACAATTGACAAAAATTATGAAACCTTTAAGTCCTCTTTTTTTCTTTCTGTGACTACTATACATCTACAATTACTTTTTTTTGAAGTTTGCACAGATAAGTCTCTCTCTGCAAGAGTAAAATTATCACTGACACCCCTTTGATGCATTCTCCACTTGTACTTCATATTTCCTGCAGCTTTGCAAATCATGTAGCAACAGTGGTTCCATACTATTGATTTTTGATGTCTTCTTAGATGATGGAGATGCAAGATCACCCTCTCCCCTCCTGGAGACTTAGACTTAGAAATATTAATTTTTCCTTCTGGGTACACGATTAATCCTCAATATATAATTTTCACATTACCAAATGTTCAAATCAAGGAATTTCGGAAAGAAAACATTTCCCAGAGCATTCTTAGGATTTATCCAGTGTGATGTGTAAGCAAAGATCGTCTTTGCTTCTTTCATAGATTCATTCTCCCTGGAGAACCACTCATGAGGTATATAAATGAATATAAAACTTGATATATGCCTAATTTATTTTACATTAGTACCATTAAAAGATTGAGATATTTACTGAAACAAATTAATGTAAATTTCATTGTCTATTTTCACTTGTGCTAAATGTAATATAGGAACTACCAAAGAAGATTCCAAACCTGTGACAAACTAAATGTCATGCCAAATTTTATACTGTAAAATTAACCTTTTCTTGGAAATAGATCTGAGAGAAATTTTTCTTAAAATAATGAAAAATGAAGGGAAGAAATTGCTTTGAAAGTATAAATATAATGTATTTACAAAGTTACTTCTTATTCTGATAAAAAGGCCTGAGAAGAGTGGGGGTACAGTTGGTACATTAGCTTCAGGGCTCCTGAGATTCAACATGTTTCATTATGTGTTGTTATACTTTGGAAATTTATTTCATTCATTAAAAACTTGTAACTTATTCTTTTCAATTTTGCAAGTTAATATATTTTCAAAATTAAATGTCCCTCAATGAATATTTTGTCATGCTCAGAGACACCGCAAATTTGGAAAAAGTGGAGATTAATCTATTAATACACAAAGAAGGTCAATACGAGCAAAGAAATTGCTTTATACCATTAAAAATAGGAAGGCTTATCCTTATCATCAGAAACCTGGATATTACATGCAAATTATTTTTTGTCTATACAGCAGTAGGTGGGACCAATTTCCATGTGCAATAAATTGCATATCTAAAATATGTTATGAACGGTAAAAGATTGTTTTGAAGTAAGTTGAATTTACTTGATAAACATTTTATATTATAAGAAGAGTTAGTGTATATAACTCCATTTTGTAAAACATGAATTTCCATTAAATTATTAAAACATTTCTTAAATTAAATCCAAAATAATTATTTATAAACATGTTTTCAACTCTTGCTATTAGCAACATCTAAGAAGTGCATTATGATCTATGGTAAATCCCCAATCTTAATTCTGAATTGTGTTCTATGGAAAATTTGATATTAAGTGTTTTTTTATAAGTTTTGACAACTTTGTGTTGTAATTTACATTATTTGTGAAGTTTTTACAATGTTGAAAATGTTATTGGTTTATGGTTTTCTTCATAATAAGAGGTTTGGTTCTTAGAAGCTTGTTTCTTTTGCCATTTTCATAATAGAGAGTCGTTAGCACATCGGAAAATTATTTGCTGCTAAACCTGCAAAATTTTTGAAAAACTCATTAGTTCTATTAAAGAAACAGTAATGCTGTTTGAGCATGAAAAGATTTTTCTTGCCTGGGCAAGATCATGTAAATTTGTAATCTATTTGAGTCATGCAGCAATTTTAAAAATTGTTTCATAGTCAGGTATTTCAGCTACTAGTCCCTGCAGAAAAATTAGTAACTGAAATGAAATAAAATGCAATATTTGTTACAATGAAAGTTACAAGACCTCAATGTTTGAGAACAAGGCCTCTTAATTTTTAAAGAAATAGTGGGTAATATTGTTAAAAAGGACATGTTTATTTGACATAATTGGGGAAGGAACCACTGCCCTCACATATAAAGAAATTGCATCACATTATTCAAATTTGCCTTCACTACTTGGAAAGACTGCTTCTTTTTATATTTTTGCAGGGAATCAGTGTTCTTTCTTAAAACTTACTCATTCACAAAATATACTGATATGTCCTTTCAAAACCTACAAGAAGTTATCACAGATATTTGTAATTTTGAATCACTGCAAATGTTATTATAAAACAACAGTTCGTTTTTTTGTAATATGATTTACTTGACACAATGCATAACATTTTGTTGCAAGATTCTGTGAAGTGTCTTATTTTTTAGATTATTTCAGTGTTATAGAACTGACAAAAAAAACTGTGATCATTGAAAAGGTTCGGACTTGACATATCAGTATAAGTCTTTCTCTGATGGAGGAGTTAAATGAGTGATGTTACAACACTTAATAAATTCACCTCCCTGTTGCTACAGATTCCTGAAAAGTATATTTTTGTGTTCTGCTGCACAAACCTTTGTGAGAATCTGAGGTTAAAGAATAACAGTATTATAAACAATATACATCCAAAACATATGTAATGTGCACATGTCTAAGCCTTGCCTTAACAGTTTTTAAATTTGTAAATAAGTCCCTGAAAAATTTTAATTGCATATTATGAATGTTTGAAGTGTTAAAAAATCAGAGGTATTTTCCCTAAAGTGTATTCTGGAGTATTGTGCATTCCATGCAATATTTGTCTAGTACGGGTAATATTAATGTTAATTCTATTTGACTCATTGATGCTTGTTTAGATTTGTATAACATACTGTATTTCTAGATGTAGAAAGAAAATCTTTTCTTTCGTACACAGTTGCAGGTTTCTTTATTGAATTGGAATTGATAAAATTATCACAATAGAAAATTCCTGAATCAGAGGTCACTTGTTGTATATAATTGTTTTAGAAAGAATTAAACTCTCATTTCAATTGGGAAATATATTTCTAAACTGATTTCTTAAGTGTCAGAATTCAAATGGAGTTGTGAAAGTAGGGTTGGTCTTTACCTCTTAGTCTGATTTAAATCTGTCCAAGTCAAGGACAATTGTTTGCATTTCTAGAAAATAAATAATTCTATCATGTTAAAAAGCAGGGTAGCAGGTATGAGATCTCTATCTTTGTTCCCTAGGCCTGGTGATTTTTCCTCCTGATGTGAGTAAATAATATAAGCAGTAGCTTATTCTAATTCTAAAGTTTCATTAGTAAACAATTCATAATAATTGTGATCTAGAAATTCATTTCTTTCTAACAAACAGATCAGTATGGGAAATTATAACAGGTTAAGTTTTGGTGATGGAGAATGTGGTTATATGATAAAAATGATGCAATTAAATTGAGAGAAGTAAATAAGAGAAAAATTGTCTTAATGGAATCAGCATTTATGAATTTGTTATTATTTATTTTTCCATAAATGTTTTTAAAGAAATCAATACTCTTTTGTATCACTTGTTGGATCTCTATGTGTATGATTTTTATTTGTTGGACCAGCTCTACTTCTTTGGAGCAATTTCACATGCTTCCAAGAGAACAAATCGGTACACTGAGAATGAATACCTCTGAGAAAATATATTTATGAAAAATTCTCATGTTTATATTTACCTCCTGAACATCTTAGTTGTCCTAAGAGTGAAACTGCATTAAGTAACCTCACTTACCCTAGTTTCTCAATACAAAATGTCCAAGAAACTCCAATACAGATTAAATATTGTGGAAGTTTCGTATTCACTAGGACACAATTGATTTAACCCTTTTTTTATTTTTTTTATTTTTGGTACAGTTCCAAAATTAATACAAGATTTAAGAAGATAATCTAAACTTGAAAATATATATATACACAGCTGACCTCCAATAATTACACACAGTTAATGGTTTCATTTCATCCAGATAACTGATGGACATTCAAAGGACAGCCAAATCATCCTTTGAATTTGGAATTTATTGAATTTATAAACAATTTACCCATTTGTGGTCAGTTGCATGATTAAAAGCACAGAAAGCTGTTTTGAAATGTGTATTACAGTACCTAATAATGTCTTTCACAATAGAAATCATTTTATTAAAAGATTGAAGCATGCTTTTAATAGACTGATGTTTCCAAGAAATCACAATTGTTCAAACGAAACATCACTGTGTTTAGAGGCTATGCAGTTTTACCTCTGTGTGCTGCTAAGATGCATTCAGTGAATTTACCTATTGACTGAATACTAAAGTACATTAATGGTACTCTAAATGAAATAGAGATGCATTTAACTTAAGGTAAATTTTATTGTAACTCAATATATTGTATTGGGTTTACAAACCTATGTTAATAAATGAAATTATGCACATACTGAAAGTATTTTTTGTCATGTTACCAGTAATTTGTGTTTTGTTGTTTGGTGAACGGTTAATATTACTTTTTTCAATGTGTAGCATTTGGGTATTACACTTGTATGTTTTAGTTCAGGGTTTCACTTTCACTTCACTAGTTTTTCACCTATCTGAAAAATTAGTAGTACTAAATATTCATTTTGCTTTGTGGGAAAAAGTTAACCTCAAAATAATGTCAAAGAAATTACTGTTATTGAAAGACAATTTCAAAATCATTGAATGACAGAGTGTAGAAGTTAGCATGAGAGCTTTCCACTTTTAAGAACCTGAGTTAAAATCTTAGTAGATTCACATAGAATTTGAGATGGAAGGTGGGTTAACGGCAGCTTTTCTTGTGATTTCTTTTTATTTCCATATTTTATTCCATATATCATTATCATTACTCACCACATTATCTACCATGATATCAACATATTTCAATGCACTTGCTGTACAAGGGAGCTTTGATAATGATTGTTATAAAATGTTGGCTGCAGAACTGAAGATGTCATGCCTCCTTCCTAGAATTTATATAATTTGATAAGAGTGGGGGGAATGGCTCGTGGCATGTTTGCTAGTGTAATTATATATCTTCCTCCTCCAGCACCCGGTTTTGATCCCTGGACAATTCGTGTAGTATTTGTGGTGGACATAGCATGCTTTCAGCAGATGTTTTCAGGATTTCTCCTTTTCTCCTCTCCTTCACCATTTCTCCATCATCATTCACCTCATCATTATTAGATCATCACTCACAAGCCTTGACTTCTGCAGGAGAGCCCCGACCCCTCAATAAAGGAATAAATGAATCAAGAAATAAATAAATTGAAAAATCAATCAATTGATTAATTAATTAAATGTAGAAAGATTGTAAGACTGACTTATAGTCTTTTGGGTCAAAAGCAAAAAATTGTCCCCACCCCCCTAAATTAAAAAGCCAAAGAACAGGAAGAAGCAGTCAATAGAATAATAAATCTTGTTTTAGGCCGGGGTGGAGATAATGAAATATGCATTTGAAATGGAATATTAAGGCTTCAATTTTTTTCAACTTTTCAAAATAGTAAGTTAATCCAATGGATCTAGATTAACCAGATGGATACAGTACCACCTAGTACTTGGGTTTTAAGGTTTGTTTGTGACATTTAATTCCACTTTGGTCATGGATGTTTGCCTTTTTTCTTTTATGCTCTTGTATTGGAGCAGGTTCTGCTGCCTAGATCTGTTTTAGGTTGTAATTTGAGATACCCATTATTGAGATGTAGAGAAAACTTGTTCCAGCTGGTGTAGGCTCTAAGAAAATTATCCACACCAGTTAACTCTGTAATAGAGAACTATACATTTAAAGTAGGTAAAACCTGACAATAAATATTGTTAGTAACCAACAATGAAACAAAATTAACTAAATCATCATCATTAGCTTTTCCTGTCATTTTAATATGCATGTTGCCTGCTTGCATCACAGTTCAGTTGACCTGATAGCTAGTCTTTGAAATGTATCTAATTTCTCCATTTCATTTATAATCCCCCTAAATCTCTTCACCTTTTTGACCTATACCTCAGTGTCTGCTCAATGCTGCCTTCAGAGACAGTTCTCCATTTTCTTAAAGTGAGAGAGTAATTTCTTCAGACCCTCCTTTATTTCTTCTATTATTCTTTGCATTGTATTTCTTACTGATGACTTTTTTTTTCTACTTCATCTTACTCCTGAAAGGTAACACAGAAATTTCATCCTTGTGACTTTCATTCTTAGGCAATTCCTTCTTTTATTGCACAGTTATGATTTGGATGGCTTATATTTGAAAGCAACCAAGCGTCATTAGTTACAAACCGAGAAAAAGTGTTTAAAGTTGCTTTTTAAAGAGTGGAAAATGCTTTATGTAGAAAAAAGTATTAGGGTAACTTTACGGATGGAACATTGTAAGTTGTTTTACTATTACATTTTCCATAACAATTTCCTTCTCTTAATAGGTTCATTATTAAAAATGGTGGCAGGTTATACATAAATTGCTATTTTTATAAAAGGAACCAAATAAAATTTGATATCAGATACAAGAATAGATATAAAATTTATTTTAGTTACATAATAATGAGGAACTAATGATAACAACCTAGAATTCAAATATTAAAACATATACAGAAGTCAGAATTATTCAGTGGATAAGCTTTTAAACCTGTTTAATTTTGTGCCTGTTTGCTAATAATACCTAAAGGAAGAAGATTTTGGACATTAGCATGAATTATTCCAAAATAACGCCAAAATCTACGAAGAGAACAATGCAACCTCGCGCCAACGCCGCTGACGCGGGGACAGCCGGACCCTTCAACATGTTCAGAGAAGCTGCGGTGTTAAACACGCATACGCCTCCGCCGGCCCTGTTGGCCGCCGCCATCAACGTGTTCTGCGACGACGGCGACGGCGACGAAGACGGCGACGAAGATGGCGACGGCGACGGCGACAGCGGCGGCGGCGACGGCGACGGCGACGGCGACGGCGACGGCGACGAAGACGAAGACGAAAAGGAAGAAGAAGAAGAAAAAAAGAACCTCGCGATATCATACTAACGCGCCTACGGGTAAGTCGGCCCTGTTCGCCGCGCCATGCTACGTTGTCTGCAAGAAAGAATAAGACTTCGCGATTCTATCACGAATCGCCTACGGCTGCGTGAGACCTGTTTGCCTCGCGGTGCTACGTGTTCTGCGAAGAACAAGAAGACCCCGCGTTGCTTTCGCGCTTCCAGCTGTGTCGGCCCTGTTAGCCCCGCCATGCTACGTGTTCTGCGAAGAAGAAGACCTCGCGATGTTAACGCGTCTGCGGCTGCGTGAGACCTGTTTGCCTCGCGGTGCTACGTGTTCTGCGAAGAACAAGAAGACCCCCGCGATACTAACGCGCCTACTGCTGCATCAGCCCTGTTTGCCGCACAATGCTGCGTGTTCTGCGAAGAAGAAGAAGAAGAAGAAGACCCCGCGATACTAACGCGCCTACTGCTGCATCAGCCATGTTTGCCGCACAATGCTGCGTGTTCTGCGAAGAAGAAGAAGACCCCGCGATACTAACGCGCCTACTGCTGCATCAGCCCTGTTTGCCGCACAATGCTGCGTGTTCTGCGAAGAAGAAGAAGAAGAAGAAGACCCCGCGATACTAACGCGCCTACTGCTGCATCAGCCCTGTTTGCCGCACAATGCTGCGTGTTCTGCGAAGAAGAAGAAGAAGACCCCGCGATACTAACGCGCCTACTGCTGCATCAGCCCTGTTTGCCGCGCAATGCTGCGTGTTCTGCGAAGAAGAAGAAGAAGCAGACCCCGCGATACTAACGCGCCTACTGCTGCATCAGCCCTGTTTGCCGCACAATGCTGCGTGTTCTGCGAAGAAGAAGAAGACCCCGCGATACTAACGCGCCCTACTGCTGCATCAGCCCTGTTTGCCGCACAATGCTGCGTGTTCTGCGAAGAAGAAGAAGAAGACCCCGCGATACTAACGCGCCTACTGCTGCATCAGCCCTGTTTGCCGCACAATGCTGCGTGTTCTGCGAAGAAGAAGAAGACCCCGCGATACTAACGCACTTACTGCTGCATCAGCCCTGTTTGCCGCACAATGCTGCGTGTTCTGCGAAGAAGAAGAAGAAGACCCCGCGATACTAACGCGCCTACTGCTGCATCAGCCCTGTTTGCCGCACAATGCTGCGTGTTCTGCGAAGAAGAAGAAGAAGAAGAAGACCCCGCGATACTAACGCGCCTACTGCTGCATCAGCCCTGTTTGCCGCACAATGCTGCGTGTTCTGCGAAGAAGAAGAAGAAGACCCCGCGATACTAACGCGCCTACTGCTGCATCAGCCCTGTTTGCCGCACAATGCTGCGTGTTCTGCGAAGAAGAAGAAGACCCCGCGATACTAACGCGCCTACTGCTGCATCAGCCCTGTTTGCTGCACAATTGCTGGCGTGTTCTGCGAAGAAGAAGAAGACCCCGCGATACTAACGCGCCTACTGCTGCATCAGCCCTGTTTGCCGCACAATGCTGCGTGTTCTGCGAAGAAGAAGAAGACCCCGCGATACTAACGCGCCTACTACTGCATCAGCCCTGTTTTGCCGCACAATGCTGCGTGTTCTGCGAAGAAGAAGAAGAAGACCCCGCGATACTAACGCGCCTACTGCTGCATCAGCCCTGTTTGCCGCACAATGCTGCGTGTTCTGCGAAGAAGAAGAAGACCCCGCGATACTAACGCGCCTACTGCTGCATCAGCCCTGTTTGCCGCACAATGCTGCGTGTTCTGCGAAGAAGAAGAAGACCCCGCGATACTAACGCGCGTACTGCTGCATCAGCCCTGTTTGCCGCACAATGCTGCGTGTTCTGCGAAGAAGAAGAAGACCACCGCGATACTAACGCGCCTACTGCTGCATCAGCCCTGTTTGCCGCACAATGCTGCGTGTTCTGCGAAGAAGAAGAAGAAGAAGAAGACCCCGCGATACTAACGCGCCTACTGCTGCATCAGCCATGTTTGCCGCACAATGCTGCGTGTTCTGCGAAGAAGAAGAAGACCCCGCGATACTAACGCGCCTACTGCTGCATCAGCCCTGTTTGCCGCACAATGCTGGCGTGTTCTGCGAAGAAGAAGAAGAAGAAGACCCCGCGATACTAACGCGCCTACTGCTGCATCAGCCCTGTTTGCCGCACAATGCTGCGTGTTCTGCGAAGAAGAAGAAGAAGACCCCGCGATACTAACGCGCCTACTGCTGCATCAGCCCTGTTTGCCGCACAATGCTGCGTGTTCTGCGAAGAAGAAGAAGAAGAAGAAAGAAGACCCCGCGATACTAACGCGCCTACTGCTGCATCAGCCATGTTTGCCGCACAATGCTGCGTGTTCTGCGAAGAAGAAGAAGACCCCGCGATACTAACGCGCCTACTGCTGCATCAGCCCTGTTTGCCGCACAATGCTGCGTGTTCTGCGAAGAAGAAGAAGAAGAAGAAGACCCCGCGATACTAACGCGCCTACTGCTGCATCAGCCCTGTTTGCCGCACAATGCTGCGTGTTCTGCGAAGAAGAAAGAAGAAGAAGACCCCGCGATACTAACGCGCCTACTGCTGCATCAGCCCTGTTTGCCGCACAATGCTGCGTGTTCTGCGAAGAAGAAGAAGACCCCGCGATACTAACGCGCCTACTGCTGCATCAGCCCTGTTTGCCGCGCAATGCTGCGTGTTCTGCGAAGAAGAAGAAGAAGCAGACCCGCGATACTAACGCGCCTACTGCTGCATCAGCCCTGTTTGCCGCACAATGCTGCGTGTTCTGCGAAGAAGAAGAAGACCCCGCGATACTAACGCGCCTACTGCTGCATCAGCCCTGTTTGCCGCACAATGCTGCGTGTTCTGCGAAGAAGAAGAAGAAGACCCCGCGATACTAACGCGCCTACTGCTGCATCAGCCCTGTTTGCCGCACAATGCTGCGTGTTCTGCGAAGAAGAAGAAGACCCCGCGATACTAACGCACTTACTGCTGCATCAGCCCTGTTTGCCGCACAATGCTGCGTGTTCTGCGAAGAAGAAGAAGAAGACCCCGCGATACTAACGCGCCTACTGCTGCATCAGCCCTGTTTGCCGCACAATGCTGCGTGTTCTGCGAAGAAGAAGAAGAAGAAGAAGACCCCGCGATACTAACGCGCCTACTGCTGCATCAGCCCTGTTTGCAGCACAATGCTGCGTGTTCTGCGAAGAAGAAGAAGACCCCGCGATACTAACGCGCCTACTGCTGCATCAGCCCTGTTTGCCGCACAATGCTGCGTGTTCTGCGAAGAAAGAAGAAGAAGCAGACCCCGCGATACTAACGCGCCTACTGCTGCATCAGCCCTGTTTGCCGCACAATGCTGCGTGTTCTGCGAAGAAGAAGAAGACCCCGCGATACTAACGCGCCTACTGCTGCATCAGCCCTGTTTGCCGCACAATGCTGCGTGTTCTGCGAAGAAGAAGAAGAAGAACCCCCGCGATACTAACGCGCCTACTGCTGCATCAGCCCTGTTTGCCGCACAATGCTGCGTGTTCTGCGAAGAAGAAGAAGACCCCCGCGATACTAACGCACTTACTGCTGCATCAGCCCTGTTTGCCGCACAATGCTGCGTGTTCTGCGAAGAAGAAGAAGAAGACCCCGCGATACTAACGCGCCTACTGCTGCATCAGCCCTGTTTGCCGCACAATGCTGCGTGTTCTGCGAAGAAGAAGAAGAAGAAGAAGACCCCGCGATACTAACGCGCCTACTGCTGCATCAGCCCTGTTTGCCGCACAATGCTGCGTGTTCTGCGAAGAAGAAGAAGACCCCGCGATACTAACGCGCCTACTGCTGCATCAGCCCTGTTTGCCGCACAATGCTGCGTGTTCTGCGAAGAAGAAGAAGAAGCAGACCCCGCGATACTAACGCGCCTACTGCTGCATCAGCCCTGTTTGCCGCACAATGCTGCGTGTTCTGCGAAGAAGATGACCCCACGATGCTGACGCGCCTACTGCTGCATCAGCCATGTTTGCCGCGCAATGCTGCGTGTTCTGCGAAGAAGAAGAAGACCCCGCGATACTAACGCGCCTACTGCTGCATCAGCCCTGTTTGCCACACAATGCTGCGTGTTCTGCGAAGAAGATGACCCCACGATGCTGACGCGCCTACTGCTGCATCAGCCATGTTTTGCCGCGCAATGCTGCGTGTTCTGCGAAGAAGAAAAAGACCCCTCGATGCTAACGCGCTCCGCGATGCTAACTCGCTTACGACTACGTCAGCCCTGTTTACCGTGCCTTGCTACGTATTCTGCGAAAGAAGACCCCGCGATGCTAACATGCTTCCTGTTGCGTCGCCCTGTTAGCCCCGTCATGCTACGTATTCTGCGAAGAGAAGACCCCCTAATGCTAACGCGCCTGCGGCTGCATCAGCCATGTTTGCCGCACAATGCTACGTGTTCTGCGAAAAATAAGACCCTGCGATTCTCGCACACTTCGGGTTCCGTCGGCTGTTAGCCGCGCCATGCTACGTTGTTTGTGAGGAAGGAGACCCCGCGATGATAACGAACTTCCGGCTGCGTCGGCCCTGTTGTGCGCGCCATGCTACCTGTTCTGCGAAGAAGACGAATACCCCGCACATCTAACGCGCCTACGGCTGCGTCGGCCGTTAGCCACGCCATGCTACGTGCTTCCGCGAAGAAGAAGAAGACCCCGCGATGTTAACGCGCTTTCTGATGCGTTGGTTCAGTTAGCCGCACCATGCTAAGGCCCGCAACAGACTACACCGAGGAATGTGTTCCAGAAATGTGCGACGAGAAATGTGGAAAATCGAAACAAGGGACTCTTATGGACCCCCACACACTTGAAAGTTTCCTCGTTCGCCTCTGCGGAGGCGAAAGAGTTCCTCGCTCGAGTCGGTCGGCGAGCGAGTTTTCTCGGGCACATTTCTACTCCTTCACTTGTTATATGACATTTAGACATTCGCTGCCGCAGGAAAACACCAAACAGTGCATAGAACTGAGTGAGGTTATAACATTTGGCTGTAAAAGATGCGATAAACTACCAGTTTTTAATTGTTTTCTTGAATTTTCTCTTAAAACGAAAATGAACAAGTAAAAACTTGTATGGAAGATATTCTTATTTGTGTGAAACCCGCTCATAATGAGTAATATAAAATTAAAAATTTTAAGCAAGAAACTTGAAAGGGTATTTTGAAAGAATTGAATTAATTTATTACTTTTCTTAATTGGTATTTATTTGGTATTTATTAATGAATTTATTAATTGTGAATTTTATTAATTATTTGATCATTCATTATCTATTCATTATTCAACCAACAAATATAGTAAACCAGAGCGTGATAAGAGGTTACGGAGTTCAAGAAAATATGCTGATGTACAACTTCTCCCTTATACGTCATTTAACATCCTGTTTCTTTTACATTAAATACTGATTTGTATTCAATGTAGTAGTGTGTTTCTCTCTAGGTAGTTCGAACTCGTTAAACAAATGGTTTACGATTATTGTAACAAAACAAGGATATCACGAGTTAAAATTACATAAGAGCATTTAATAAAACAAGAAATGGGACTCTCAGATCATCTCATAGCTAAAACTGTTGCCATCACTCTCGGCTTGTGGCAGATAAAGGCATTTCGAGACATCGAATAAAGCCGCGTCCACACGATGCGTCTTTTCGTTCAATTTTGCGCATGCGTCCAACGCATGCGTCTAGCGCAAGCAGCGCATGCGTTTGGGGCATGCGCCCTTTCGTCAAAACGATGGACGCATGCAATAGCGCAAGCTTCCCAGAGCTGACGGGAATCTCGTTCGTCTTTCTCGTGCGCTTCCTCCAAAGAATGTGTATTTCATAGCGAAGTCATCCGGAATATCGGGCCGTAAGAATTCTTTGGTAGTCTTCTGAATTATTTTGTGTTGTCCGTCTGCGTTTTATTGCGAATTTGTTGCAGATTATTCATTTATTATATACTTACGGTAATATCAATTTTTAACATATACATTTATTAAGATAAATTGTAGAAACTAGTGAAAATAAACATGTGATGATTTCAATTTATTCTCGATGTGTTGTAGTGACAAGATAATATTTAGTTCTCCCTTATTATTTTATTCTTATTTTATTTTTACGGTAATGCAAATTTTCGAAATTTATGTAATAAGTTATATATCTGAAACAAATAAATGCAATAGCTGTTTTTTAAGGTTATGTATTTTCAGAATGTCGCTTGAAAACAAAGAACTCACTCCTCAGTTCATTCAAGATTATAGGGAAAAGGAAGTTTTTCTCTTCTTTCGACTGATTATAAAATAAGCTGCCGAAATTGTCGTGCAAATAGCTGCTGGATCCATTGTACAGAATAGAACAAGCACCGCATAGAGTTGCATCGTGTGGACAGGGTAGCGCACGTGCGCTGTGTGGAACGTTCGTCTTTCAACTTTGCGCATGCCATTTTATTCCCGTGACGCACAGAAAAGGCGCATCGTGTGGACGCGCCTTAACCTCTTTGTAGTGTGTGGACGCAGCCTCGCCGGCTTCTTTCCACATTTCTCGTCGCACATTTCTCGCAACGCATTCCTCGGTGTAGTCTGTTGCGGGCCTAAGTTGCCTTTCTCGCCAAATATTGCCTCTCGTATCTGACGCTCAGTTGATCGACGTGTGCTCGGAATGTTCTTCTATTGGCTACATTAGGATGTTCTAGAAGGTTCTACAACGGTTGATGTGCTCATTGGTTATGAGCAATCTATCTATTGACCGGTTTTCCGGAAATTATTGGTCTTTATTGATCTCTCTCGGCCTTTTGGGTGAGAGTCGCAGAAGCAGCTGCTGCACATGGCATTGTGTTTAAGTTACAGTACATTGTAAGGGGTTAAAGAGGGTTGGATTCAGTTTTTTTGTTACTTGGAGAGAGAGGGGGAAGAGAGGGAGAGAGAGAGGGAGAGAGGGCGAGAGAGAGGGCGAGAGAGGGAGAGAGGGCGAGAGAGAGGAGGGTGATGGAGCGGGAGAGAGGGGAAGAGAGAGGGAGAGAGTTTGTGAGACAGGGAGAGAAGGATAGAGAGAGGGAATGAGATACACGCGGTCTGCCTGTAGTTAACACTAACGCCTAAACCGTTTATCCGATTTTCTCCAAAATTGAAATTCCCATTTCCGATCGATTTAAATGAACACGAGGCTGTCAGAGATTAATATTTTGTTACACAATTCAACCTAAGATTTTAACAAGCTTTGTGTTTGTTGTACATAATTCTGGTCAATGTTATTGAATATATTTGATTTAACTTGAGTAACGTCACTAATTTTTATTAACACAAGAAAATATCAAATAATTATTTGAGAGCATTACGATACGTGAAACATCAAATCAGTCAAAAACATAAGTGATAGCATATTTCATTGCATTTATTTATGTACTCAGGAAAGAAACTAGCTGGTTTTAGAAATAGCGCGTAGTTTAAAATTAGATTGTGTAAAATTATATGTTAATAATAATTCATCTTATTATTGTGAGAACATGTACAATTTTTGAGATATAAACACACGTAGAAGCAGCTTGAAGAAGTTTACTGTAAGTGCTTTTTACCCGATGATCTGGTTTGTTTATTAAAGATCTAATTCAAAAACAAATTTAAAAAATTCGGCTCTCTAAATTACACTGGTGTTTGTGAAAATTGCAACACCCAGAAGGAATGATCGGAACTACTTCAAAACCGGTGGACGTGTAGAACATTGTGTCTATAAAAAATGGTTAAATTTGCATAGAGGTGGTTTGCACGTTGGCCTAGCAGCACCCTCCTTTATGTGACGGGTCTAGTCAGTGTTACGCCACACTCAATCTGTGTCGAACCGTCAAATGACATGGAAAAGTGCAAGCAAGTGCCTGTATGCCTCGTCGATGCCAAAGGGTGCAATATCAGCATCTGTGTGAGTTCGAACGGGGCAGAATGATCGGTCTCCGTGGAAGTGGGTTTGTCGTTCCGTGACATTGCGTTTTGAAGTAGGTGCGCTGCTACGACAGTAATGAGTTTGCGGAACCAATAAACAGAGGAGGGTCGTACATAGCGGAGGGCGGGAACTGGACTTCACAATGTGACCCCAGCTCGAGGTGAAAGTCGTCTTGTCCTCGTGGACGTAACCGACAGAACGGCGTCGTCCACAGTGTTGGCTCGACTTTGGCGCACTGCATGTCTGCGTCGGCGGTTCGGAGGGCCGGACTGGTGGCACGCATATCACTGCGTCGGGTTCCGTTGACCAGAAACCAGCAACGCCACAGACAACAATGGGTTCGTGAACGAGTTCAGTGGTGTGCTGAGTGGCAAAATATAGTGTTCTCTGACGAGTCCCGCTTCAATTTGTGCTACAGTGATGACCGCGTACAAGTTGGACGCTAACGTGGTGATCGCAATCTGCCAACCAGCATTGTTCCGCGCCATAGCGGGCAAACGCCAAGTGTAATGGTTTGGAGCGACTTTTGCTACGATGTACGATCTCGCCTCATACGTATTGAAGGCACTCTGAACAGCAGCCGCTGCGTGAGGGAGGTTTTAGAGCGCCTCAGTACTGTCTCTTCTGCAAGCAGTTTCACATGCCATATTTCAGCAGGACAGGTTATGATGTAATACAACTTAGAGAACAGTGTTATTAATATTCACTTACATCTAAAATAGTGCTTCCCAACCTTACAATTAACATAAGACAACGGATATATTTGTTTTTGGGACTACTTTACACGGCGCCTCAACATTTTTAAAAATATTCTCAAAAATGGCTCCAAATTTGTTTATTAAACTTTGTCCACGGCTAATGTAAAGGATGCTTAAGAGAATAGTGCGGGTCTCACTTTCGTTGAAATTCCTGGTTTTTAAAAAATTGCAAAAGTTACATTTTTCTCGATCCTACAACTATAATATTGAGTTTTTTCCCTTATGAAATGTATTTTTTAAAGACAGATTTTAAAATAATTTTTCACGTGCAATTTTTCGAAAATATGAGTGTTTTTGCGTAATCTTCCGTGAAATATAAGCAATTTTAAACATTTTTCTCAAAAACGGCTCCAAAGTTTTCTTTTAATTTTCTCCTCGATCTATCTCGAATTCTCTCTTTCGGTTATATCAAAAAACAGTAAATAAAAATGTGATAGTCTCGTTTTCAGCGAACTGTATTTTAGAAAATTACAAAAAGTTAACATTCCAAAACTGCAAATTTTAAAATAGAGATTTTTGTTTGAAATGAAATCTGTTCTAAAAAATCAAATCTTTAAAAATTGTCTTGATCGATTGTAAGTGATTCCGGGCGCGTCAACTAGGTACTGAGGTCGTCTCGTAAGTGTAGTGTGTGTTTTTCATCGAGAGGTGGCGGTTATCTTCCCCCGCTAATTGGCGAGATACGGCGCTGACCTACCAGTCGACTAGCAGATTTCCCCAACTACATATCTCCCATCAGCGGGACCCCACCCCAGCCGGAACAAGCTCTAAGCTTGCTTAACCGGTCTCCTGGCAGCATGTTTTCATTTTCCACTAGACTTGTGAACGTGACTTATTTAGAACTCTCTGATTGATCAGCGATGGCGGCGCGCGAAACAACTGTCAGTTACTGGCTCGTTCTCGAAAAGATACGTGGTACGGGGCTTGTGAAAACGTATATATTAGTAATGTTTGTCGAGGCTTCTTGATGTAGAAATGAGTTGACGTAAAAATGGCATAAAATAAATGAGAGAGGAAGTTGCAATCCGTTTTGTAAACTCATAAGTAAAAAGTAATATGTCTCTCCTCTCTCTCTTTCTCTCTCTCTGTCTCTCTCTCTCTCTATCTCTCTCTCTCTCTATATATATATATATATATATATATATATATATATACACACACACACACACACACTCTTCAGGTGGCTTTGACTAAGTTTATACTAATTGTATATACTGCTCTCCTGATTTTAGTGATATTACGAGTTATTCTGCATCTACTGTGTTGTGTTATATAATAATTAAGTCTACAAACTATAAGAAACTGAAACAATAATAAATTACGGCGCCTCGGACAACTACCATCGTGTGGATGGTGCTTCACATCAGACATTGGACTCATCGGACGACATGTCAGTGAGTGTTCCGATAACTTCGCAAAATTCTGATTATCTTCCACCTCCTGTTATTGAAGAAGATTCTTCTATGCATTCAGACGAACTAGACATGCAACAACGAACATTACATTCAGATAATTCCACATTTCAACAAACATTTCTAGATAATTCAACATTTCCTTGTTTGAATTACCATGGAGTTTCCAACGAAGCCATTCATCGATTATTCCAACAAAACATGTAAACATATACAAATAGTTCATCTGAAAATCTACAGGCACCATATATTAATAATACTACCTTATCTTCATGTCACAACCATGTTAACAGTTCGACTAATGAATCGCAACCTGTACAACTTCCACAAAATACAACTCATGTTTGTTCTTCAAATTCTACCATCCAAGCTGAAGCCAACAATGTCAAGAACAATATTCAGAACAAAAGTGATTCAAGAAAGAGAAGGTCAATCAATCTCTCATTCTAAAGGTAAAAGACTGGCTTCTAATACCTCTAATTCTTCTATTCCATCTATACCTCTTAGCAATAAATATGCACCGCTATCTAGTTTGCAAGAACCTCAAGATGACCCTCAAACTATTAACATTCCACCAATAATTGTTTCCAATGTGTATAACTTTACAAACTTTCTTACAGATCTTCAACATATAGTTAAAAATGACTTTGCAACAAAAACAATAAAAAATAATGTGAAAATTATCTTTCAAACTATTGATGATTTTAGAAACTACAAAAAAATTGTGACACTAATAGCATTCAATATTTCTCATACCGTGATCCTACTATTAAAACTTTTAATGTAATATTTAAAGGTGTTCCAATTTGCTATACTAATGAAATAATTTTTAAAACTATCCTAACAAAAAGTATATCGTTTATATAATAAACAACGTGAACCAATAGAAATTTGTTCAATTGAATTAATTAAAACTCCTGAAGCTTCAAAAATTTTTAAACTAGAAAAATTATTTCATAGTATAATTAAAATTCAAGCTAAAACTACAAATAATATCCCATTACAATGTAAAAGATGCCAGAGGTTTAACCACACTCAAGCAAACTGTCGATTAACTCATCGTTGTGTTAGATGCAAAGAAAGCCATCACTATTCCAATTGCCCACTTCCTAAATCAACTCCTCCTGTTTGTGTTAACTGTGACGGGCAGCATACTGCGAACTACAGAGGTTGTAAAACTTATAAAGATTTACTTAAATCAAATCCTTTTCGTCCTTCAAACACACGTACAATACCCGCTAAGCAATGCATTACCCCCCTTCCATCTTTCAACGATCAAAATTTTCCACTTCTTGATCATTTATACAATGCCCAAAACAACACTACAGCACAAGACCCTTCTAACCTTACTGGAATACACACCATCTTCTCATACAACACGTAAATCTTATTCAAATGCTACAAAACAACAAACAAACATTTCTAACTATTCCTGTTTCATTTCCAACATAGTTAAACAAGTCCTTTCCTCAATTATACCTCATATTCAGACCTTAATTCAAACTATCCTCCCATCTCTCCTTCATGGCGAATAATTTCTGTACAAATTTAAATTACATTACATTTCTTAATTGGAATTCTAATAGAATCAAACGTCAAAAAATATTTTCAATCATTTTTTACAAAAATGCAATATTGATATTGCTTGTGTAACCGAAACTCACTTAATTCCAGGCGAGAAACTGTATATCAAAGGTTATAAAATTTACAGAAATGATCGGATTTCAAATCACGCTTCTGGAGGTGTTGCCATTATTATTAAAAATAACATATACCATGAGCAAACTTTTTATCCATTATCTGAGAACCTAGAATGTATAGCAATACAAGTCATCATTAGCAATATAAAATACACCATTTATTCTGTTTACAAACCCCCAAATAAGTCCTTCCCAATTCAAATATATAATAAAATGTTTCAAACATCTAATCCTACTATTGTTTTAGGAGATTTTAACAGTAAGAACACGGCATGGGGATGTCATTCAACTAATCCTCAAGGAACCAGATTACAACAATACGTTCTTCACAATAATTTAGATATCCATGCTCCTTTTGAGCCCACTTATTATTCAAATCATAATAATATAATCCCTGATATTCTTGACATTATTATTGCAAAAAATGTTAATATTCCTTTCTATCAAATTCCCATTCCCGAACTAGATTCAGATCACCTTCCAATTAAAATTTCTTTTAATTCTTCCTTGCTAAATATTAATTATCCTCAATATAATAAACATATAAACTGGGATTCTTATCGAAACAGCATTAATTTAAATTACAATTTTCCTAAACAATTATTGACTTCTGACAAAGTAGATAATGAAATTGACAAATTCACCAAAATTCTTCAACTTTCGTATCAAAATTCAATTACATATTTTAAACCGTCTATACATTCTCGAACCCAATTACCCACATGTATATTAAACTTAATTGAATCTAAATATAACCTACGAAGATACTGGCAACAAACTCGCCGACCAGATATTAAAAAGAAAATAAATAAATTATCTCGAATTATCAAATCTCGTATTGATAAATATGAATTCAGTAAGTTTCAAAATTACATACTACAAATTCACCCTAATAGTAGACCCCAATGGTCTACTATTAAGAAGCTAATGAAAACTTATTCCCCAATTCCTATTTTAAATGATGGAAATTTTACAGCATATAATGATGAGCAAAAAACTAACCTGATTGCGGATCATTTTGAAAAATCATTTACACCAAATCCGGTAATTAATCAAAAATTTAATGATAAAATAGAAACCTTTATGTCCTTCCCTATTTATGCTGTTCCTACTGCTATTAAGTATATTTATCCTCATGAAGTACTAATATAACACAAAAATTAAAAATAAATAAAGCCCCAGGTCATGACGGAATTTCAAATAAAATGTTAAAAGAATTAAATATCTCAAATATAGCTAAATTAACAAAAATATTCAATGCTATGCTTCGTCTTTCTTACTTCCCTCAAGCTTGGAAATTTGCCCTTGTTCGTCCTATTTGCAAAGCTGGCAAAGATCCCAAGAACCCAACGCACTATCGCCCCATCAGTCTTTTGTCGTCATTATCAAAAATTTTTGAAAAATTATTATTAACTCGTTTTCTTAATTACATATCTTTAATTCAAGTATTACCTAATTATCAATTTGGTTTCCGCTCAAATTACTCCACCACACATCAACTTTTACTTATTACAGAATTAATAGCAGATAGTTTTCATAAGAAACAACACACCATCGGCCTTTTCTTAGATATAGCTCAAGCATTTGACAAAGTGTGGCATGTAGGTCTTTTATTTAAATTATACGATACAGGTATTCCAATATATTTATTCAAAATTATTAAAAATTTTCTCTTTGATCGCCATTTCGTAGTTAAAATTAACTCCTCTCTATCCAGTACACGATCAATTCAATCAGGAATTCCTCAAGGTTCTACTCTTTCTCCTTTACTTTTTAATATTTACATGTCAGATATTCCGTACTTACCTTTTACTACAATAGCGCTCTACGCTGATGACACGGCATTATTTGCTATTCATAATAATATCAAAATTGCACGCAATACACTACAAAATTCTATTCAAAAATATTTAAAATGGACTCAACTCTGGAGAATACTGATAAATCCGACTAAAACTCAAGCAAAAATTTTACTCTTTGTAGACCAACTAAACCTCCTTCCCTAATTATCAACAAAATAAATAGTCCTTGGCTTGACAATAATATACCTGTTAAATATTTAGGATTACATTTAGACCAACGTCTCACTTGGAAATCACATATTCAAATTATCACTAACAAAACCTATCACAAAATTTCAAAATTATACCCTATCTGTAACAGCAAGTCAAAATTAAGAATAGATTGTGGTATTTCAATTTTAAAATCTATTATTCGCCCTTCTCTTACATACGCTTGTCCTATTTGGTGTAATGCCTCGTCTACAAACATCAAGAAAATTCAAATTATTCAAAATAAATTCTTAAGAAAAATATTAAAAGCAGATTGGTTTATTTCGAATAAACAAATCCATAGAGAACTTCAAATTGACTCCATTAAAACCTTTATAATTAAACAAACTCAAAATTTCTTTAATACATTGTACCTTTCCCCTGCATCTCAACACTTTACTCTAGGTCAAAATTATTCTGCTCTTCGCATTCGTTCACACTTTCCCAAAGATATTTTTCACCCTCCCTAAATATATATATCTTTATTCACTTTAATTCAATTGTTCTAAATTTAACCTCTAACTATCCTTTCTAACTCTTATTATTACCTTTAATCATTTCAATTAGTTATTTTTTTATGTATTGACTTATTTACCATACTCATTTTCAAAATTGGTAAAAACATAATTTACCAAATTTTAAAGCTCTGGCATCTTCCCAAAATGTTATTTATAAATTCTTCTTTTCAAACTCCTGAAAAATTATATTGTAATTGAACAGGAAATAAATGATTTAAAAAAAATATTGAATGAATCATTGTTATGATGCATGGAGTGTTGCATAAAGAGCAAGAAGTGTTGAGAAACATTTTGAAAGTGGCATAAAGTGACAATTTTTAATGGAAAGTAACACTATGACTGTGTACTTGAAATAATATTTGCAATATTAAAAAAAGTGCTTCATATATCTGTTTCAATTACTTGTAACAAGGTGCTACTTTTGGTAACTGGCTGCATTTAAAATTCCCGCTAAAATTGTAACGCGTTGGTGCCTGAAGCTCATTGGCTGAAGTCGGATATGATGCGTATACTGCGATTTCTCTAGATTTGCCCCTCAAGGCCTATTTTCGCGATGGAATATCACAAGGCATTTCGCGTCTTTCTCGGTCTTGCCGGTAGATGTCGCATGATCGCAAGCACTGCTTAATACGGTCGCGATCATGCGAATTCTAGCGGAGCGGCTGAGAAAGATGCGAAATATCGTGACATATTCCATCGCAAAGATGGGATTTGACTGGCCTTGAGAGGCAAAGTTAGAAAAATTGCAGTATACGTATACACCTCCCTCCCGTGCACCAAGAAAGAAAAACCGAAGTATAGATAGGCTATTTTCCGTCCTTTTTTGTTATACTGCGATTTTTGTAGGAAGAGCTCTCAAGGCCACTCAAATCCCATCTTCGCAATGGAATATGTCACGGCATTTCGTGTCATTCACAGTCGTTCCGCTAGATTTCGCACGATCGCGACCGTATGAAGCAGTGCTTGCGATCATGCGACTTCTACCGGCAAGACCGAGAAAAGACGCCAAATGCCGTGACATATTCCATCGCGAAGATGGGATTTGAGTGGCCTTGAGAGCTCTTCCTACAAAAATCGCAGTATATACTCTTTGGCCATCATTGGCTGGTCGTTGGTGAGGTTTGCATTGGCTTGTGTTCACGTGTGATATGTGACATTGTGTGTATATAGTATAATATAATAAATAGAAGATATTCCAGATAAATAGAAGAACAAGAATTTCCAGAATACCCCTTCTGATTTTATCTTATATATATTTCTCGCGTGTGTACCGGCTTCTGTGAATTGCTGTTTGATGTATGGTCGATGTGAATTTACGAGTCAGAGCAATAACATGTCTGAATTCGATCGGCAGCGGGATCCCAGGCAAAAGAAGTTTTTCGGCATGCACAATAAGGTATGAATGTCAGAACGAATGGCATGAATGATTTCGTACTGCTTTTGTTCCACTAAGGAGTTGTTTTCTTCAGTGACTGAAAGTTATTGAATATCTTCCTATTATTACTTTTTTTGTTTTGTTTTTTGAAGGATAGAAGAGATCATGGCACATGGGGGTTGAGGAGGATGCCTATTATTTTAACGAAACCTGGTCGCGAGAGGGACAGAGATGGTGATTCTGAGAAGGATAGAATGATGGATAATCGTAGTCCTGCAAAACCTTTATCACAGCCTACCCCTACAATTATTTTAAGAAACAGGGATGCAGAGAACAGGCCAGCCTCCCAACAATCTGCCAGACCTACGACTGTCTTGAGGTATGCTGAAGGACTTGTAAACTGGGAAGAGCCTGAGAACATTACATGCTACATGTACCTGTATTTATAATCCATCATTCTGTATTAATATAAGGTGGTAGGTTTGTGTCGGTTGCTAGTTGAACTCTCGACCATTTATTACATCTGTAGTTAAATAATAGCTGCGTGTAAAACTGGACAAAGCATAAATAATTATTTGTAAATAAAAAAAGAGAAGAATTGGATAGTCTCTAGAACAAATAATTTTAGTCTCATGCATGATTTTTCAACTTCATAAGTTGGCAATATCCACTATAGGTTTGCTTGATTTTAGCACATGCACTTTTCTTTTTTTCTGCTATGAATATTAGTCCACATTGTTTACATTGAAAGTGAATTTTCTTCAAATAGTTTGATGTTTTGTGTTACCAAATTGTAAGAAAACCAATAACATATAACTGTATAACCTCTTCAATAACCAAAAAAAAAAATCTATGCCCGCAAAAGTTTTTCCATAACAGCCTGTACTAATTTAAACTTATTTTATTATGAAATTAGGCGAGTAAGAGACACATTTTTTTCTTACAATCTTGAAGATCAGATATTTTACTTTCTTCACCATGGTTAATCTAATGAATATACTATGTTAAGCCGAACTATCTGGTTTTGGGTTTCTCATTTTTACTTTCTTGCATACAACTAATATAAAGTATTATAGTGCTGCATTAGTAACTGATGATTTTTCAAAAATAATCAGTTTGTGGGACTCTAATTCTGGTAAAGTGGATAATTCGTATTTAAAAGTTAATATTGGCTAACAAAATGTGCACCTCTTTATTTGTTTGCAGGAAGGAGTCAGAGTCTCAGCCAGTCTATCAATTAGCTGGCAAACATGGTCATGCGGAAAGTAAGTTTTAATGTTTTTAATTAACATAATATTAACAATAAATTGTTGGCTATTTCAAATGGATTTTTGGTAAAAAAAATTTCTGATAATGAATATCTTGTTGGATAATAGATTCCCTCCCCCCCCTTATTTCATTCCTTCCTTCCTTCCTTCTTTCTTTTCTTCTTTCATTCAATCTTTCCTTTCATTTGTTCCTTCATTTCAATCAATTGATATCGTTGCGTTCCATTCATTCATTTCAATCTATTCCATTCATTGACTCAATCCGTCATCGTCATCTATATTGGGGTTGTTCAACTGATATCCCGCGGGCTGCTTGCAGCTAGCAGAGCAATTTATTGTGGCCTCCAAAAGGTCAAGGTCAAAGTGCTTTTCATGTGTGTTGGGCGAGAACATTGTATGTCTTTTGTATTCGCCCAGCCTATAGTGCTTCCAAGCATTTGATTGCAGTACAGAGCTTACGGAGAACAGCGTTGTCACTTCTCAGCAGCGCTTACACGCAACACTCACCATGCTTGATACTCGGATTGATATGAAATTTTGCCAGCACAGGAAGCTGGTCATTGAGCACCCTTGCTTTACACAAAACCCCTGGAGCATCAGAAATGGCTCCAAATTTGTTCCTTTAGCACTGGCTAAGAAGGAAATATTTTGGATGTGTATTTCTTTTTACAAAAAGGAAGTTAATGAATGAATACATGCAAAAAATCTCACTATAACTTGAAAGGAAAAATGATTAGTTTTCAAACATAGATTACTGAATTCTGCATATTTTACTTTGAAGAGCAGAGAACATCGTAATAAGATAAGGTTTTTGTATAAACCTGCTTGAATCACAATGAAAATGTATGCTTTCTAAGCAGTGAATTTTTGTTTGCTTAAAATTTTATGTACTAGCGTACCCGTGCAAGAACTCTCGCATGTTAAATCCCACCCTTTCTCTATCCATTTGTCTACCCGTTCCATAAAGGAGAGGAACTACTAATGTACTTACAGAATATCAAACAATATAACAATGCAATTAATGTTTGAAACAAATTTTCAATTAAATTCAACATTATAGAGAGATGTTCTCGGAACAATTCATACTTCTTTAAAAACAACATTTGAAGAAATTTTTCAATCTTCCTTGAGAGTTAGCTTTTCGCTTTCCTTCATAGTCAAATAATAGAAAAGGTTTTTACTCTTGAGAAAGCCAAGTAAAGTAGTGCGAAAATACCGGATCGGGCAAGAACAGACCTACTCATTGCAATATTATTTAACTTTCCTTGATTTGTTATGAAGAACCGAGTGGGTTTTGGAGAGTCAGGATGCCAGCTTGCTGGGGTGAGAAAATTGAAAAATTATTTGTTTACTAAAAAGTATTGAATTATTTTCTGCGTCCTTACGTACTTCAAGAAGAACAATTCCGAGCCAAAAAATAATCAAACTAATGTTTTCACCTTTGAGTA
This sequence comes from Acheta domesticus, assembly GCA_031308135.1. NCBI lineage: Eukaryota > Metazoa > Arthropoda > Insecta > Orthoptera > Gryllidae > Acheta > Acheta domesticus. The sequence continues at coordinate 45,024,022 of JAHLJT010005437.1, read as the reverse complement.
CTAAATACCATTTGTTAGCATTAGAAACAATTTAGTAGCCATTAGTAAGCCCACTTCGGTACATGGGATTGTTGCTCAAACTATGTTTGCATTTTTAACGAACCGACACCTTGAGTTTAATATCAAACAGTGTTTTATTTACAATACGAGTTTGCAGTTGGGCGTTGGTGTCCATACTTCCAGATACCGCCAACATTTAAATGTGCGTTTGGACTGCGATCGTTGACAGTTGTCGGGTGACTTGCACTATTCTTTCTATAATTTTAAATTTAGTTGTTTTTTAATTGATTCACGTAGTATTGTAGGCTAGCACGTTTTTATTTTTGTTTTCCATTTATTTCAAGCAATTTTACTTTATCCACTTTAAAAAGTTTGTTCTTTGTGTTGTGCCATAGCACAAGTTTTCCCCCACTACCTCTGCGTACCTGTGCGAGAAAACTCGCAGGTTAGACCCCACAATCATCCCTATCCTTCTATATTCATTCTAAGAGGGAAAGAAGTTAACGAAACGTGTTTATTTGTTTAAAATCTATAAAGGTAACTTGCAATGTACTAACCCATTTACAAATAAAAATAAAAAACAATGCAATTAATGTGTAAAAGAAATTTTCAATAAATATTTATTCACTATCATGGAGAATTTGCTTGGAACAATTCCCAAATATTACTTAAAGACATTTGAAGTAATTATTCAATATTCTTTGTCAGTTAGGTTTTAGTTTTTCGTGATAGTCACAAAAATATTAGATTTTACTTGTGAGAAAGCTACGTGTCTGAACCCGTTGACTTGAAAATTTCATCGAATGATAACGAAAATATTGATACAGGTAAAACACACAGTCTTCACTCTTCACTGAACACCCACATCCTTCCACAATTAAGTGCACAGCACTTATAGACCATGAAAAAACGTTAATTGAATAGTTTCACTACACGCATAAGAAACAATCTTCATAGGTATAGGTATTAAGCAACTATATTAGTACTTCTAGTTGTTGCTGGAGAGCAAATCTTGAATTAATGATTATGCAAATAAACCTCGTCAGACTGTACAAACTACGGCGTTAACAGAAAGCGTAAATAAAGATTGTCGAATCTAAGCATTCTAAGCGTGTCGCCACAAAAATTGCTACCAGCAGGAAGGGCTGAAATATTGAGATGGCCTTGATAGTATTGAAGCGTGGAACCGAAAATAAATTGAATGGATCGGAGAATGTCTCATCTTGTAGATTATAATGTGAAAAACGTTTCTTTGAGGACTTTGGCCTCAAAATTTTACTTTTTAAGGCTGTAAAACGCTTTGTCTATGAGTTATTTGCCGATATAGGTTGACATGTGATGCGGGTTGCATTTTACATGAATAGTTCGATGCGTTTTTTTGAAAGAAATCATCCATATTTAAAGTCAAAATGGAATTCGTCAAGTCCCCATGAAATTCTCTTTCCTTAGAGCCCTTATTTATAAAGATTGGTTGCGTGTGAGAGCCGGAACCCAAAGGTATACTACTGAAATAATACAGGAGACGATTATTTTAGACAAAACAATGAAAAATGTGCAAATAAATACATTTTTATGCTAAAATACTCCAAATATGATTATGTAATCATTCAGTTATCAATTTCAGATTCACTATTTTGCCATGAAACTGATTTCATGTTTCTTACAGATATGACCATTAGCAAAAAAAACCCAAAAAACTTGCAATTCCATGAACTTCCTAGCTATACTGATGAGTTTTTTGACCCTGTGTGCACAGGTGCAAACCCTCTGGCACTGCCGCCCATGATGAAGGCACCAGTCAAGCTGCTGGATGAGTCACTGCAGCTGAGCGACGCAGCACTTGAGTTCCTGGTGGAGCAGCCGGACTTTGTGGTGGTGGGACTGCTCGGGGCACAGGGTGTGGGCAAGTCCACTGTGGCATCCCTGCTAGCCAGCGGCGGCGATCCGTCTGCCAGCCTCAGGTGAGTGCTGGGTGATGTCTAGCAATGTGTTTATCCCTTGAGAAACCAAAGTTAAATCTGGTATGCAAGACCAAACAGGGAGAGGGGTGGATCAAAAACTTTTTGCGGGTTTTATTTTAATCTGTGCCGCTAAATGTGATAGTAATGAAAAGAGGTTATAAACATATTTGTTTTGGTCTCATTAATAAATTGATTCATGCAATAGAGCAGTCATGTTTTAAATGAGCTTTGACAACTTGGTTGCGATATCATAAAATATTGAAGCTTCTGATAGGATGATGGAGCATTCTCTTTTTCACAACTCAGTAGCTACTGTTTCTGTAGTATTAATAGACTAAATGTACTACAGTTAAAACTAAAAGTGGACAGCTGTGAGTATGGTTAAACCCACAATATATGTAGATGTTTGAAAAACTTATCTAACCCAAATGTGCGTGAGTTCGTTTGGAACTTAAACCACAGATATAGATAGGGTGCTGCCTATTGATGATAATATTAACCAATTATGTTGCTTGCAATACTTTGAGTAGGAGTTCTGTCTTCTCACAGTATATTTTGTGTCAGTGCAAAGTACAGTATTTCAAAATTGAGTTAGAGTTTCTGATGTTGATAATTAAATTCAAGTCAGCTTCTTTAACTTTCATATATGGAACGAATTCCTTTTGTTTTGTTGGAATCTTAAACAAAAGTTTAGAACTTCTATTCTGTATGAATAACATTTAATAAATAACTAAGGTAAGACAATTTCTAACCCTTTGTTGGAACATCAGTACAGAGAGCATTTCATGTTTTCTGTGCTGATTTGTCTTGTTTAACCCTTTCACTGCTAACGACGCACCCATGCATCAAGCATTGCTGTGCCCATAGAGCTAACGCCACACTGTGTGTCTGAGTTTGCCATGCCACCACTGCTAATGCCGCACTGGTGTTTCGCACCGCTCTTTTGGGTTCTTATGTTCGTTGTTAGATTGTGTTCGAAATTAGGCGATTGCCACAACATGGATTCTGTTCTGGAAATGTTGAAGTTTATTTTGGTGCCCACTACATAGCGTTTCAATACTTCTGTTGTGAGATTTTTCATGTGTTGTGGAAGCCGTGGGCTGCTAGCACCGTGGGCAGTCCTGGGGCCAAGCGCACGCTGCTCAAAATATTATTGCAGTATCCTCAAAAATCATTTTGTCTATTCATCCTGCATCAACCATAGACTAAAGAAGTACATCTTTACTCTATGTTTCAATGCATTTCTGAGTTATGGGACAAAACAGACGGCAAAACATCCACGGCGACGCTGTATTGTATGGGTGGCCAGAAAACAAAGGCGTGACCTTTGCATCATGTGCGTGGAATGTGATGTTGGACTAACCCTATGCTTAAAAATGTATCACACACAAAAAAAGTATTAATAAAACAATAAATAAACAAAAGAAAATAACAGGTAACAAAAGATTAATATATAATAAAAAAACTAAAAATTAAAAACGACAAAAACAATACTTTTAGCTTCTTCAGTGCCGGTCCAAAGCCTGGATCTAAAAGGATGGAAAGTGTGTGTTGTTTTGATAACAACTGAGAGCGTGTGCATGAGAAGACGGCACGAGAGCACACAGTGTGCAGCAACAGCCGGATGACTCAGCACTGCGCGGCAGCCTGCGCTCCTAATGTGTAGCAGTGAAAGGGTTAACAAACACCAATAATAATGCAACAGTACAGTAATTTACCCTTCAAACTCATAAGATGCTTATTTGTTTTTTTTCTTCAAATTGTTGTTCACTGAAGTCCTGCACTACATAGTGCATATCGCATTCCAAACACATTAAGAAGTTGTTTGATTGTAAATGTGACAACATTTATGAAAAATCAGACAGTTGTAAATGTTTTTTCATATTAAATTGTAAATAACTTTTTGAAAACTATTCCATTATCAGTCATCGCATAAACTGTAAAATTTATATGGGGTGAGTCATGTAACTTTGGCACCTTCTGTAATTTTTGAACAGTTGAAGTTATTGCAATGCAGATTTCACAGAAGTGCATAAGGGAATGGGGCTAACTGATGTATGTTTTCCTTTTCCATTTTATCACTTGTATTTTTTGGGATAAAGCAGTAACTTTGTTTTTTTCCAATGGAACTGCACGTATTGTTTTAGTCTGTCAAGTCTACTGCAAAAGTATGACTCCAATGATAAACATATTGTCGTATGTTAGATAAACATTCTTTTGAGTAATTTTGATTCTTCTGTGAATTGTATTTAATGGGTATTTTGAATGTAACAGTTCACCACCTGAGATCATGCAGTGCTCTGGGTGTTACAATATCCATTGAACACAGTCACAAAAACCAAAATTTCTAGAAAAAAATTCCTGTCGAACAAATGACAGTATGTATATCACTAGATTTGTTGTTTTACTCTCATCATGATCGACTAGAAAAAGAAATGTATAATAGTTCCATTTGACAAAAAGTTACCTCAATATTTCATGAATGGGAAACGTGATAAAATGGAAATGAATACATGTATAAACCTGTTTTCTCATGCACTTCTGTAAAAACTGCATTTGCCATAACTTCAATTGTCAAAAAATGGAGGTGCTAAAGTTACGTGACTCACCTTCTATATTGTAAAATGGGCATCTGTCTGTAATGTAAGAATCAATAAATAAAAATAAGAAGTTATTTATTTATCACACAATTATATATCACACAATTCTTTAAATCAGTGAACATCTTAGTTGGTTGCCCTGTGAAGTCTAGTGAATGTCACTTGTGTATTTACAGCATTTGTACCATGGCTCAGAACACATATTTTTGTTGCTCCTCACACAAAATGTAAAAATAGTCTGGAAGTGATCATTAAATTACGTTTTAAAACGTCATTTGTTTTTGATTTAAATGTGTATATAGTTCAGAATATTGGTTCATTTATATATTGATTGTGCAGTTACGGAGTGCAGTAATTGAATTGGGCACATGACCATTTATGCCTTGTATGCAAGTATCCTGTACAACATCCTTCTGTTGAGTACTTCCGGAGTGTCAGTGATTATTGAAGAATTCAATTTGTTGCAGGAAACCCTTATTTAGGGTGCACGGACAAGAACAGTTTGAGTATGGTACGCATTGTACCAACGGGATTGATATGTTGGTTACCTCTGGTCGAATGATAATTTTGGACTCTCAGCCGCTGTTGTCAGCTTCAATAATGGATAAACTTATCCTACAGGTAATTAATTTGCCATTTTTAGTTCCACATCATTGGCATCTGAGAAAATTAATTGTTTTATTTAGAATTTATTTATGGAGGAAATGAACTTGCCTGGTATGTTACTTTTTTAAATCAGACATCGCAATTTCAATATTTCCTAGCACTTTTCACCAAGCCAAATAATTTGACAAAATAATTTTCGTTTTGTGTACTTTTTGAAGAATGCTCATGACATGGTATATTTATTGGTAATTTCAATTGTATTTGGATGGATTTTCATCTTCTCTTACTTCAACACTATTTTGTAAGATGCATTTACCATTTGCTTCTCATTTTGTTTCTTCAAGTTTTCTACCTCTTTTCCTTTTGGCTTATTTTCTTGAAAATTGTTTACTCTTTCTGGAAAAAGAAATATTTGGATTCCTTGGGTGACTGCCTACTGAGCCTATTAAATATAAAAATAATAAAGATATTATATACGGCTCCAAAGATAATTCTTGTCTCTCTTCCTGCCCTTTCTCTCTCTCTTCCTCTCTCTCTCTCTCTCTCTCTCTCTCTCTCTTCCGCTCTCTTCTGCCCTTTCACTCTTCCGCCCTTTCACTCTTCCACCCTCTCTTCCGCCCCCTCTCTCTCTTCCGCCCTCTCTCTCTTTTGCCCTCTCTCTCTTCCGCCCTCTCTCTCTTTTGCCCTCTCTCTCTTTTGCCCTTTCTTTCTTTCTTTCTCCCTCTCTCTCTTTCGCCCTCTCTCGCTTCCGCTGGCGCTCTGGCTTTCTCTCTTCTCACGCTTCGCGCTCTTGCTCTCACTTGCTTGCGCCCTCTGTCTCTCTCTCTCACGCTTCGTGCTCTTGCTTTCACTCACTTGCGCCCTCTGTCTCTCGCTCTCTGTCGCTTGCGCTCAGTTCTCTCGCTCGCCCACGATCTTGTCTTGCTTGTCCTCTTTCTTGCGCACGCGCTCTCGCTTGTGCTCTTTTGCTCGCTCACGCTCTCGCTCACACACTTTCTTGCACATACATGCGCACACACAGCATTGTTTATACATATTGAATTATCGACTAATCTTTATATTTATAATTTTTATATTTATTTTCTGATGGCTAATTACTATATATAAAGTTATTACAAAGAAAAAATAGTCAAACAATTTTCTAAAATTGAATAGGAATGGTTTGCTTCTTGTTTATTTTCTTTTTTGAAGTTTAATTTGGTTTTCCTGAATCACATTCTTAAAGGAAACTAGAGTTACTTTGTGTTTATTTTTGTTCCTTTTTGAATTTGAAAAGTTTCATTTATTTTGTCAGTTCAATTTTGAATTAAGTTCTTATTCTGTCATTACAATGGTTCAAACATATAAATTAAACAAAAAATTGCAGGAGAAATTATTTGATTTCATATTTCTAATATTCCAGTATGTATATTTGCTTTCTGGAATATTTTATTTTCTGGACTAGAGCTGGTATTGATTAGTCTGGATAATGATGCTCCACTGTATATAAAAGTTTCACCTGGAGTATTCTAATAATTGGTTTAACTTCTTTTGGGTGCTTTTTGCTGTAGGAGGGGAAAAAATTTGGACCTGGTCCCCCTGTATCAACGGGCGGCGGGGGAGCTCCTGACTTCTCATCCACGGAGAACACTGTGGAAGTCCAGTCTTTGCAGCAAGCAGCCTTCCTGCTGTCTGTGTGCCATATTGTCATTCTTGTGCAGGATTGGGCCTTTGATCCCAACATTGTCAGGTAACTGACCCCTGCCACCAGTTTTACCCCAAAGCCTAGGTGGCCACTTTCTGGAAAACCTGGAAAAATCTGGGAAGTCCGGGAAAAATCAGGAAATTTGTGGAAGAATAGTTATGTTGGGGAAAATTTTTAGATGGTTATATAACTAGAGATTATTCTGTGAGTCCAGCAAACAAGAATGACTCAACTTTTATTGGTTGAGATGTTTTTAAAATTATTTCTCTATCGCAGTGAAATCAGTAAGCTGTTAATTTAATATCAGGGTTGCTTTTATATTTTTTTAAAAAATAGTGGAAAATAATGTACAAATCTCAACAGTGAAAAATAAAAATAATGTACTAGAATGCCGGGAAAAATCAGGCACTTTTGTTCCAGAAGTGTGGCCACCCTGAAGGCCATTTTTCATTCTAAAACCAACTTGAACTGCATTGTAGGTGGTGGGTAAAGCAATGCAGCTTCGATAATTATTTATTTATTCTTACTGTACATATTTACATATAATTTTATTATTTACTGCGTGATATGTTTATATTACATATGTTTAAATTACAAATATTTATATGTTGGAATCTTGTTAGTACATTGTTTAAGAGACAGTATGTTTTGAAAGTCATCAGGGAAAATGTGCTAATTAAAAATGCTCAATTAATACCTACTTTTCACATTTCTGTCTGTAAATCACTACAATAGAGAAAACATCGTTATGTATATAGCATACGAATATCACAGGATATTGAGAGAGCTTCCTTAAAAATTTCTAATTTATTCATAAAGAAATTTGATAAAACTAAAGTACACAAAAATGTCATTCAAAATAATGCACAGTAAGGTCTATCACCTAGAGGGTGTTGGACATTACAAACTAGATAGTGTGCTTTATCTTGATTCATTACGTTGTAGCTTGCACGTCTTACTGGAGGTGTGGGTACAAAGCTCATTGCCAAGACTGCTAAGTGGCATTTTGTGTAAGATACTGTATTAACAATGTGCATTCAGTGAGTCGTGTGTGCAGGCAGCGACACAGCTGATGTCATCAACATAGGTGATGTGCGTTGACACGTCTTGTGTGTCACTAGTCTAAGAGGAAGGGAGAAAGAAAAGAAATTGGCGCAGAGGACGAAACACATTTCTCTGGATCTGGAATCAGACTGAAAGTGAAAGAAATAGCGAAAAGTACCTGGGAAACAACACACATTAAAGATGGTGGTGTGACGGAAAACATGTCTTTTGTGAATCAAGCTATCTATACAAACTTTGAACATGCTAAGCAGGATTGTTAAACATGGAAATAAATAATTTGATGGAGTTGGGATCGGGACTTGAAAATACTAAAGTACTAAGCAGGAAAACATGATAACAGGAAACATGCTAACAAGATTCCACTGTATATGATTGATTGATTAGATAATATTTTATTTTGAAAATAATTCAATTTTTTAAAAATATTTGTATAATATTTCATTAGTAATTTTATTAATAATTTTATTTCAGATTTTTGCAGACTGCTGAGATGTTAAAACCTTCAACACCAACTACTGCAGATGACGAAATTATAGAATACTTCCCTCATGTGTTGTTCCTTCATAATCGCTGCAATCCATCTGATTTTGGGCCAAGGATTGTAAAAATATTACAGGTACATTTTACTTATTTGCGAAGCACAGGCACTTCCTGGAAAACCAGGAAAAGGGAATTTCATTGATCTGTATAAATCAAGGAATATTTGAAAGAATCTTTAGAAGCCAGAGAAATGTTTGAGGCAAATAGAAAACTTAAAAAAAATTTAATCAACATTGGTACAAGATTAATTTTAATTTTTTAAGCAATTATTATTAATTTTCATTTATTCACAAAAAAGCACAGCTGCCAAAAGATATTTAAAGAAACTAAGTATTTATTATATTCAGATTGCTATAGATGTGGCTGTCGAGTTGGGTATTGAGGAACAAATAATGACATTCTTAATAAATATGGTGAATCTATCGTGCCACAAAATACTTGCAATAAATACATTTTTCTAATTTCTCTTCAGTGTTGCAATGTTAAATCAAATTAATTATGAAGATTTATCATGTCTACTCCCCGTGGCGGATAGACTGTAAGATTTAAAAATTTAACTAATCTTTGTTGACATTTTGCAACAAAATATCATGTAATTTGCATCTGGAGACCATGGTGAGGCATATTTTAGTATTGGTCTAAAATATGCATTAAGAGAGTTTTTAGTGCACAAAAAAATTCATTCTACATAAATTTCAAAGTTTATTCACTTGCTTCATTATTTGCTATTTGTTCTATTTGTAGTTTGTACCATCGTTGTTGATGAAAGATGACAACAATGTTGTTCTTGTTATTGAACAGATGTTCTAGCTTTCTATTATCTAAGGTAGAGTCGAAACATGCACAGACGTCTAAAATGATAAACCTTGTCATTTATTTGGATTTAGTCTTAGATTTTTATTATTATTGCTTCGCTATGAAAATGTAGATCATACTGTAGTTATTCCAATCAGTTAAGTTATTTAAAGGGAGAAATAATTTAATATCTGAATAGAATAAGATAAAACAATGTTTTCATGCACTTTATCAATTGATATTAGAAATAGCTAGAATGGTGGGAATAGATACTTCTTTACACAAAAACAGCGTAGACTGGACGATCTAAGATCGTGCTAGCTGGGAGAATGAAGATAGCTAATCCATTGGAAGTTGCAAACTTCATTGCTGATTATTTCAAAGAGGTTTTCACATTTGAACCTATTGATTGACTCTCAACGCTGGCAGATAGAGGCTGAAACACTTGAATATCTGGAATTTTCAGATTACGGAACTGCAAGGTTCCTGTGCCCCAAGCGAGCCAACTAATCCTCCAGAACCTAATGGTATCGTAATTTTATGCCTTACCTCGTGCAACACGTTTGGCACCATTGTTGAACAGTGTCTTGAAATCCTTGAACTCTTCAACAGGAAATCTTGAACAGAAGCCTTGAATCCTTGTACATAAAATCCCTGGACACCTGGAAACTACCATCTACAGAGAAAAAACAACCATAACACAAAATTTCAAGAAAGACAGAATCACAAATTATACACTTATTTCACTAGCATTTCACCAGCACAGTGAAAAAAGTCATGGCGAGATTGATTGTCTAGAATCTTCATGACCATACTCACAGAAACAGCTATATTACAAAACAACAGTACAGTTTTGTTCCTGGAAGAATGACAACAGCAAATATGATAGGTTCTCTTGATGTTTAGACCGAAACCTTGGAAGGAGAAGCCTTGGACATAATCTACCTTGATTGTGCAAAGTGTTTTACAAAGACCCACACAACCAACTACTTTGTAAGCTCAAATCCCTGGAAATAAAAGAAGGATTGCTTGAATGGATCTGAGAATTAACTTTCTAGCAGAACCTTCATCGTGAACATTGGCAATAAACTCTCAACATCAATGCAGATTACTTGTGGAGTTAAAGTGTGTCTTAGGAACCCCGGTGATACATCCTGTACAAAAGTGATGACAGAGATGGACAATCTTCTGACTGAATAGTTATGATTATAATGCCAAGTTATTTGCTAACCCACTAAAACCCTTCCAGGCAATCTGTTCTTAGACTGTTTGGTCGGAAATTGGCTACTTCCTCCCAACACATGATCAGTGCATCACGTGTTGAGAAGAAGTTTTCTGTTATTTGAAAGTTCACACATGTTTTGTGGGAATACTAATGTACATTATTTTACTTACAGGACATGTACAACAAAATGTTTTTACGCTCAAGACTTCAAATCCAAACTGGAATTGGAATTGCCACAGGTGAAGTGTTGGAGTATCTGAATTCCTCCACCTGTGGCGAACCCATTAATCTTTTCCTACTTCCTGATCTGACCAGAGAATGTAAGTCTATTTTTTAATCATTAACTTTGTAAATTGTTGATTAATAAGGCAGTTGAAAAAAAAAAGCATTCTGTGAATTCAGAAACAAATTACATTGAAAACAACAGTCTCTTGCCAAATAGGATTCATCACAAGCTGCAGTTTCTGAGAATCAGTTTTATCATGAACCTGGTATTTTTTAATTTTTTCCCCTTCACTTAGCTCAGTGAAATGTTGCTGGTAGGGTCGAGATAATGATTAAAAAACAATGACAAAAATTGAAAACTACAGTGAAATTGAAGTCTGTATGGAAAACACTGAGAGTGCCAAACTTGCTCTCTTCATTACTTTCCATGCCATGCAGAATGATCAGAGGTGAACAACTTGGGAAAGTTTAGAAGTCTCACAAATGTTTCCGGTTCAGTATGCAATCATGTAAGTTCTGTGAAAACAGGAAAATGCTGTTATCCATTTGTTCTTTGAAAAATTCTGATGTAAGAAAATTGAGGGAATTTTAGTGCCGCACTGTGATTTGGCATGGAGTGTGTCTTGTGCACTAAGGTCCGTTCGCTGTAACTTCACTCCACATGTAAACAAACTTTGAGAGTATCCCTCCGCCCTGTAGTTTGTGATTGGCTGCGCCATTCGCACGACGATCATACTCAAATACCGGCACGTGTCACAGCCAGAACTGTCATTACATATTATTTCCACTAGTACTTCTTTATAAGATCATAAATACAAGCCAAAACACGCAGATAATTTGCTTAGATATCACAGCGACTTATATTTACGATGTGCTCTCACAAGGTAGGGGTGAAATCTTGTCCAAAGCACTGTCTGAAAAATGTTCAACACTGGAAGAACTGACCCCCGTATCAATAATTATTTCTTCTGTTAAAGTGTCATATGCAAAGTCTGCCTGCCACATTCGTAACAAGTATCAGCCCTAGCTTCATAACAAACCACAGCTTGATTCTTTTCAATTTAATTTCAAATTTCAATTGTTATTCAAATGTAATTTCCACAAGTCGCATGAATAAGAACAAAAAAATCAATTCTAAAACTACAAATAATATTTTATGACAAAATATGTTAAATTTCTTGCACAAAAACATCATTAGAGAAGCTTGGGGGACAGTTCCAAGGATTCTTCAGCAACAACATTTTATTTAAATGCAGTTTTATTTACAACAGAAAAAACATTACATTTTAACACTTGAATGATAACAATATTTCTATGTCATCATAGGGGATAATTTCATTTGTAACATGTGGTAGAAGCAAAATATCAACTGTATGAAAAAGTTAGTATAACAATGCCCATTATTGATAACAATGTGCAGCAGAGACTTGCACATTTCAAAACTTCTGAACCACAAGGCACAAACTTTACTTCAAGGTTTGAAATTGTAAAATATTTTATTTTTTTCTGTAGACACATTCTGTAGATACACTGCACTACCCTCCCAATGATTATATAGTTTTATGTCAATTGGAAAATATAAATAATGTTCAATTAAAAAAAAAGAATAGTTGATATATGATTTTTATCTTATTTCTTTCCATATATTATAATTTAATTGATTGAATGGCCTTAAATTTAAGACTTTTTTTCTGTTCAACTTTTCAAAAATGCTTTGAATAAACAGAAACATTGTGGGCCTTAATATGTTTTTTATCATAATACCTCAAAACGTATGTTACTAAATCAAAGAGTATGTTGCTAAATTTCTAATAAACATTTCAAAACTGATTTTCAAGCCACACGGTTTTCAAAACAAACTAAATAACAACTTATTACTACAATAACACTTTTCACTACAAAAACAACAAATTTCTAAAATGAACGAACGAACAAACAATCAAATGTTCTTCACAATAATCCACTGAGTGTAAACAAGATTTCTCTTGATCTTCTTTGGAATGATCTGCTGACCTTTTTTCCGTAATATTTCTGTCCATTTAAAGAGCAACCTGCAAAACACTTCTATTTAATTAGAATCTTGCTAACTACCTCTAAGGATCATAAATAAATGTGCCACAGAGGTGATATTGTTGGTTTTGTACAACTCTCAAAACTATGAGAAAGAAAAGTCAACTTATGTGTAATGTTTCAATCTGTCAAATGTGAGATGCTTTTTCTTTTTCTGCAAAACATGGTTTATTTCCAGTTGCAAAAGGCATTGGCTTGTAGTAACTTGGCACATGTTATTTCCAGAAAACTTCAGATTGCTTTTCATGCGTTATGTTACGTAGGGCATGCATTCTTTAAGTTACAAAGTAACACTTACCTTACTCTGAAGTTACAAAATCAAATAACTGCAACTGCAATGTATAATACAATAAAATTAGATTGAAAAAGACTCAAGTACTAAAAGTACTAAAGTAATAGCTAGTACTAAAAGTAATAGTGATGTATTATCTTACAATAGTGAAAATGTAAGGAAACACTCGGCAGTTCGTCATAATTTTGTTCTACGAACATCAAAATAAACTGAACACTCTTTCCTTTAGCTACTGCATTTGAAACAAGTACTGAAACAAATTATTTTTCATGAAAAACGTAAGTCACAAGTATTATGCACAAACTAACTAGCGTGTATGACAGTCATACGCTAAAAGGCAACTTGAGGCAGACCGAAGTAAAGGTATTTAAATATTGTTACCAAATGTAGCGAAGAAATAAATAAAATGTTGACGATATTACAACAAATATCTGCATCTTTTTTCACGATTTTTACGTATTTTCTGTTCGTGGAGTGTGTCAAGAAATAAATCAATTTTGGAAGGGACCTAGCTCTTATTGCGTATGACACCTGGAAGGGTAGTGTGGTGTCAGTCAGCCAATGAGAACAAGAGACGACCACGTGCATTTGTTTACATGCGGAGTGAAGTTACAGCCAACGGACCTTAGTGTAAGTGATGCCGCAGACTCTGCCAGTTAAAAATGAGGAAGATCTGTTACAAAGTAACCACTTAATAAAGCACCTCTTTACTTACTGTCATCTTGCTTCAGGAATTGATGTGATCCCCTCCAGGTCTGCCACAAATGATTCCCACCCTTATGAATGAAAAGCCATTCTCTCAGACATCCTAGAACAAACTGAGTAGGGTCTTTGCAGTTAAATTGCTGGGCAGTATCATGAGCAGCCCATGCAGCTGAGTGTGGAGACCTGGCAGTCTCTTTCTATCACAGGGAGGGCATGTCCATTAGCGACTTCATAACCTTATCAACATCACAAGTGCAAAACAAGATACTTCTTTCATTTGTGATACTTATCACTAGGGCCCGGATAATTATGTACTAAAAATTGGGAAAATATGTACATTTATATGTATTATAATATACAGAAATATGTACTCAAAAGTATGAAATATGTAACATTAAGTATCATTTTATCAATTATTTTTTAATTAAAATACCTTTATCTTAGTATATATTGTTCTGTGTACTTAATATAAAGACCAGAATTAAACATTATAGTTCTCATAATCCTATTATTTACAACGATGTCCACATCAATATGAAACATATATCGTCTCCGATATTATTTCAGTAGTATACCTTCCCTTTGTGGCTCTACCACACACCCAATCTTAATAAATGAGGTCTCTAAAGAAAGAATTTCAAGGAGACGTGACGAATTGCATTTTGACTTAAAAAATATGAAGGATTTGTTTAAAACGCATCTAAATATTCATGTCAAATACACTTTCTAGTCTTCCCGTGTTTTCTGGATCTAGTGTGACGGAACTGTCCCCTCATAGCACTGCACTAATGGCACAAATTGTTTCGAATCCTGGCTTTTTCTCCAGAACGGAAGACCTCGTTTTCTTCACTCGATCCCCCTATTGACCCTCGAATGATAAATGAACAGTTTTTAAAGAAGCGTCTGCTGATTGGGTAATTTCAAAGCTACCAGAAAGTTCCAGGGAAGATGTTTACAAAAATTTAATTGTAGTGCTTACTGTAAAAGGGGACAATATAGTTGTTCAGCTTCTGAATATCAAACAATTGCTTCGATGTGCCTATAGATTCTGCTAGCTTCAGAATCAAATTGATGTATAACTTGTATTTCAAAATCAAAATTTTGAGTATTGTAGCTCATAGCGACAATTCAGGTGCCCCATCTTGTTAATCCTTTTTTATATTGGAAATCAATGCGTCAACATTATCAAACTGAGATGTAATCAGTTCTGCAAAAGAAACGCATGCACAAGATAGGTTAGAAGTAATTTTGGAACAATACCTGCAGGGCTTCTGGTGCCTTGCACATGTACGGCGCTGCACTAGTACCGGAAGGAAGACATTATGTTTAACTTCATTAGGCCACAAAAATTCCTTTGTATCGTTAAAACGTTTTGTAATAGTTTGATGGTTGCATTTGGGTAGCACTTCTCAAGTTAACAAAATAAGACTTACACTTTTAAACGTTCATTAGACCTATCACAACCTTGCCAATATGATTTTCCTTGTACATCAGTTCCACGGCGAGATTTTACTTCAGATTTTCTGTCGAAAGGCATAATTTACGAACAATGGTAGAGGGACGCATGTAAAAATCAGGGAAAGAAAAATGTCAACGGCTTTTCTTGAGATGGTGCGTGTAGTTTCTGGTGAAGGGTATCAAGGTCAAAGGAGACCTCTAAAATATGCGAAGTGGGTGCGCGATAATGCCTGCTTAAGACGACATTTCCACAAATCAAACTTCCTTTCTGTTTTCCGCGATACTTGCGCTGAAAACTAACAGAACAGAAGCAATGGATTGCATCGTTGCCTTCCCCTTTTACTTCCGATATCGTTGGCATTTATGGATACACTCATTTCAGCGCGTAATGCTTGCTTCATTTTAGAGAGGAGGCTACAGAAAAAAGTGTTTGACAATGCTGAATTGTTTGTTTGGATGATTCTTTATCAAACACAGATCGGAAAAATAAAGAATTAAATTTTTTTAATGTAGGATAATGGAAAAATTCAGTAATATGTAAAAATATGTTCATTTATGTAAATATAATATATGTAATTTCGGGCAAAATATGTAAATATGTGTACTAAAAACTCAACGTTTTTGGTCACTAACTGATGTGAAACGTGGATATATCGTTGATTGGACTTGACAGAGTTACCTTAGGAAAATATGTAATTACATAATTATCCGAGCCCTACTTATCATCTGTTTAATTTTTCTGAAAATGGCAGAAATACAAGTTTTCTCACAGAGAACTACCGCAAATACTTGAATATAATCCGAATTAAAAAAAAAAATTGCTTAGCTGAAAATTGGGATGTGAAAGTCAAGAGATAGCACTACCAGCCAAGAAGCTGATATGAAAGAAAGAGTCTCATTATAGTACAGCTTACATTTTCACTAAGCAATGGGAATACTTGACTCTTTAAGCCATGACCATTAATCCACTGCATTGTGAAAACAAAACTTGTATTCTGTCAGTCACATTGCTTCCGAGTTATGTGCAATTATACTGTGTGTTGCAATTATCTATTTTGTGTATTGTAATCTGCGAACTTCTATTTTCTTCCTCTGCAATCTGTTGGATGTAGCACTACACCAACACTTTATGTTGATGGTTTCTTATAAACTACCAAAACTCATTATCTTTCCTTAGCATATCAAACACTACACAATGGATTATACATTTATAAAGTTATATTACAAAGTTTTAAAAATGATATAAATCCATTCTCTTTCAGGTATGAAAATTTACAAAATTTGATAAAATTTACAATTTTGAATGTACTAATTAAGATTTGTAATAATTATTGTAATAATTTTTGACCCTCAACATTAAATTATTTTAAATAAGTGTTAAAAGCACAAGAAGTTTGTATTTTTTAAAAGTATTTTTTAAAATTTCCTAAATACCCAATCATACAAAATGAAACAACATAACATTTACTGGCTGAGCTTAATGAATATTAAATTGTCCTCAAAATAAGTTAATAATTTTCTGTGGGAATTCCTGTCTGTTTGTAGCAATGTTGAACTTATATTGTTAAATGAACAAATGCCATACTTTGCTCGTTTTCAAAGTGGGAAAGTGGGAGAGGAATTTTGTTGAGTTGGGAATGAGGATTGAGGAAGTCTCAAAGAATAGGACTCCTGTTATTTGAATTTAAAATTTCTAAATGAATTATTTTTAAAGTACATTTTCTCTTTGATTTTGTAAATCACTTGGTTGTAGTCAGTTGTAAAACTGTTTCTAACAGTATTAATTTTTTTCTGAGTTTTGATGAATGTTGTTTTCAAAATTAATATGAAATGTGGGTGTGTAAGATGGCATTGGTTCATTAACATGGGATGTAGATATTTTTTGCACATAAAGAATGCCACATTGAATTCAGCTCCAATCCACTCCATTTTTCAATTCTTTTGTAGCACTATTGGCATTTACGATTGCCATTTTTGTTCTTTATTATTGATGTTTTATTTTTAAAAAGTTTGTTTTCCTATTAATTTTTATTAGGATTTTCTATGTTTAACTTCATTTGAATGAATTTTTCCCCAGTGACATCAGATGAAAATGAGGATGAAAAGACAGCGACTTCGAAACTCTTCTCTGGGCACCCTGGTCTGGCTATGCTTGTGAACTCCTTACGCAATCAGTTGTTGGGCTCCGACATTCAGCCGCTTACTCACGCTACTCTTACTGAGAAGAACTGGTAAGTAAAGCAGTAGTGTCAGTGAGTGCTACCTCTACCGTTTTAATTGTAAAATAGTATACCAAGAAGAATTGAATTGATTTAATGACTTAAAACACCCATGTTGGATTAGAAGTTTTGCTGATGGAATTTGTTTATACTTCATGTATAAATACTGTTATTAGGCATCAGTTGCACCTCATACAGCAGTAAGGTGGTCACTTTGGCACTCTTACTGGTATACCTTGCACATCTGTCATTCCGTTGCACTGATTCATTGGTCTGAATGAGTTGCTCTGTGTTTATCTTTTCATATTGTTGCACAGTGCTGTCAGTAACCGAGGTGCAATAATCTATATTACATATTTCACCTCCTTTTTCTCCACGATTCCTTGCCAGATAAAACTGATAGATCCATCATATTGGTTTGGTAAAATCAATAGAAAAACAAACCAGTTGAAATTTGTAACAAGTGTTCAAATACAAAGTCAAGGTCAAAGTAAGAAACAGTAGGAAAACTGAAAGCAAACGAATATCAGGAGTAAAGGCTCATAACAGGCTACCAAATATTTCCCTCGAAGGGTGCACTCTGTTGGAAGTGAAAGTGGAACCTCTCCCCTGCTCAACCCAATTCTATACTTTATTTCTTTCTTGGCTTGTGGGGGTGTCTCATCAAAATGGAATATCTCACGGTATTTCATGTCATTCTTGGTTGTGCAGCTAGTAGTTGCATGATCGCCCACACTGCTCGATACAGTTGTGATCATGTGTCCTCGCGGCACAACCGAGAACAATGCAAAATACAGTGAGATATTCCATTTTGATGACACACCCCATCGTGCCAAGAAAGAAAAAGCAAAGTATAATACCATCATGTTAAGAAGCTCTTCGGTTTGCCCTTAGAAAAATGACCCAGCTCCATCTATTTCCTATGAAAGAAAATATTAGAACCTTAGGAAAAACCTACAGGTTATTCCAGTTGCTGAAACATAATGCGCAATTGTGGAAAAAGACCAAAGAAAACAAACCCGCATGAGACCATACATGCATGTGCATAGCAAAGAGGGCACCACAAACCTGCTCGCTAACAAGTTCATTAAACATAAGCACGAATTCCAGCTGACATACAGGCTGTGTGTGTGTTTTTAACTTATATTGATATTCAGATGTTTATATAATTTAATAAAGGTCTCTTTATGAAATATCAAAGTATTTGATGTGCTACATTTGCTGCTTTCTCATGAAGTTCCCAAACATATGCTTTGACTCTTTGTGAACTTCGTATCGGTCTAGAAGCAACTGCTTGTGCTTAACTGTTCTGAAGTCATTAGTCTGTCTCTGATATCTGCCCTTCCCTCCATGAGTGTCCTTCTGGAAGTGAAATTTACCCTCTCAGTTTATGAGTGGTGATGCAAGCAATAGTGGATGTTTTTGCATGTGAGAGACTAGGTGAGCAGTCCTGTTAAGATAAGTCATTAAAAACATTTTTCTTTTATCTGGAATAGCGTCTATCATTGAAAATGAAGTAAGAAAGGAAAAAAAACTGAATCTTTTCCAACGAAATAATTCAAATTTATGAAAATTAATAATAAAAATGTAATTTTTACAGGAGAATTCCTAGATCACCTTTTGTTTCAGAAAGAAATGACTGGATTGTTTGTTCACCTTTCAGGTTCCATTACACAGCGAAGATCTGGGAGCTGGTAAAGAAAAGCTCGTTCTTTTTGGAGTACAGCCGCTTGCTGCCATAATGGAGTGACACTACGGTGCAGCGATGTTGACTTGGAGGAATCTTGCCCTCTTGATGAGGCTTGTGGCTTGAAGAGAAGAGAAGTTTGAAGAGGCTGTGATGAAGCCCCCAGATGCATCCTCTAGCTTGCTGAGGATTGCAGGAAGCTGGTTGCAAGTGTCAGATGCTCTCTGCACAATATGTTCCTATTTGCAGCACAGAGCTGCGTTTGCCAGGTATGATGGTATCTCTTGTAGTAACTTTTGTCAGAAGAGCAGGCTCGTTAAAATATGACTTCCATTGAGATGTAACAACTTTCATTTGCTGCATTGAGACCTCTTGGTTTGAGTAAATATTACTTCTCTGCATATGATTAATAATAATAATAATGATATATTGCAATAATTTTTGTTATATTAAAACTCATTTTCAATTCGTTTAAAATGAATTGAAAGAAAACTTTCCTTGTGTAAATTATTATTTTTGATTCAGATTGACACTTCGAAAAAGATTCACCTTGGAGTACCACTTGTGGTTGTGAATTGAAGCCAATTATTTTGAGCAGAAAAATCAGTCGAAGTATATTGAAAACCATTCACAGATAATGAAAGTGATACTATGAGGATTTGAAAATTTTGGAGCTTTTTCTTGTGAATATCATTTTGTTGCAATTTGTTTCCTCGTGAGGAAGCATCCTGCCTTTTAATGGAATGATATCTCTGTGGTTGGCTTAAATTTGACCACATGATTTTTTTTCATAATTGAACTCTGAAATTCATCTATGGAGATTCATCTCAGACCAAAGAATTTATGTATTATTGCGCATCTTTAATATCTGAAGGTCTATTTTACAAAGGAAACATTGCTTTCTTTTTGGTAAAATTCTTATATACATTTTTGTTTTAAAATGTATTATTGTACATGTACTAGCCAGTAAAAAAGAACAAATTAACATAATAGACAGTTTTAGACACGTTTATGTTGTTACATTGCTCAGGGTTGTCAAGTACTCATTCGAGATATATTCAAAGTGAAATAATATGTTCAAAATTAGATTACAGCTTCAAGTTTGTTACTTCTAATGGGTTCTTAAACCTTGGCATAATGGTTCATATAAAAATGTGAGCACATTATTATTAATTTTATTGTTCTACGTTGTGTGTTTTAGTGTAGTCAGGATGGGTCTTGTGTGCTTTAGTCGAAATTACATGTAAAAAGCTGCTCCATAAATTGTGCTTTCATATGAGGAATAGCATGCAACAATTTCAGAGATACTATGGTTAAACAAATTGAGTGTTTGAGAATGACATTAATTTTTGTTTTTTGGGAAATGATGTTGGTTGGAACAGGAATAACTTTAGTGCATTCCAAGGTTAGTTTTAATTTGTGCATAATTGAATTAAAAAAATCACAAAATATTGTTGCTGAAATTTTCAGATTGCTAAGCGTGTTTTCTTTTTGTATGTTCATTATCTGAGGTCTCAACTGGGGCCAGGATATTTTTCCTTTTATAGATTGTAGAGACCATCATTGACTCATTCAAACCACGAAAATGAAATATTGTAATTGACAATATTTTATCAACTTATTCTTTCTGATATTATAGAGCAGTTTCATTCTTAAATGCACAAGGACTGTCAGTTCTCTTTCATCTGATTACCGGTGGAGTCTAAAGGTATTGAATTATGGAGCCTTTTCATCTAAAATTATAATGTAATTAAAATAATTTTTTGGAAAGGTCACATCTTCAATATTCTCTATTCAACTAAACACAGAATCCATATCTGCTTATATTATATTCATGAACAGCAGATATTTAGATTTTTCATTTG
Source organism: Acheta domesticus (assembly GCA_031308135.1). Classification (NCBI taxonomy): domain Eukaryota; kingdom Metazoa; phylum Arthropoda; class Insecta; order Orthoptera; family Gryllidae; genus Acheta; species Acheta domesticus. Next base: position 45,003,025 of record JAHLJT010005437.1, on the reverse strand, counting down.
TAGCACAGTGGAAGGTATATTTTAAATTGAGTGGTGAGTTTAAATCTTATTTGTGAAGATTGATATGTTCTTTTTCAAATAACTGAATTGGTTGTGTACTGCAGATAAATTGAGAAATCCACAAATCAGTTTTTTATTTAAAGTCTTGCAGAGGAAAATGTAAAATCTACTTGAAATTTGTAGAAAAGCATTTGGAAAAATAAGTTTTTTTAAGTTCATAATGTAGCTGAAATATTCTTAAGAGTTTATAAGGTGAAAGATCAGAAATTCACCAAAAACTAGAGACAGAGGAAGAAGTTAATTTTAGAATATTGATCTTTAAGATTAGATCTCATGCTCTTACTAGAAAAATAAATATGTTAAACATTGAAACCTAATTAATCCGTATCATAATTGTCGCATATCTCAAAACAGCGGTTACCTTGAATGTTGTGAAGAATATATTTGCGTATCCATAGTATCAACATTGCAGTTGTTTTAAAAAATAATTAATTCAAAAATTACAATATTCTACTGATGCTCATGAAATCAGAGGTAAAAGTCAGGGAGTCGCATGAAAATTTTAGTTCAAAATTGAAAACAAATTTTTCTTTTTACCAAGTCTTTTCAGGGTAAACTTGTGTACTGATAATTCACACATTTTTCTGCCTTGAACATGTTTTTAAAAAAATTGTGAAAGCAGAAGTGAACCCTTGACTATTTGTCCAAACATTTACATAATATGCAGGATTCCATTTGATGAACAGGTACCATCATTTGAATAGTACCAAACTTTTTCCAGTTCAAAATACTATTTCCAACTCATTCATGGATTTTTTAATAGTTCAGTGTTCATTAATGGATTTGTGAACAAATAACATTTTGAAGCTTACAGAAATTGCAATGAAAAAATCAGTCATGTTCTTTTATCTATAAATTTGTGTGTCACCAAGAAATATTACTTTCTTAATTTTCTTTCCAAAAGTTCAAAGGTGTATAAAGTTTGTATGGTATATTTGATTCAGGTTGTAAATACAGATATAAAATGCAGTCGAATCTTGTTAGTACGGTTTTCAAGGGACTGAAAATTTTGAACGTTGTAATTGGGGAAAGGTGCTAACAAAAAATGCACAATTTATACCTACTTTCACATTTCTATCGGCAAATCACTGCAATAGACAAATCATGGATATGTAAATATCACGCAAATATACACTGGATGAACTAATTTATTGTTAAATGACATTGAATAAAACATTGCTTAGCGGGCGTCACATGTTGAAAGCTAGAAAACTTGCGTTTTATTGATTGATTATGTTGTAGCTCGCTTGAGCTGTGGGTACAATGCACGTCCTCAAGAGCACTTGTGTGTCGTTTCGCATAAAATACAGTATTAATCTATGATGCATGTTAAGTGAATCGTGTGTGTAGGCAGTGACGCAGCTGTCAATGTTAATCAAATCAATGTTAGGTGATACACGTCAACGCGACTCATGTGACAAAAGTCCAAGATGAAAGGGTGATGCTGGTGCACCAGAAAACATGTCTTTCGTGAAGCAAGTTACCTGTACAAACTTTGAATGTGCAAAGTGGGATTGTTAAACATGTACGTGAATAATTTGATGTAATTGGGACTGGGACTTGAAAGTATGAATGTATTAAGTGGGAAAATGTGGTAACAGGGAACATGCTAAGAAGATTCCACTGTATACAAATTTGCTTAAGATATACAGTATACTACTTGGTGGGGTATGCCCATATGAGAACCCGCCAATTGCAATACATAATAAAATAACCACCATTGCATGTTTATATACAGTTTTATAATGAAATTGAATAATATACAGAATTATGGAAAGGAATCTTGAAGACATTTTTTTTTCTTTCACTTTTATTGGAAAAAAAATTGTTCCATTTCTTTATTGCATTATTAATGTTGAAACACAAACCTGCACTTGCAATAAAACAAAAATAAGTTGAAGGTTGTGTTTTGCATGAAGAGATTTTAAGATCATCAGCAAATAGAAGGAAGTTTACCAAAGATATTCTCTCCTTATTGTCATTAATGAATACAAGAAATAATAATGGCCCCAGATGTGATGCCTGAGGGACACCTGAGGACACATTAATGTCTCTCGAGCAATACAATTTACATTTAACATTTTGGATTCCTTTTTTCACATATGACTTAATCCAATTGAAAAAAATACCTGAATACCAATAGATTCCAATTTGTGAATTAAAATATCATGATTAACCGAGTCAAAAGCTTTCGAGAAGTCTGTATATACAGTATCAGCTTGATCGCGTGCTTTCTGGTTGTCAAGGATAAAATGTTGGAAAATTAACTGGTTGATTTTTTATTTCTAAAACCATTTCTTCTTCTTCCTTTATTTCCTTTCGGAGCATAGGGCCTCAGCAAAGGATCTCCATCTTACTCAGTTTTCTGCTGTTGGGATGATTTGTTTCCATGTCATACCAATCTCCTGGATCTCTCCTTCCACTTTTCTACACCGTGTTCTCAGCCGACCTTGGCTTCTACTCCCTTGTGGTTCTAAAACCGTGCTGCTCACTAATCAAAATATTATTTATTTGCAAAGAAAGTTTTTGTTATAATACGTTCAGAAAGTTTACGAATTGAACATAGTTTAGAAATAGGTTGATAATTTCACACATCAGATCATTTGATGTAATAGTGGAATTATGATACTTCTTTTCCCAATGGTTGGAAATCAGCCCTCCTGCAATGTTAATGTAACATACATGTTATACTAGTAATACACTTTTTCAGAAAAATTGCAGGGACTCTATCTGGACCAGAATTATTATCAGTTTTTAGCTTTTTAATCGCAATGACGACCTCATTTTGAGTAATATTTACACTTCCTACATTCAACAACGAATCACTAAAACAATTTGTGTTTGTACAAGGTGTGTGAATTAATTTTGAGGGATTTTTCTGTAAATTTAAGGCTTTATTATGAACACCTGAATACATCATTATGTTTCAAAGTATTGTCCATTCCTAGCCACTACTTCCTTCCATCTTTCTGGTAGCATACAGATTCCGCGTCGAAAGAACAACTCATCTTTTGATGCAATCCATGAATCAATCCAATCTTTTGTACCTTCGTAAGATTGGAAGCGCTGCGTAGCCAGTCTGTGTTCCATGGATCTGAACAGGTAGTAATCATGATGGAGCAATATCTGGTGAATATGGCGGGTGGGGTACAACATCCCATTTCAACGTTTCCAAATATTTTTTCACTCCACAAGCAACATGTGGTTGAGTGTTGTCATGTTGAAGAATCACTTTATCATGTCTGCTCGAATTGCGGACGTTTTTCTTTTAATGCACGGCTCAAATGCATCAGTTGTGTTCGGTAGCAGTTCACCAGTGATTATTTTCTTCTGTATAAACACAATTCCAATTTGTATTTTTAATGATGTTTAGAAGTTTTCTGAAGTTAATTTTAGATTTTACTATATGGCCTTTATTAATATCATGTAATTTTTTGTCTGCACTTACTAATAGTATCGTTGCTTGATGGTCTGTCAGATTAAGGTCACAAACAAACGGTTTAACCCTTATACTTGTATCAATTTTACCAAAAATATGATCAATACAAGCACTCGAGTCTCTGACGACCCTTGTTGGAATATTTATATAAGAGATATAACCAGTCTCGTAGAAATTACTCCCATATTCAGTAACTACATTATCATTTTTTAATAAGTCTAAATTCATATCTGCAATAATAAGATGATTTTTAAGGTTACGTTGATAAATTAAATGTTCTTTGAGTTTGTTAATAAAGTCAGTGATTTCCAGATCATGTGAGATCTATAAAATGAAGTTATAAATATGCTGTCTGTGTTTGTTGATATCTCTGTAAATATAGCTTTCATTTTTCCAATATTGATAACACTGTTTTTATGTTTGATATCTTTTTTAGTATAAATACAATTTCCATCATTTCTATTTAATTGACTACTTGTAGAAAACATGTCATAACCTAAGATCTCATATAAACTGCTGCAATTAATATCAAATATTTCTGTGCATATAATAATTTCCGGTTTTATTAGCATTGAGTTAATAAGTAAATTTAAACTATCAATATTTTTATTTAAACTTCTAATGTTCACATGGAAGATAAAAATTTCATTAAAACCTTGTAAATGATCATTCAATTCATGCAAACCATCACATTTAACTGTATGCATGTCCCTATTAATATTTTTAAAGCATGCTGAATTCATCACGGACATCTGGAAAAAACAAAAAATAAATAAAGAATAACAAAATCATTGGATTCCACATTTTCATCCAAAAAATGTGCTAGATATCAGCATCTAGTACAAAGTGTTAGCAATTGCACGATTTTTATAATATTTATACTGTCACACACCGCACGCGGTCCCCGGCGGCGTGGGAGCGCCGGAAATCCGTGAGGGCGGCCCGGGCCTAGCTCAGTCAGTCAATTTTGTTACCTTTCTGAAAATAGGCGGTGATGGAAGGAACTGCAAGGTGCAATATAATGACAATAACAATTTGGATGACTGGTAACACAATAGAATGTTTATTTCCGCCTAATGATAGGCCGGAGAAGTTACATAAGAAATTTTAGAAGAAATGCCCTACCTAGTGAGCTCTGGTAAGGAACAAAAAAAAAACTTAACTCTAAGGGAAAAGAAAAAAAATGCAATTATTCTACTGATTACATAAGGGAAACGATCATTCGCCCTCTGAACTGGCGATTACGTGCCTCAGCGCGGCACCGCAATTCACAGAGAAAGTCTTTGTACGGTCGTGGACCAAATACAATACCTGATAATGACGATGCTGAACAGGCGTCAAATGGCACCGGTGGCAGCTGGTCGCGGCGACGGCGGCGGGTCGACCTTCCAAGGCCGAAGGGACGCTCGCCAGCGGGTGTCCACAACAACGGGGCGGTGTCGGCACGGCGGCGGCGTGGGCTGCGGCGACGGCAATGCTTTGTTCGCCCAAATCACGAGCGATCGCGTATCTCACGCACAATGTCACACAGCGCGATCTGAGAGTTCCAATAAGCTCTATGCGAGCACAAATCTCGGAGAGTATCTGTTAAATAGTCAGTGGTGGCAGAGTTCAAAAATTGATACTCGGAAAGAGTTTCTCCCGGCTACCGAGATTAAGCAAGACAGAATTGGATTGCACGGGGCAATCCCAAATCGCTCCCCAGAGCACGCGATGCCCGAGGTACCTTGACCTCCCTCCTCAGCTCTCGTCACCCAAGTCTCCTCGTACCCTCACTTTGTGTGCTGTTCCTCTGTTTCCCCCCCCCCAAATTTTTGCAGATATTTCGAAATCATCCCTTCCCCACAGAATTCTACCCCTGATTGGTTGAGTGTGATGGCGTCTTAACTCTTTTTTTAGCCAACCAGCTCCGGCGATTCTGGGAATTTTCCTTACTCTGTCTCATTCCAAAAGCCCTCTTCGTTTATCGGAGAAAGTAGGTCAAGAAGGGTGTGAGACATGATCGTTGTACCCCCGAAGGTTGCAGTGAATTACGGCTTTGAGCTTCCCAGCGCGGGTGACAGCCAAAAACCGTGACGGGCACGCGCTGCAAATCTATTCAAATAGTTCTGGGGCCTCCGAGATCCCGAACAAAAGGGTCTCCCCTCGCCCCCTGGTGCCATAAAACATCGGGGAGGGCGCGTGTCACGCGCTCGCTAGCGGAGACCGGCGTCGGCGTGGCGCGGTAGCTTCTCTCCACGCACTAGCCTTCTGCATCGGCATTTTATTTATGAAAATAATTTGCAGTAAAACTAGCGTACCGCTACAATACGTGTCACAAGACTGTTCATCGAAGGCGTAGTGATTAGTGGAGAGCTTGGATTTAAATTTATCATTTGCTATCGAACAATTTCTACACTTTTTTTGGCTAGTGTCGGGGCAGTTTTCACCTTCATGATTACCAGCACAATAAGGGCAGACGAAATCGTTGCTGCACCCTCTTGCACTGTGACCATACCCATGACACTTAAAATACCTGTTTACGTTGAAATCCTCATATACACGGCATCTCTGCCAACCGATGTATACAGTTTTGTTGTTAATGACTTTATTGAACAATTTAGGTTTAATTTCCGCATGAATCGTTTGTGTCGATTTCGTTTTGATGTTCTGAATATAAAGAACTTTCAGTCCACCATTTTCGCAGTCAGGGAAATTTTGTGTAATTAAAGCTGATTCAGCACTATCTTTATCGAATTGATCGTTCACACCTACAATCTTAATTCGCGGATTTCTCAAACTTGTCTCGACTTTACAATCATTAGTAAAAACCTTACTCAGCTCAGAGATCACTTTTTCGTTGTCGGACTCACGATTACATTTCAGAATTACCGCTCCTCTAGTCTCTCTAACAGAACTAATGTTAACATGGAGTTTCGATATATCAATTTTTGACTTCATTTTCTTCGTAATATAACCTTGTTTAACTTCAGTTTTAGGTTTAATCACAATTGGTGGGACCTTTTTTCCTTTCGCATGAACGCTCGAAGTTTTAACAATACTTGTATAACTGAGCTTTTCGTGATTTTCGTTCACACAAAGTTTTAATAGTAAGTTTACTACTTTCTCCTCCAACATAGCATTTCGTTTCTTCATTTCTTCGACTAAACATTTCAACAACTCAACCTCTCTTTTCGCGCCAATTTCACTATCATTGATCACAATGTCGCAACATTTCACTAATGATCCATCTAAAAAAATTATGTCCTTGCGTCTTTCTGTACAAGATTTGTGGAACGCAGAACCACAATTAACGCACACAAATGTTTTTATTTATTTCAAAGAAGAAAACAGGCAATCGCCCAATTACATATACATAGTGTAAAATTTATAGATACTATATAATGTCAAGCCACACGGGCCCTCGCGTGCGACGCCGGGGCTCGATCGGGCGATCGAGATCCCCCCCCTTTCTTTCACTCACCTGGGTAGTTGCCGGGCTAGCTCAGGAGCAGTGATTCTCTACGAGAAATGGGGGCCTATGGACGCTACTTGGTTACCAAAATGAAATACATTGAGTTTTTAAAAAAAAATAAAAATTTAATGAGTTAAAATAAAAGAAATATAAAAATAAATCCTATTACTAATAACCCTTCCCTCTTAAACCCAAAGACATCCCTCCCCTCTTTCTTATTTATCCCGCAACCCCCCCCCAAAAAAACCTCTTGAATTTATCCCCCCTTTCCCAGATTCCCCTTTTACTTAAATAACTTTCTTACTTGCTAGAAGACAATACAATTAAGATACAATTTACAGAGGAAGAAGCAAAATACAATTTAGGAAGTTTCTTTTTCAACAAAAAAGCCACAGCGCGGCTCGCTTATGATGGGGCACAGGTCTGTAATCCGGGCCATTCACAAGAGTCTAGGGGACAACAGTCCGTGTTTTGGGAGACTTCGTAGGGTCGATGCCCGACCTTCGTGTGACGTCACCAGTGCTCCTTTTTCTTCGGCGGTGAAAACCGTGCCAGCAGTGGGTTACAGTTGACGGGGCAGGGTCCTCGCCAGGGGGCGGGAGGCAGGCATTCGCACTCGCAGCCGGCGAGGTGAGGTGGACGGAGACTCCAGTATGAAATATAGCTCTGCGGCGGTCGCGGGCGTAGTGGCGTAAGCCGAGTTGAATAATTTTGACTCGCGCGCGGCACGAGGTTGCACCGCACAAGCAGCGATAGTCTCTTTCAGGCGACCGAACGAGATTGCTTTGCGCCTAACGTGAATAACGGCGCGCTAGTCACTATAATAGTCCTTTAACAATCAAAAAAAAACAAACCACACGCGTGATAGCGAACATCCGTCAGGAGCAATTCCGCGCTCCGCATCACACACAGCGTACCAAAAAATTAGAACAATACTGTCTCTCACACTGCGGAGGTGTCTACGCCAGCGGCGTTTGCTCCCCGAACGACGCACCGCCGAGGTGCGCGTTCCTCGCTCCTCCCCGAACCTACTCTCAAGACCGTCTCTCTTCTCTTCTGATTTTTCACTTGGTCACATCTCGCGAAGCCTCTGTAACCCTCTCTCCTTACTCCTTCGTCGAAAGTTCTGGAATGATTTTTGGTTTAAATTTTGAAAGGTTCCTCTCTATTGGCAAAAGGCAATTGCGTCTCAGTTTAATATCGGCCAATGTCCGGAAGCGTTTTCTGACCGAAGTTGATGGAAAAATTCCACTCAACCCTCTCTCTCTAACGTCGGGGGGGGGGCCGCAGGTCGCCTGGGGATGTGGCGGCGCCAGAGACGCGCCGATCAGGTCGTAATTCTTGTACCCACTGCCCCCCGCCGGACAGAAGCGCGAGGGGACCTCTTCCAGCATGTGTGCATTGCGAATTGGCTCGACCTAGCGCGCACAAAAGAAACAGGGTTCTGCGTAGGCCCGCGACAGGCTACTACGGCGTGTGTTTTAAATCAAATTTTTCTATCAACTATTCGGTATCGTCACAATAAGTTACAAATTTTGATGATATTTATCATGTAAAATCATTTAGTTATAAAGTTCTCGCTTGATCAATACAGTTTTTCGCATTATTTAACTCATAAGTTTAGACATTCTCCATAGTGGCGCATATAAAAATTGGTTTGTCTTCGTATATGGTACTACAAACCTAATAAGTTCATTTATTCGGAGATTTTTCGTCGGTACTTTCCATAACAATTTAGCATGAAGATATATACACTCAATTTTATCATCCAACAGATTTAATAAGAACTTCACTTCAACAAATTTTCTATAAGATTTTAATGAGCTAATATTTAGCAACACTGAAACTTGGCTGTAATCATGACTGATTCTAGGAGAGGGTAATCCCAATTTCCATGCTACAAAATTAAAAATTTATGTTGAATACGTTCTATTTTATGAATATAATTATCATAGATGGGTGACCATATCTGGGATCCGTACATTAGTATTGGTTTAACAAGCGACAAGTATAAGATCCGAAGTGACCAAATATTTGAAAAATCAGTTGTCATCCGTTTAATGAATCCCAACATACGATTTGCTTTCAAAATCACTGCATCCATATGATATGAAAATTTCAATTTAGAATCAAAAAGGATTCCCAAATCTTTCATCAGTGAGACCCGTTCGAGGTTTTGCCCATTTATCCCATATGGAAATTGAATATTGTCCCTCTTTCTAGAAAAAGTCATAATTTTACATTTTTGTATATTCAGTTCAAGTTTATTTGCTTGACACCATGAAAATAGCGAGTTTAAAGCAGCGGAGGTTGACACGTACCACAGGAGATGTGGGGTCATGCGACAATGATGTAGAACGAATGCAAGCAGGTACTTCCCCTATCAGTGTGGACCAGCCAAAACCAGGCAGGTTGAAATGGCCAGGGAGAAGGAATTTCGAATCCAGAAACTGTTCTTGTCCATAAATCGCCATTTACAATGAATGTGAAAATTGCCGAATGATGCAAAAAACTCGTTCAAGGCATGCCCAAACGAATGAATGCTTTAAGTCGTGCTAAAGATGCTCACACCAAGTATTAATAAGCTTTTAGCTTCGTCTATCGTTTAGTTCCAATGTTTTGAGACAATAAAGATATTTTTCTATTAAAGACAATTTTGCTAATAATTTGTCCGCGTCTGTATTTTAACGGGACGAGGCTTATCGGTACTTACAAAATTCCCTGAAATTCCCTGAATATTAAGGGTAGATGTTTTTTGGGGGGTGAGGATACTGTGGAAAATCTCTTACAGACACCCGAAATGCCGGTGCTCTTGGGTAGTGTGAGGCTTCCACCTACTAAAAACCACGAACCTCGTAATCCTCTTCTAGTTTCCGTCCCGGTACGCTTGTTCAGCATTTCTTCAGGGCGGATACCTTTGATTTGGCTCTTTTTTTAAGCCTTGTTCTAACTTGACGGATCGTCAGTTCTTCGTTTTATAGCTTCTGTTTCTATGCCGCGTAATTTGTGATCATGCGGTCATTACATCGCTTTCTTCTTTTGTTGTAAGACTTCCCTTGCGTATGCCGCTACGCCGTCCCATGATTGTTTGGATCTTAGTATGGTGCTGAATGAGGGGTCGATTGGGCATATCTTCGTTTCTCTAGTATAGTGCGCTTTGTATGCCACCTTTCACTTTCGAAGAGTGTGTGGTAAACATCGTCTTTGCTGTGTCCACAGTATAGGCATTCTCCCTGGGGCGTGATACCAGTTCTATGTAGGAATGATCGGAAACGTCCATGTCCCGACAGTAATTAGGTCAAGTACAAGTCTCCATATTTTCTTGTCAGCTACGGTTTAATCTCCTTGATTAAAGTGGCTGTCCATCGCCCTCGGATATTCTGTTGTGATTAAATAAACACTTATTTATTTAATAAAAGTTTTATTTAAGAAAACGAGCACATGCTTTGTACTGCACCGTTACAGGTGTACTTGGCACAGTGCACTTATGTCACAGAGTAGTCACATTGGTCTATGGTACAAAGCTTACAGAATAGCGCGCAGTGCGGCAACTGCATCTAGCGGTGCCTTGCTAAACTAACATACAACATATCCTTTTCCCATCTGTTCTGCCACAACTGGATGGTCTTCTGCCTTTCTTGCTTCTTCAGTAGTTCCCTGTCTTAAGAGTGACTGCTGAATATGTTCTTTTCAATTACGAGCAGGTCTATTGGAATTGCCCCTGCGATTACCAGGACTGCGGCTTCTGATACTGTCCGGTAAGCGCTTGCAATTCTCAATGCCCCTCGCCTTTGTACTGCCAGCATTCTTCTCCTGTAGAGAGCATGTTGCATGGCCGTTGCCCAGATCTCTGCCTCATACAAAGGATGGACTCCGTAACAATCATCAGGAGTTTCCTCTTGCTTTGAGTTGGACCTTAGACGTTGGCCATGATTCTGCTTAGAGCGCCTGTAGTTTTTGCTGCTTCGTCCGATGCTCGTTTTATGTGCTTCCCGAGTACTTTGTCTTAGTGGCCTGGATTTCTTCAAGAATTATCATTCGTGGCACGGTATCTACTCTTCTCTTTGTTAACAGAACAATTTCTGTTTTCACCGCTAGTTGTAGCCGATGTTGGGTTAGCCAGGTTTGCACCCACCTCATTACCTGGTTTAATCGGGTCTGTAGGCCTTCTAGGGAGCGTGCTGTCAGGACAGCTGCTAGGTCGTCAGCGTATCCTACCAGGAATGTATCATCTGGCAATACGAGGTTGAGTAGGCCATTGTAATTAACGTTCCAGAGATCAGGTCCTAAGATTGATCCCTGGATATTTATTGATTCGTTACCTCAACAACGTCTATTCTTTGGATTCTAAACGTTTCATATACGTACAATCCTGTCGTAACAGCTCGCTTGATGCAAATATTTCCATACAAACTATCGTCGGATCTTTTGGCTTATCACAGTACAGGTTGCACAATTCTAAATATTTGGTCAATTCTTACTTTACAAATATCATCAACTGTTGGGAAAACATACACATTTTAACACTTAAACAAATTTCTCAAACATTTAACTGTCAGTTTTGATGCCACGTGACGTCTCCAATAAATGACCGATAAACTGCTTTTCTGTCTCTTTATATCCCTGCTCATCCACACTTATGATTTCTGTTGCACTTGTTTAGTAATACGAGATCAGGTTTCAGTCCATGTGGGCCCCAAACCTGGTTCTCAGAAACCACCTCCCATGCGTTGTTTACTGCGGCGGCCTTGACGTGTGCCACAATCTCGTTGTGGCGCCTTGCGACCGCGGGCATGTCGCAGCACGTGGGCAAGTGTTTCTCTCTCCGGCTGGCCGTCGTGCACCCAGTTGCGTCTACATGTCTCGTCCTCCCTGGGACGCCGAGCCCACGGCCGGCTACCTCGCAGACCTCCAAGTAGGTTGGGGCGAGCCTGGTGAATAAATCCATAGTCCTTCCACCTGAGGTATTCGCCGCTCCTGACAAAGTAGGAGGAACGAGATCCTCGAGTGGAGAGCGCTGCAGCTTCCCGACCTAGATCTGGTTGCAGGCCATGTAGTGTGCTGCTTGGTAGCTTCCTCGCAGCCTTCTGATGGCCAGGTGCCGCTGGTGAGGAAGAACTATGTCCAGGTTTTCTTCTGTGGTGTTCACAATAATACTGGGCTTAATTTCTCCGTCATGCTCCTCTAGCGACCACCGGCTTTTAAGATTTTTCGTGGCAACACGCGCGTGGGACCATACTCCACGATTGCCTATGTGCCGTACTTGCGTAACATTGTTGAGGTAGTTGGCGATGTTGGCAGTAGTGGGTTCCTCCATACTCATCCGCTGACAACTCGCCTCAGATCGTTAGCTGCTTCTCTACGTACCAGCGCGTCTTTGGTGGTCGAGTTTAAAGCCCGCGTCTATGCTGGCGACGTCAGTCTCGCGACTTCCGGGAGTCCGATGCCGGCATTATCCCGCGCTGTGTACTGTACAGATGCGTGTTGTGACAGGTTGTGTTTCCCGTGCGAACGCCCGAATATGCTGATCTATTGTTCTTGCCTCCTTTTTGTTGATTAGGTCAAGTGACATTGGAAACGGCAGACGGGGGATAAGGAATTGTTGGAGAGCGTCCAGTTTTTGCCAGGGGGCAAGTTTGGCTCCTTCAATTGATCCCTGGATTCATCAAAGCAAGATGATGGGCTATCATGTAAACTGTAACTGCTGCTATAATGCGTACCAGCTTCTGTAAGATAGCGTACAATAGCAAAACTACTTTCTGGAATGTCCATGAATTCATCTTTTTCTTCTGAAAGTACATTTCAGTTTTCTCATGAAACTTCATCTTCTCACCTCATCTTCTGTCATCTCTCCACTAGAGAATTCATCAAAGCAAGATGATGGGCTATCATGTGAATTGTAACTGCTGCTATAATGCGTACTACCTTCTGTAAGATAGCGTACAATAGCAAAACTACTTTCTGGAATGTCCATGAATTCATCTTTTTCTTCTGAAAGTACATTTCAGTTTTCTCATGAAACTTCATCTTCTCACCTCATCTTCTGTCATCTCTCCACTAGAGAATTCATCAAAGCAAGATGATGGGCTATCATGTGAATTGTAACTGCTGCTATAATGCGTACTACCTTCTGTAAGATGGCTTACAATAGCAAAACTACTTTCTGGAATATCCATGAATTCCTCTTTTTCTTCTGAAGGTACATTTAAGTTTTCTCATGAAACTTCATCTTCCCACCTCATCTTCTGCCATCTCTCCATTAGAGAATTCATCAAAGCAAGATGATGGGCTATCATGTAAACTGTAACTGCTGCTATAATGCGTACTACGTTCTGTAAGATAGCTTACAATAGCAAAACTACTTTCTGGAATATCCATGAATTCCTCTTTTTCTTCTGAAGGTACATTTAATTTTTCTCATGAAACTTCATCTTCTCACCTCATTTTCTGCCATCTCTCCATTAGAGAATTCATCAGAGCAAGATGATGGGCTATCATGTAAACTGTAACTGCTGCTATAATGCGTACTACGTTCTGTAAGATAGCTTACAATAGCAAAACTACTTTCTGGAATATCCATGAATTCCTCTTTTTCTTCTGAAGGTACATTTAATTTTTCTCATGAAACTTCATCTTCTCACCTCATTTTCTGCCATCTCTCCATTAGAGAATTCATCAAAGCAAGGTGATGGGCTATCATGTAAACTGTAACTGCTGCTATAATGCGTACTACCGTCTGACCCAAGCAAGTCATTGGTAATACGAAGGCTATCCAGAAAGTAGATTACGTTTTGGAATAAAAATAAACAAAGTATGGGAAACAAATTTTATTATATACAGATGAAAGCCACACTCAAATTCTACTTTTCTACTTAGTCACCATTCAAATTAAGGCATTTATCGTAGCGATGTACGAGCTTGGAAATTCCTTCGTCGAAAAATTCGGCCGCCTGCGCCTTCAACCACTTCGTTACCTCTTCTTGCAGCTGTGCGTCGTCATCAAAACGCTGCATAGCCAGCCACTTCTTCATTGCTGGGAATAGGTGGAAGTCGCTCGGTGCTAGGTCGGGACTGTACGGCGGATGGGGAAACAACTCCCACTTACAAGATTCAAGAACTTCACGCGTGACATTTGCCGTGTGGGGCCGGGCGTTGTCGTGAATCAACAAGATCTTAGAGCTCAACATTCCTCTGCGCTTGTTTTGAATTGCTCTTCTGAGGTTTTGGAGAGTTTGGCAATACCTTTGAGAGTTTATTGTAGTGCCTCTTTCCAGGAAGTCCACCAAAATCATACCTTTTCTGTCCCAAAAAAAGTCGCCATCATCTTCCTTGCCGACATTGTTTGCATGCATTTCTTGGGTTTTTGGGGAGAACTTGTGTGCCCCCACTGCATTGATTGCAATTTCGTTTCACAGTTTACGTGTTTCACCCATGTTTCGTCACCAGTAACGATGCGATCGAGTAAAGAGTCACCATCCTTATCGTAAGCGTCCAAAAAGTTCAACGCTGCAGCCATTCGCTGATTTTTGTGGTCCTCTGTCAAGATTTTTGGAATCCATCTTGCACAAAACTTGTGGTAACCAAGCTTTTCGCTGATGATTTCGTGCAACAAACTTCGCGAAATTTGTGGAAAACTCAAAGAAAGTTCCGTTATTGTGAACTTTCGATTTTCACGGACTTCAGCATCGACTTTTTCGACAAGTTCGGCAGTCTCCCACTTCGATGTTCGTCGTGAACATTGGTTCGGCCATTTTTAAATCTTATGACCCACTGACGCACTCCACCTTCCGTGATAATGTTGTCCCCATACACTTCACAAAACTGCCGATAGATTTCTATCGGTTTACAGTTTTTTGCAGTCAGAAACCTTATTACTGCACGCACCTCGCAGCTCGCGGGATTTTCAATTAACGCAGACATTTCAAACCATCACAGTATCTTAACGGAGCACAGCACGAACCTCTCACTAGCACGGCTAGATGCCGACTGAGCTGCGCAACGCTCTGACCCCAAGATGGCCGCGCTAGCCCCGCCCCTAGCGGACACAGACGAAAACGTAATCTAATTTCTGGATAGACCTCGTATTATCTTTCTTTGACTTTGGGGTTTTGCCAGCATTGTCATTATCAGATATATTTGGAATTTTGAGCATCGAGTCCTCTACATTCGTAATCTTAACCCTCGAGCGGTCGCGCCTCTTTGCGGAACATGGCCGGTCGCATGGTTGACTCCGTCAACCATCGACTTACATGTATACATTTTTAAGTAATTTTTTAATTCATTATTGAGAAGGCATTAGTTCACTAAATATGGAATTTTTACAAAATATTACACCAATGGTTTCTATCGGTTTACAGTTTTTTGCAGTCAGAAACCTTATTACTGCCTTATTTATATATTTATATTTATGTATTTATTTTTGAAATACGGGCGGAATATTGCATGCATTGGAGAACGGAATAAAAAAAACAACTGTTTTTCAACTTGAGAATATATTATTTTATTTTTAAATGCTTAAACATAATACTTATCCTTTTGTGTATTAACCATATTAGTATTAAAACAATTTTGTCAAACAATGGAAGAATGTTTTTTTGCAAACAAAAAAATGGCACTTGCAGCATCTAATAGTGGTTACAGTATTTTCTTTTCTTGTAGATTGCAGATTGTATATCGACTCCTCTTTTTGCTTGGGGCGTTCTCTTCAAATTCGTGGAAAGCTGTTTTATAAATATCCTTCTTTGCACTTTTGGATTTGCTGGATTCGATTAAAATAAAATTTGGACATTGATTCCTGATATACTGAGCAATGCAAAACATATAGCCATGGTCCACCTTCTGGTTACTCTCTCAACAGAATGTTTGCTACACATTTAGTCGACAGTGTCGACACCTCCCTTTGTCATACTGTATTCCAAAATAATGTCTCGTTTTTTTCTTCATCAACAATGCCATCGTTGTGCATGGAAGATTGCAATATATGAGTAACTGATTTATTTTTCTTGGGTACATACGATACTATTGTGACTTGTTTCTGATGGCCAAATAGGGATGAATGAGGTACCCTCACCTTTGGAAGAAATGCTGGAGGTATTTCTGTCTTGTTTTTCTTTCGAGTCCCGATGCATGTCAGTTTATTTTATAAAAGAGAAAGGACCAATGGATAGCTGGTATACCAGTTATCGAAAGCCATATTCCGATTTGATCCCATGATAGGTTATTTCAATTTATGTACAATGTCGGCAAGTTTTTTCGAGACGTTATAAGGCCCTGCGTTCCACAGCAGAGTTCAATAGACGTCGTGTAGAACGTCTTTGAATCACAGATGGCAAAAAACGTCAGACCATACGTGGCTGGTTTATTAGGTATCTATTGAGTAAATGAACACCATGTTAACATTTCATCGATTGTCACAAAGGTGCCTAAATTATAACTTGTTTTGCAATTCATAACAAATTTCTCAAATAGTAACCTGTTTGCAGCTAATTTGTCTGTTTTACACCTGAGTGTTCTTGAGTGCCTGTCATCAAACCTCACGCTTCTTAGCAAAAATAAAAATCTTCAGTATGACTTGCACGCTCTAAGAATCATCATACCTGTGCCGTTTTACTCCAAAGTTCCTCAACATTTGTTTTGTTACTACCTTTCAAATCTATTACAAAAAGAATTCTGATGATAGCATAAAACTCCTCCTTACACGTTTCTTTAACACCTGTCTCTCGATTATTTGTTTGAGAAATCAAATTTTGAATATGTAGGTGGGTGTATTTGATAATCTCATCAAACATGTCCTCACCTATAAATTTATTGAAAACTTATACTTCTTGTGTAATGCCTTTTGCATATTACTTTGGCCCAGGAAAAAAATTCACAATAGTTTTTTTCAATAAACAAATCGCCTTCATCTTCACTTTCACTGTTATCCTTCTCCCAAGATTCGTATTCTAACTCCGAATCCGCATGGTGATCACTTACTTGTGTATCACGTACTGGCCATCTGACCTATCGAATTCATCTGCATCAGCTTCGTCGCTGGAATCCCCAATAAGCAGACTTTTCGGTTTCCTGCCCATCAATATATTCTTTAAAATTTGCCCTATAAAAATGTTAATTAGCTTTATCAATCCTTGTGAGTGATGTAATTCTTAATAAAATTCAGTGTCTTTATAAATATTATGTGAGTACGTGCGCGTGTGTTTTCTGAACAACTAATCATTTGACAAAACGTAAATTATACTAACATTACTGATCGCTTGGTGAACTCCGTCAACCAACGTACGCGGATATAAAAATAATTTTACTTATGTACAAATACAACATTTTTGCACTCTTGAAAAGTCTACCTGAGAATGTTAACAATGCAGTTAATAGATAATCAAAGTTTCAGTTGCGCAACAATGAGCGATTAGATTCTTGGAACAAAAAACGGGGAGTGATATTGGTGAAGGAAAGACAGAGCTATAGCGCGGCATGGGGCGAGTGGGACGCAAGAGAATGTGGCAAAGGGAAGAGGGAAACCTATTGGGGCAGATAATATAGGAAAGGAAGAGTGAATGTGTAAAAATGACGCCTGATAGGCAAAAGGGGTAACAGCCAATCGGCGACCGGGAGAGCGCCCGTCATTGGTCGGCCGTGGGGGAGTGTCCCCGGGGAGAAGTGCCGGATTGGCGGGTTGAAATAGCCCGTTTCCACGTAGAGCTGAGGCGGAGACCATCATCCCTGTTTAAGTTAATAGGCCTTCTAGATATTTCTAAGGCCTCTTTAATGACTCGTGGCCACCAACGGTCCTCACAGAGTACGGGTCTTGATGTACTTAATAAGGTGACCGGTTTCGGCGGCGTGTAGAGCTAGGGCCGACTTGTGGATGTTTTTCAGTCGGTAATGGCGCATGTGTTCACGAATGTGGTCCTCTACAGATCGACCAGTTTGGCCGATGCATGCTAGCCCACAACTGCACGGGATTTCATGTACTCCAGCGTTATTACAAGGGTCAAGGCCTGGACCCCTTCACCTGGACCAGGCTCCTTCCGATCTTTTTGTGGGCGTAAAACACCGGGCGGATGTCGGATCTGCGAAGCAGCCTGCCGATCCTGTCTGTGACACCGTGGATATAGGGGAGTCGCGCCGTCTTCTGTGGTGAGCTGGATTCCTCGGTCGTGGTGTTGGATGTGGCTGCGTCTCGTGCGTTGAGGTGTTTCAAGGCACGTTGTATCGTGGAACTGCTGTAGCCGTTGGCGAGGAAAGTCTCTAAGTGTCTCTATTTTTTTTTGAGATTGTTGCTGTCATTGATGATGGCTGCCCGGTGGGTAAGGGTTGTGAGCACTCCCCGCTTTGCGGTACAAGGAGTGGCCGAGGGTACCATCGGGGCGTCTAGAGACCAGCACATCGAGGAATGGGAGCCGATCCTGAAGTTCGGTTTCCATGATGAAATGGATGCGAGGATGAATGCTGTTTAGGTGAGAAAGGAAATGTAAACTTTGTTTTCATTCCTTAATAAATTAGCTCTTGAAAATGGCCTCATTAGGTTCTTCTCTAGAGGAAAAACGTCATCACCAACCAGGTAATGAGGCATTGAGAATGTGGAAGTGGGGTAGGCGGTGGCAAAGGGAGCATACCACTGTTAAGTCTCTGTCCGATCGCCTGAATATGCCACCATCACTTTCCACATGTACCAATTGTAACGGCACCTCTACCGGCGAGCGAGATGGGTCCTCGCCGCGACGTTATTTATTTTACCAGAGATTCAGGCCGCCGAGCCACCCCCGTACGGGATCTGTGGGTGAATGCCCGTTCTTACACGCCGGCACCACCATCGGGGTTATCACGCCCACCTATTCGTTCATAAACAATCGCCAATACGTTCCTCCCCCCTCTCTTCCTCCCTCTACCAAGCTGGGAGCACCTGTGGGTTGTTCTACACTGGCGGGTCTTCAACACATAATCATAAACACAAAGACAACAAAAACACACACTGAAAGAAAAACAAAACACTGTATTCTGAACAAAGAAACATACAAACAAAATAGAACAGATAGTAATCATGCTCTGTCAGAGAACATACACTCCATTTGAACTCCCTGCGGTTCGCATTGCGCTATGTTAAATCATAACATAATCTACCTCCCCTTCAGATGTCTGAATGAAAAATGAACTGTTTAGACTTTTGTTCACACAGGCGATTACTGTTCCCTCCCCCTTCTGTTCACTTAGCTGTCGGTATGGTGGTAGCCGTTGCTACACAGCTGGCTCCTCCCGGGTTCCATCTAGCACCTTCGTGATGACTCCATCCACAAGACTGCCTCGGACGCTGACTCCGATGACTGCTTCATCCACAAACTCACACTGGTCATAGATCCACTAGCTCGCTTTTCCTTTCTGCTCTCTGTCAGACGTCTACCTCCATGGCCTCTGCTCACCGTCTCCTCACAGCTCCGACGGCACTCGCCGCCCTTCCGCTTTGCACTCCCCCCCCTCTCTGTCGCTCCAAACGACCAGCGCCAGCTCCCCTAACTTGGCCACCTGTCCGTCCACCCGCTCGAACACTCCACAGCTCCGATCCAGTACATTGTCCCCGCATGTGGTATACCCCGTATACCACACAATGTTTACATGTGTGAAGCAATAATTGGCATCACACACTGCCATCAGAACCATACTGAAATCCTTTTTATAATTAAAAAATTGAGAGCCTGAATTTTGAGGACACTGAATAACAATATGTTTGCCATCAATGGCACCAACAAATTCGGCATGTCCCATAAGTCTCTAAACTCCCATGCTGTTCTTTCGTAGTCCTCTTGTGCAGGAACTTTCACATACTGTTCATGGAGTGCTTCCCAAATAGCACGTGTTGTTTCAAATTACGGTGCAGCGTGTACTCTTCCCAATTCTGTATCTCCATGCCAAAGATGGTATGGAGTCACCAGTGGCCAAAAACCTTAACGTAACAGCCAGTCGCAAGGAAGTTGGCAGCGGTGTCCGGATACTGTTCTTTTTTAGAAAATGGGCCACTAAATTTAATACACAAATTGTTCCGGTGTCGTCCTCGTATACAAAAGGAATTGATGGGGATCATCTTCCCGCATTTCACGCAGGATGTTATTAAAATCCCCCTGCTGGAGCCTCCTCTGGTTCAAGGGGTGAATCCACCATCGCCTCTTCTGCCGTCGCTTTTTTTTTGTGTGAACTGCACCAAGCAACACTGCAACGCTCGCTTGCAATAGCATAAATTGCGCCGCAATATCACGATTTGCGTTCACTTTTTTTGGTGAACTGCACCAAGCAACACTGCAACGCTCGCTTGCAATAGCATAAATTGCGCCGCAATATCACGATTTGCGTTCACGTTTTTTGGTGAACTGCACCAAGCAACACTGCAACGCTCACTTGCAATAGCATAAATTGCGTCGCGATATCACGATTTACTTTCATGATGGTCTTTTTCGCACTGGTAGAGAACAGAGAACTTACACCGCCGTGGTCTCTGGCACAAATTTAAATCGAACCCTTGGGTCATGGACACAGTCGATATCTCGGAATCGATTCTCTCATCCAACCAATAGTAACCTGAGTCCTGATCATTATCGAACACTACTTTTATAGGATTTCTAATTTTGAAGTACCTATCTCTACTCATTGCATCTGCAATGATAGGTATTTTCCATTGTTGTTGCCAGTACATCCTTATTATGGGATACTGCAAGCATGCCATTACCATTGTCATTCCAAACCAAGTCCTTATCTCTTCTGGAGTTGTCTCAAGTGATTTCCCGTGTAAAAGGGCGAATGTCTGATTTGTTTTTCTGAAATAGTTTTAAACATACTATCGTCAATGTACTGTTGGAAATAATCAATTAAATCCCAATTCTGAGAGTTAATAGTTGCATAGGGTTCTAAATCTGGAAGATTTGGTGAAGTGAAATTTCTCCGTCTCCGTGTGTTATCTGTATGTTCTGATGATTCCTAAGAGGGGAAAAAACTACTAAATAACTAAAATAATTTTAATTTCTTGTAAGGGTAACAAGAAATTAACTTATTTATTTTATTAAAATTAACTTATTTATTTTATTAAAATTTAATTATTTATTTTATTAAAATTTAATTATTTATTTTATTAAAATTAACTTATTTATTTTATTAAAATTTAATTATTTATTTTATTAAAATTAACTTAATTCTGCTCGGTGCAGCATGTACGTGATTAAAATCACGAGTTTGGTTTTATTAACAATTATAACTTTACCTCCCACCCCAAGTCATTAGCTTCTTCCTCGATGATAATTTCCTCCATGACCGATGTGTTGCCAGTGGGAATGTCTTTGTCCTTTCCGTCCAATTCTGAAAGTTCAGCATCAGAGACATCCAGATTCTCCAAGTACTGAACTATATCCTCATCGCCTACAAATGAAGGGCAAATGAAAATAAATTTACATCAGGAGAAATATCATAATTTATCAATGCTATTCAGAATGTAAAAATTTATCAATATTACACAATAAAAAGTGATACGTTGGCATAGAATGCGATATTAATTCATATGAATAATTATTTTACTTCAAAATGCTAACCGCAAGAAAAACATGTTAAGCAATAACTGTGTACAGTCATGGAGTATAGCATATTATACTTTGAATATTAGATCTCATTACAACACAATGCTTCTCTCAGAATACTTATCAATTAATTTAGAAACAAAATATGAATCATAAAGAGGTCAAATGAATTTTTCCAGCACCGTAGAGAAATATTAACTATTTACTTACTTCGAAAAACCTTGGATCGGCGTGTCGTCATCTTCGGCAGAGGCACCATGTTGCAATAAATCAGCTGAAATATTGCCGGCATTCACGAAGATCACCTCCATTTAGTTTCTATTACTGCTCACTAGATGGCAGATGCTAATTCAGGCGATTAGATAATCTGATGTGTGGCGACACCTATCCAGGAATTTTGTAACTACTACGACTGTCTGGTAAAGTATACTATACTCGGGGACCCAGGAGGGTAAACTAGAATGTCTCACAGCTAATAGAAACTCATTTTTTGCTTAGGTTTATGTTAGACGTGAATACTTCAGTCCATCTCTTATGTTAAAGTTTATGTCTATGCGTTATGCTTATGTTTACGTCTGCATTGTGAATGGGCCTTTAAACGCCAAGCTCAAAGAGGAGCTATACGTTGGGAGCAAATCGGTGGAAGATGCGCTAGCTAAAATCGCTGATGCGCAAACATTGAAGGCCATAACTTTATCAACCACAACTAGATCTATCGGCTTCTCGTGCTATCTTACCTTTTTCAGCTCTCAATTTGGAGAAGCAGCGAGACCAGCGAATATATACGTTTATTATCGCGTGTATCTGGGTTATAAACAATAACTTCTGGTCATCTGGTGGCTCAGAGCGAAATCGCTTGCCTTTCACCAAGGAGGTCCGGGTTCGATTCCCGTCGATCTCATGTGAAATTTGTTCCAACAAAACGAGTTTGTTTCACAAAAAAGCATTTAAGGGGACAGGACATTGGCACACTTGGAAGACCGTATGTACTTTCCACTGACGAGAAAATCATTTCAGAGTTATTGAAAGTGAGTGTGTTATACATTAAGTTTTTCTACATTGTGTGCCGATTGGGGATTTCCTGTTACTTCGTTTGATCTCCGGCTGATAGTCAAATCATACTTTCACAGGAGAGGCAATCAATAAAGCAGGTTTAAAAAGAATCTTCCTGGAAAAGATTGAGCTGGAAGCTTTCTAGCAAGACATGGTGATAATTTGACAGTACAGCTGTGTAAAAGCATCAAAAGAAGTAGAGCCAGTGTTGATGATAAAGTGTTAATTATTTCCAGGAACTTGAAATACCCTTGGAAGGTGTATCATCAGAAAGAATTCTGAACTATGATGAAACAAAAATAAGAGTGATGATCGAGGGCGCCGCAAAATTATAGCGAGAAGAGCCTGCAAACATCTAGAGAAAATAATAGACACCTTAGAGAGTAATGTCTCTTTAATGTTTTCTGAAACTCGTTCTTGTATTCTTCTGCCACCATATATTGTACATAAAGAACAACATCTTCAGTCCGTTCTGTGACGCCGAGCAGTGCAGACGTTCTTGAGGTTGAGCTCTGCTGCCGTTATCAGTGCAAAGTGTATAAACAGTGTGGTCTGGGCTATCCGGGATGAGCCGCGTCATCGTCTTACAACTCACACGATTGTAGTTTAGCTTTCACTACTCTCGGAAACACAACACTGTGTATACATATGATTGCGTAGGCTTCCGCGACCGGAATTCATGTGGTCTAGGCTATCCGGGATGAGTCACATCATCGTTTTGGTGGCCGACATTTCGGCCAACATATTGTGGCCTTCCTCAGGGCGTACTGCTGCCAAATGGCTAGCGAGGCCGCCTAATATGGGAGAAAGGGTGAACGTGATAGGTCACGGGAACGGCCAATGGGAAGCGGGTATTGGTGAAGGAAAGACAGAGCTATAGCGAGGTAGGGGGTAGGGCGAGTGGGACGCAAGGGAATGTGGCAGAGGGAAGAGGGAAACCACCTTGTGGAGGACAACCTCGGGAAATACCAGCTGCCGACGGAGAGGGCGAAACTAGCAGAGGTCTGCCTGTCTACCACCTTCTTCCAGTACAAACAAGAGTTCTATGCGCAGACTGAAGGCATTGCCATGGGCTCACCGCTCTCCCCGGTGGCGGCGAATCTTTTCATGGGAGCCTTTAACCCTAGGATGCATGGGCCTATGAAACTACACGAATGCATATGCAGGGCCTCCGAGGCCCTGTGACATTTTCACTCAAAAAATGCAAATTTTTTAATATTCGTTTCTTTAGAGCATACATTTAAATAAAATTAAACCCATACCATTCAACAAATGCTTATTTATTGCAATATTTGTTAATATAACACATAATATTACACTTATTCATTGTGAATTTTTGTAGAATATCTTTACAAGCATGAGGAACAAACAATATGGCTATGTTCTTTGCACACAGATCTGTTACATTTTTCACATACCATTGTGCTTTTCCTGTGTCTTTCATATGGGCAGAAAGAACATCTTCTTCTTTGTTGCACACATCTAAATGTTTCTGGGGTGGGTTCTGGACGCACTATACCGCACAATGAAAGAGCATGTTGCAATGATTTGGGTAAATTTGGTTGATTCGCTCTCCTCTCCATGAGGTTTCTAACTAACTCAAACGACAAGTCTTTCAAGAATAATCTTCTTGTATCATTTCTTCTTGGATAAAACTCTAAATTTTGAGCTGAAAATATAATTTGACTGTTTAGTGCAGCAACGTCCATAACGTTCATCCACAAGACGAAAGGCCACCGCCGAGTTTGTCTCTTGCACGTGTAATTTTTCACTTTCTGATCCATTTGATCAACACCACCTTTTGTTTCGTTGTAAAAGCATATAATTTCTGGTTTATTTTTCATATTGTTGCTATCAATGGCCTTGTCGTGATGCATTGTGCTTATCAGAATTACCGCTCTTTTCTTTTTAGGCACATAGCTCACCATTGTTACTTTTCCCTTGAATCCAAAAAGGGAAGACTTTATCTCTCTCAGTGCAGATGGCAACATTTCTTTTGGTATGTCAGGCTTGTTATGTCTCAGAGTCCCGACAACTGTGATTCCTTTTTGAAGCATTTCTTCAGCAAGTGGAACACTACAAAAGAAGTTATCAAATGTGATGTTCCGTGATGAACCTTCAACAATCTTTGCCAAATCATTTACAACTCCTCTTGCCAAGTTCTTTTGTACTGGCTCGTTTGGCTTTCTTCCAGTGTAAATGGTTCCGTTTATTGCGTAAGAATTTTTTGAATCACAAAGCCAAAAAATTTTGATGCCATATTTAGCGGGTTTTTTGGGCATGTATTGTACGAAACTGCATCTACCTCGGAATGAGAGCAACTGCTCGTCAATAGTAAGATATGCATTAGGAGTCATAACATTTTGACAGTTCCCAATGAACATTTCCCAAACATATCTAAAGGCAGCAAGTTTATCTGTTTGGGCACGTGACGCTCTGGTGCGCCGATCATCGAATCTAATAACTCTTCTAATATCTTCAAATCTATTTACAGACATAGTAGCTCTGTACAGAGGGTTTTGCTTTTGATCTAAAAACAGTTCCCTAACTGGTACATCCCAGCTTTTCTCCACACCAGCAAGAAGTAATAATCCAAAAAATGCATTGATTTCATCAACGGTAATTTGTCTCCAAGTTTTACCCTTTTCTGTTGCAATTCGCCTTCCCTCTAAATTCGAACATAGCAATATTTCATCAATAATATTTTGAGTAACAAAATAGTCCCATGCCTGTTTAGGTGTTGAAGTAGTTATTCCTCTTTTAGGGCCAGAAGTCCATGTAATAATATTATGTGCAAGTGTACGAGAAGAAACTGGAGAATCATGTTGTCAAACAGTACCATTTCTACTTATAAATGTTCCAGCAGTAGGGGGGCTAGTAACTCTCACCGAAATATCAGCGTCGCTTTCTGAACAAGAACTTGTGCTGTGATCATCACTTTCAATATCTGTCACTAAAGGATGATATTCTGGATCTAAATCTGAATCATCACTGTTTACATCATCAAGAACTTCCTCCTCAATCAACCATTCTTCCACCGTAGGTTCAAAATCACCAGCTGAAGCTGAGACGTAACGTCTATCACGTGAAAAAGCCATACTTCAAATTGAAAGCACACGGCGCAATTCCCACTCCTTGCCAAACTGTTTCGCAGCTGAAATCTTACTAACAATACGCAAGATTCTCCAAGATTGCTTGTCAACAATGGAAAAAACACGATAACTTTGTTTCTCAGAATGAACCACGCATTGTAGAAGCCTGCTTATCGCCCCACGCTTCGAAATCTGACTTTTTCACGATAGGGCCTCAAAGGCCCTGCATATGCATTGACGTAGTAGAATTGTATTTTAGTAACTATCTATAAAACTTCTAAGAATTCTTCCTTTGCGAGAAGATCAAATGAAAGTAGAATAATCAATTGAAGATTACACATCCGGCCAGTTCTCATATTTCCAGCATTGCAGAGTAACAAGAGAAATAAAAACCGATAGGGCCTCGGAGGCCCTGCATATGCATCCTAGGGTTAAAGAACAGGCCCTCGAAAACGCACCTTGAAAACCTACGATCTGGCTCCTTTACGTCGATGACACCTTTGTCATCTGGCCCCATGGCCCCGAGGCTCTACAATTACCGCCTTGCACGAGCCAGGAGTGTGATTGAAAACGCATTTGGAATAATGGTTTCACGATGGAGAATATTTCATCGTGTAATTAATGCCAAACCTGGAAATGTGGACAACTAAGTGAAAAGCATGCTGTGCAAAAATCTTGTTGCCCAGTATCGTACACCGACAGAGAATGTGAAGGACTGGTTCAGGATGGTGAGTGGAGGAGGAATGTTCCTGAAGGTGGTGGTGCACTTCAAACTTTGCCGCCACATCTAAGACTTGGGGCGCATAATGCTACATTTGAAGCCACAGAAGTGCGTGAGGCATTAAGTAATTTCTTTGTTTCTCCCGAGGGGTCTATTGAAAAGCAGCAGTTCTACGTGAGGAGATTAGGTGCACTGTAAACAGAAAACAATATATAGAAGCAAAATAAAACAATTTCTTATATAATTATGTTTTAAATTTATTTCATTGCTCTCCTTTTAGCACTAATAACGCAATGTAATGGTTTCCATCGTTTCTAATTTTATATCTTCTGGAAGAAGAACCAATGTGTCTTCTATAAAATTTGAGAACGATCGTTCCATACTATTTTTTTGTTTCATCAACATTTCTGAGAATGCATTTGTTGCATTTGCCACTAAGCGCAACTGTTCACTGACAGCCACATCTTCGCCACTGGTTCTACGACATCTCCTTTTCGTGCCCTGAAATGGAGATTCTTCTTCTTCTGCTGCTGCTTCTGCTTCTCCTTCTGCTAACTGGTGCTCATACATGTCACTGATGATGGTGCTTTGAAAAACACCATCAAAGCTTCCTATCGAGATGACCTCGTCGATTTCTGGACTGACACGTCACCAGCAGATGAGGTACCAGCCACTGCCACGATTGGTTCCTCTGAAGCCATGTTATTGTAGGTCTTCCTGGGCCTGATATGTTCGTCTAGGAACGCCTGAACTTCATGAGTGGCCAGGTCCACTTTGGTTACACGTCCGCCACCGCTCCTCGTACCAGTCTCCACAATCCTCTTCTCCCGGGAATACCTCTCCCGGAGAGATTTAAATCTTGTCTGGCAAGTTATGACTAAAAAAAGATGAAAATATATATAAGTATTCAAAACATTTTTAATAATCTTATGATTCAAATCACAAAATAATTATTGCATGTTACTACTAGTGTGATTCATGCCCCCATAGGAAATAATCTGAAAAGTAATTCTTAGAGAGAGTTCGATTTTTGGTTAGGGAGATTTCTTGCAATTGCGGTTCTCATTCACTTAACAATTTCAAGGAATGATGCAAATCATACCACCAGACTCGGAGTTTTAATAAATTCATGATTTAACAGGAATATATTTTTAAATTATTTTCTTCCTTAATTTTATTTTAATAATAATTGTATATAAACAATTGAATACATTTTTTTATGTAATTGTTTGAAACAAAATATCAGTTTTTATTTTAGGTTACATTTTTTAAAATACTTTTTTGGAAAAAATCGCTTTGTCTCTCAGAAGAGTAATTTATTGTGGAATTTTGTTTTAAGCAATAATTTGAGCTTTAAGCAGTAATTCATATTTGTTAATATGTGAGGTACAGCATTATCAAATAAAACCCAAAATATATTCCAACTATACATTTTATTAAAATCATGCCAATTACACTTAGGTTGCAAATATGTATATTACTGTGTACTTACCATCACATTCAGACTTGATGCTATCTGCCTCCACACGTAGTGCCTCCACATGGTTTTTCTGTACCATGCTACAGAGAACTTCATCAAAGTCATGATTTGAAAAATTATATAAAACTAAACGATAACTTGTAGAATATTTTAATATGAAAAAAATGAAAAACTAATCGCTACTATTGATTCAAAACTAAACTTCTGAAAGATACGCTCAAAATACACTAGGAAACAGAACCGCAGCACGCAAACAGAAGAAAGTAATCTGAACAAGCCACAGTATTGGCAAAGAGTTCTATACAGTACAGTTCTGTAGTACTCTTTATTCTTTCGTTCGTCCAACGCCATCTAGTGCAAATTGAGTTAATTCGTTTAACGATTTCGATACTCGATTTTGAGTTACCGTTCTGTGATTGGTTCATTTCTTATGTCTTACATAAGCATAAGCACAGAAGCTTGAAGCTTGCAAGCTTTTAAGTTAAAGTCTTATGCGTTATGCTTATGCGAATGCATTGTGAAAGAGTCCGCTTATGAACGTTGTCCTAACTTTTATGTTAACGCTATGCTTATGTTTATGTCTGCATTGTGTAAGGGCCTTAACTGCTGCATTGTCTCAGCACCCTTTGCGAGACGACAATTCTCCCGACGCTTCTGATTGTGTTGTTTGCATCCGGGACTTCCCCTTCCACGGGATCCACGCCCGCGAGCTCCGCCTCTTTGCGGTTTGTTTCCCTGCGTGTTGCCAGATGTGTTTAGAGGCGTCCCGCCATGTTCGTTTCAGTTTCCGCCGAAAATCCGTTGAACTGGCTTTAAATTTCCCGCCTAAATCCGCGGAACGTAAATTAAATTCTTTTTCCACATTTAAATGTATCAATTGATTCTATTAAAACAAAAATATCATTGCGAAATATAGTGGCTTCATTGAACCTGCAATTCAATTTTTAGGTAATATGGAATACATTACTTGGGTGAGAATTTGCAAAATAATAATTGATTCCAAGTATTATATAATTTTTATATAAGTTTTATATTATTTATTCTTGCTAGTAACATGGATTTAAAAAATTAAAAAATATACAACATGTGTGCAAAACAACTTATTAATAAAGGTTAACGAAAACTGATAACTCATCATCGTTTCGCATTATCACTATTAGTCTTCTTGGACTCATACTTGTCTTTTTGAGTAATCTGCTTTAAAACTTCAGGTGTGAACTAGTAATTATGACATTTACCTTCTCTTTTTAGACCAAAACATTGCGTATAATAAACACAAAACTGCGTTTGACAGCAAACGTATTGACAAAATTTCGTTTAATAATTCAGTGTTCATTTTGTTTCTATGCTTGTTTTTAACCACATTCACGTGGCAGATTTGAAATTCCACTTATTTTCCTCTGTTAAAATAAAAGTTCCAAGAAGTTTACAGACAGTCAAAACAATACAATATAACCATAAAATCACATAATTACGCAGAATAATATTATAAATTTTTGGCAATGTTTCGGAAGACGGTTTTTCCTCTATCATCAGGTCTTACAATGAATAAGAATTACATAATGAACCATATGAATAAACAACACAGGCCTTGGCTGAATAAAACTGATGTTGCTTGTTGACACGATGTATGGTTCTGAGTGTGATATATTAGTAGCAACCATACTGAGGTTAACTCTAAAAGAAAAGAATAAAAAGACTCAAAATTAAAATGTGCGTCATAAATATAAAAATATAGGTTTTGAAACAGAGTAATGTTAAAAGCTGAATTAAAATGTATTAAATCCTAAAACAAAGGGCAAGTGCACAGCAAAGAAGATACATACTCACAATTGAGATATCACATATTGCGACGAGCTGAATTTAACCCCTTCTGGTAACGGGAGCTCTTACTCCGAAGAGCGTAGTGGCATGACTGTTGAGGTGAGCTGTGAGTGTTGGGAGGGGCGGTGGTGGAAGGAAGAGATGGGGGGAGGGGAGGATGAAAGGGGGGGTTATCAGAAGTGCCGAAAGAACGACTACGTAAGAAATACTGACAAGGAGGGTTCTTTCGATCGATAGCGGGTAGTTGGACTTGCTAGGCGGAATCATCACTGGTCTTATGAGGTGGCTCGTTGGGGTTCTCCTGAGGGACATAACCTCGATCATGAACACTATCAAGACTAAGAAATTCAGAGCGTTCATTCTGTATATCTTTAAATTTAATCAAAATCGAATCGTAACTTTTAGAGAACATGTTACACTCCATGTTGGAGTTCATGGAAGCAATGGTTTTTATAAACAGAGATTCAAGAACCATTCTGGAGTTCCAGTTGGATTATATCACTAAAATGGTAGGGTTATTGAAATCAATGAGATGATCATGATTGATTCGATGAGCCGTAAGTGAGTTCTGTTTTTCAAAGGGAAGTTTGATGTTGTTCTTATGTTGACTGATACGGTCACTTACTTTTCTCCGAGTGTGTCCTACATAGGCAAGATGGCATTGAGAACATTTTAATATTAATAATGTATTCTAACGGACAGTCTAAAGTATTGATAAAAAATATTTTCCACTGTCTTTATTAATTTCTGCTGTTTGTTCCGCCGTTTGTGAAACTAATTTTTTTCCCGTCGTACGAGTTCAAAATCCGCTGAAAACAGCTGGAATTCCACCGACATGACAACGCTGTTGTCACCGCCAGTGTCTTGATCTGCATATTGCACATCGGAATGGTTAGCCGCCATAATTGGTAGCCGCGAAAGGAAACACTTCGCGAAAAACGAGTTGCAGAGTAGTTTTTACAGAGTAGTTTTTGGGATATTGAACTTCCGGAAACTGTAGGAGCTGCTAAAATCACGATACCTTCGTGATCCTTCTAACCTTTCTTGCGTTCTGGGCATGTTAATCTGAAACAATAATGTTAGTTCAGTGATTCGAATATTAAATAATTGAAATTGCGTGCGTAAATATGATTTACAAAAAATATATTTTGAAAAACAAACAGCGTAACATGGACCAGTTACCATGTTACCCTAAATCTGTCATTTTTTTTATTGTCCCGCCTCTTCCAAACAACATTCGCAGAACTGAGGTTTTCTTTGCGTGTATCGCGAGAAGCATTATCGAGTTAATGACCAAAATAAACAAATATTCACTGACTAAACACA
The DNA here is from genome assembly GCA_031308135.1 of Acheta domesticus. NCBI lineage: Eukaryota > Metazoa > Arthropoda > Insecta > Orthoptera > Gryllidae > Acheta > Acheta domesticus. The sequence continues at coordinate 44,972,024 of JAHLJT010005437.1, read as the reverse complement.
ACTAGCTACACCAGAAGTTTGTAAGCATATTGTAATTTTGTAAGCATATTTTTAGGTAGTAAATGTCAGATATTGAAACAATGTCAGACAATACACATACCTTTGTCGACTTGACGTCCGTTGTGACCAAGGATACAGCAGGAAGGAATAAAGTGAACCACACCAGCTTTTTTTTTGCAACAGTTATCCACAGTTCCAGAATCGTAAACCCAAAATACAAATAGCCGTATAACCAGTAATCTTGGGAGACACCAAGAATAAGCAGAGTTAGAACTGATCCAGGATCTATACCAAATTAGAACGCGCAAAGTCGTTATACAATACAAATTCCACTACTCAAAAATACGAAGCTCGTCTATCGCTCCCAGATCTCTCCCGCTGCCGCTGCGCCGACGCCCCTCTCCGCCGCCCGTGGAGGGGAGGGGTGAGGTGGGGTGACCACCTCTGACCGCGCCGGCCGCCCTCCGCGGCCTTTCCGCCTCGCTGCTCCCGCGATGCCTCCTTGCGGCGGGGCGCGGGAACTCTTCCCGCCGCCGACGAGCCCAAAAACTACTGGCAGGCGCTTCAACTAGTCTGACCGCCACTTCACCCACCGTGCCCAAATGCGACGCGTACATGGTGAACCAGGGAGTATATATCAGGGACGGCACTCTTATTTTCCAGCGTTCCAGCGCTCTTATTTTCATGGAGGGGGAAGCATCCATCTTGGCTCCCGCCATAATCAGCCAATAGCGTCGAAGGGCGATCTGCCAATAGAGATGGCGCGAAGATGTCCACCAGGACATTTAAAATTACATCACTAAGCGATTTTTCAAAATGGCGAAAAATTATATGGATATAATTTATTTTATGTTTAACACGCTAGGCAATTTAGAAGCCAATAACTATTAAGATTTGGGATTCAGAGTAGGTTAAAGGAATTGTACAGTGCAAAATAAAAAGTTATTTCATATGCACAATATTTTTCCTAAATTATGTAAATGAACATAGTCATTCACAATATAAACAACTTAATTTTTACAAAATCAGTATAAGCAATAATACGTTCAGATTATTCACTTTGCTGTCGACTGAATATTGAAACTATGAATTTAGAAAATTGTCAAAATACAAGTAGCCATTATTTACATCCGTAAGTTAATTCACACGCATGATCATTCCCATCTTTTTTACGTGAATTGTATCAATTCTTACAATATTCTTTATAGTGATATTGGAACAATGTAAATCACTCATGAAAACTATCTCTAACCTTCAACTACATGCACTGAACTCACACTGAAGGGGCAGTAATATCTAGTATTCCCGTTCTAGTGACTGGTGAAAAAATACACTTCACAGAGTGATATTTAACTAGTTCTAACATCAGCCAGAAAAAAATCAGTCCTGAACGGACCGTAATGGATCTGAACAGACAATGAACAATACACTATACTAGGACACATAACTTCAAATTCAAAATTACTATCCAACAATAATAAGAGATTACAAAAAAATGAAAGTATTGTACTGCATAGCATCGCAGGAACGAATAGCACTTGCAACTTCTTTTCTAGCAAGTGGATAAGTGTCTGAAATTCAAAAGAGATGTTATTGGAATTCAAGATGTATAGTGCTGTACTTCATCTTTATAAACAAGGTTTTTGCACTCACGAGGTCATGCCAGGAAGCCAAAACGAAAGACACACAAAATGAATTCACTGTGGACCGCATTTCCTGAAGTTCTAATAGGTGGTAGACATTCTGTACACTAATAAAATTCGTAATATATACACTAATAATTATAAACTAAATATTCAATCTAATGTTGCTGCAACAAAAATAATACGACTGTATTAAGGGCAGGAAGACCCTACTATATTAGCAATGTTTATTTTGGTCTACTTTATGTACCTTTTCTCCGAAACTAATAATGATAAATTTTTTAAATTTTTTATAGCTATATAAGGCACATTTCTACAGAAACGCTGGTTTTTTCGAAGCAATTGAACGAATAGGTGTTTAGTAATATTTTTTTTTGAAAACGTATTGTTTTTTAGCTAATTTTTGAGGTTTTGAATTTTTTCTGCCAAAGTTATTTCACAAATATACACTATAAAACCAGTATACCTGTATATCTACGAGATGATGCTTAAGATATGGTAGGAATTTTATAATTATAGCACTAGTAGTTTTATGAGAAAAAGGAACATACATTCAGAAAATATCAGTTAGCGGGAAAATCAATGTAAAGTTTGATAGTACCTTAAAACATTCCAGCTGCGTATTCTGGACTCTGAATTTTCTTCTTCTGTCTTCCTTTTTCTCATTTTCTTACTTCATTTTCTATTTTCTGATCACCTTTTTCAATTCTTTTTTGTCTGTAGATGTTAAAATTTCTACTGCGTTGTATGCCTAGTTGCTTCAGAACTTTGACTCTACCTCTACTTCCTTCATTAAAAGTTAGCACAGCATCATAAACTCCAGCGTAAAGTGTGCCAAAACGTACAAATACTCTTTTTGGGATTCTTGTCCATATGACATTGTTGAACGATTCATTTGCATTTTACGTTCTACCATGCAGACAATTTTTTAATAACTCTGGATCAGCAAGTCTTCTATAAATTGGTTTAATGACATTTGCCACAGCTAAGGGAAGGATCTACTATGTTTATAATCTTCACCAATTTCTTTTGCTTTAGTGTATTTGCACCATGTATCCATGCCCTTCGGGCACAAACCATGCTGCGGATCTTCATCTGTGGACAACTTGTGGAAGAATGTTGCCCACACATCTCTTCGCATAGCTTCCAAGTTGCCTTTGTTTCTCTGGATGGCCAAGGCATAATAATTTTGTAAATTGTCTATTTCCTGTATTGTCAGTCGTCCATGACCCATTATTGAAAAGACATCTACCTTTTTCCCCTTCCACTCTTTGATCACTTTTCTAAGTTGAGCACCCATCCTTTTCTCTACATGACCAACACATTCTAATTTTTTGACAGTGATGTCTGAATAAGGGTTGCTTTTTTAAAACTTTTAAAAATCCCTTACTGTCCCCATCACCCAAGTATTCCGAGTACCTAACTTCATAACTTTTGAGGGATCTGTCAAATATAGCCACAGCTCCAGCTGACTCCATCCCACCACTTGCTCCTTCAAAGTTAACACTGCACTCACTAGATTTATGAGCAATTAACTTTTCATTGTCCTTCACTTTCACACAAATTTGGCAATACTTTGTCAATATTTCTACATCAACTGCTTTCCCATAATCTACACTTGTTGCTGACTACACCATTTTGGCTCTTGTGGCCCCGCTTTTGCCATGTTCCATGTAATGCAATGGTGAGGTCACGACAACCCTCATTAATTTCAACAGCCTCTTCTACTGCTGTTTGCATGGATTCAAGTGCACATTTCTTCACAGCTGCATTCAGTTGCTGGGTATATTTATAAAAATGAGCAGGTGGCTTTGGCAAGTTCATAAGAGCACAAAATGTTTGTGCTGCTGCGAAGCCCTTCACAATACAACTCAATGCATAAACAAATCTTATATTAATGTCGTAATTTTTTTTTTCATTTTGCAGATGTAAAGAAATTATACATTTCACCACAATTTATGCAGAGCAAAGATATTGAAGAAGAAAGTCCAGCTCTCACTTTCTTGTCTTCTACACACTCAATGGAATTTTCACTTCCACAAAACTTACATTTCACAAAAGATTTCAGAGCATTTGATAATCCCTACTCTCTGTCCCCACCACAACGCTGGAATAGTGAGTAGGAAAGGCCTATTAAGTGGCAACCCCCTGGGGCGAACCTTACTTTGCGTCGCGACCTACGTAGTGGCAAGTCCTCTCCAGGCTGGACTCGCGACGCTGCTCCGAGATCTCCCACGGGCTGCTCCGCCGACTCGGGTGGCTGGTCTCCAGCGGCTAGCGTCCCGAAGTTGGGATGGTAGGTCTGGTCCTACGCCTCCGGTCCGGGCTGACTGCTCATCTGAAATGGGACATCCCTTGCCAACTGTCGCAGCGCTCTCCTACTGTACCCTTGCTCCGACATCATGCCGCCTCCGCCTGTCGATCAACCTCCGCCTGTCGATATCTACCTCTAAGCTGCCCCTGGTGGCGCTTGAAGCGACTATACAAAGTTCGCACTTGTTAAGTCCGAACACTGCTCTCACCACTCCGGCCTCCCACGCTGTGTTATTCCGTAAAGTCGCACTGTAAACTGTATTTCTCATCCTGAATTTAGTGGGGGGGAGCCCAAAGACACGTGACTGTCCTCAGGCTGCAAGAGGCAGCCTACTGAGAGGCTGGCGCCCACACAAAATTTCACTTTCCGCAGCGCCCTACCTTTGCTCGTTCTCTAAGCACCCTCGCTTTGCTCATGGCCGCCTTGTAAGTCCGGAGTTTCGAGACCCTCGGACGCCGGCTGTCGGCGGTAGAGAACGTTGAACTTTGCTAACAAAACGGCGTTGAACTTTGCATAGAAACCAATTGTCGTAAACAACGGAAATTGTTTAAACAATTCCGTGCCGTCTTCGAAAACCAACTCATCGCGTTTGCCGCGCGCCCTTCGAAACGGATACGGAGTTTCAAGCCGCTCGGACGCTCCGTGTCGTCGCCCGAAGGCTTTGAACTTTGCAAACAAAGGGCTTCTGGAATGTTCATACGGAATACGCGACTTTGGGAATTTATTTCTCGGGAACCAGAAGTCGGATCGCTTCTGGGAAACCAGAAGTCGGACGCGCGAGACTCTGTAGTAAGGTATTTTTTCGGGAACACGTCGCCGTAAACAACGGAAATTGTTTAAACAATGTCGTGCCGTCTTCGAAAACCAACGCATCGCGTTCGCCGCGCGCCCTGCGACGCGAATCCGGAGGGCCGAGATCGTCGGCCGCTCGGTGTTGGCGGTAGAGGGCGTTGAACTTTGCGAAAAATTCCCGTCTTTGCGGTCGAATAACGCCTAGGTTTTCGCTCCGACGACCTCGCGACTCGGCGACCCCGTAGAAGAGACGCTCGTCTTCCGATTCCGACCTCGCGAGAGGCCGTCGGAGCCGCGACGTGGGGTACAGGTCGGCCCTAATCGGCCTCCGGAAGAAACTTTACGAATTTTTCGCGCGAGAACGAAAACATATCGACACGCGTTCCATATATTCCTTACATTTCAATTTGGATAAATGTTCACACGAGCATATCGGGAGTGGAGCGCATTCACAGTAGGGTAAACTTTACAGATCGCAGCTAATATGTTTATTCCGTCAGTGATTTTGCAAGAAATTTATCTTGAAACCGTTCCTGCTTTACGCGATGAACATTCACACGTTTTCACTGCGTTTCCAATAAGCCTGCCACTGCATTCGATTGTGTATTACATTCTGCATGACGTACCTACGCCACAGAACTAGCAAATTATTAGCCTAAAGGTTGCACATTCTGAACTTCACAATCATTTCTCGAGTGTACCACTGCTCTGACCACGTACAACCTTACGAGTTTCATACAATGACGTCTTCCTTCCCCGCGCCTCGGAACCTACAAAGTTGCAGTATAACCTAACACGACCCCGAAACTAGGTTTCACGACAATAACTGTGCTCCCAAAATGAGTAGCAAAATCACCTGCTAACCCAAAACAAATCGGACAAATAACTCTGTACTATTTTCCAATCATAACTCTCTTTCTGACTGCAGTTTAGCCGCACTAACCTCTGCAACACCCTGGCCTCGGTTTCACCTGAAAAATTCTTTCCAAGCGAGATATACCTTGTTCTCCTTGTTGCAGCGTTCTGGCAGGCAGGAGGCAGCTGTGGCTGTGAACACATGAATACTTTTACTTTCAAATGATGTGAAGGGAAGATGATGATTTCAAAGAATCAATCACTCCTAAAACATAACCTTATTTATTTGTCAATAGGAGAGAATACAGCAGAATAAAGCTTCAAATCACAAACCGTCACAGGTCACCCTAAGAGCAGCAACTCCTGATCTGCAACAGAAGCAAACATTTTACAGTATACATAGGAAAAACAGAAAGGAAGATGTGAAGAAAATGTAAACTGTTCAGTGACGGAGGGACCATTCTGATTTTTTATCACCACTCTTTCACTGAACAGCCTACATCTCGAACTCAAGTACAACCACAACTATTTCTGTGGTTTTCAGGCCATCAATTGAAACCGCAGCCCCATGACAATATACAATAACCCCCAAAAGTAACAAGACATTCTCAGAGGTAATGGCTGCTCTGGCAAAGAACCAATCGTTTCAGAACACTTCCTAAACTATAGAGAATACAATAGTTCAGTGTGCAAAGAGACGACTGAAAATGGAATTATTTACTCCACAGAATCATTGCACCGCTTGCAATACTCGCCACATAGTGTTTCACTTCAAAAATTACATATCTATGAAGCTAAGTGCGTTTTTCATAGTGCCACAAACACAACCACAGCAGAGAATAAATGAAAGAAAAAATGTTGATAGATGAATTGAAAAAAACTGTTAACCTAAACCTCACCTGATCTATCACATCCCAAACCTCACCTCACCTATCATACCAATGATAATATTATTAATATTAATAAAAAAAATAACAGATAAATAGACCACTTTAGTGTTAACCTAACAACCTCAACTGATTTATCACAACTTACACCCCACCTAACCTCTCATATCATAACCACACCACACATGACATGACAGAAATTAACACCACAAAGCACCAAGAAACCCTCACATAACTAGACACGCAGGAACATGAAGTTAACAATTAGTCACAGTAGCAACTCATCATACACTTTCATCGTCTAGCCCAACAGAATTTCGAATAAAACACTGAAACTTTTATGACAAGAACTGTGCACGTCCACCGCCCTTCCCTCGCCACACACTGTTTTACATTTTCCTTCCCTCACATTTTAAAATTTCTATATAAAAGAAGCCAAGTTCACTTCCTCCGTGTCACATACACAACACTGCACACCACACTTTTGTGTAAAAAAATATATTTAAAAGAATCTCAAATGAACGTCGAAGAAACATCACATAACAAGACACACTAGAACACGAAATAAACTATTATTCACTGTAGCAAACCTTCACACACTTCCAAGGCTCTTCCCAACTGAACTTGAATAAAGCCGAAAGAAATTGTTGTCCTCACAAACACCTCCACCTCGCCATTAGATTGTGGGTGGAAAGGTGGCGCACACACGTGTTGAACTCCGCTGTCGGCGCAGAACTTTTCAAATTCCGCCGAGCAGAACTGCGGGTCATTGCCCGTTACCACTGTCTCCGGGAGGACCGTTTATAGGTCATGATTAGGTTAGTTTACCGTCTGTTAATGTGCAATGATTTGGTTATCATTCCAAATTACAATTCATTGTTCTTAACCTTGAACCTGATTTGATTGCAATTACATAATCTTTAGATATGTTTTATTCCCATAGCTGCGTCATAATAATTCAGAATCAATTCTATAATTACTTACTTTATGGTGCCAAAGTTCATTGTAAGGTTAGGAAGTACTATCGTAAGTATTGTAAGTTAATATTGACGATTATGTTCTCTAAGTTGCATTACTTCGTAACAATGATTCATTTAACCCATTTGGGACCAACTTTTTATCTTTTTGAAAAACATAATATTTGCATTTTCTGCTTAATTTACTATCAGATAGCATTGTAAAATATAAAAATCGTGAATTGCGACATCCATATCCAAAAAAAATGCACGTTCCAAAAATGGACCAGTGGGATCGAATGGGTGGGAGTAAAACAAAACATTGGAATCTCATTTTGAGTCAATTTATTGTGATTTTCTGGTTATTATTGACAAAAAAAAAAACAAATTACATTTTCCACACATCTTTGTGGTGTTTCTCTTGCATTGTGCGTATCGTCTTTGCTTCCCTAAAGTCATAATTATGTGATCTAACCGATCAAACCTTATTGCATTATTTACTCTCTTATCTACAGCCTTTGGTTGTAAATTTGGTCGACCTAAAGAAGAAGGAGTGCTTTATTTTTGGAAGTAAGAATTTATGTATCGAGTGAAATCCAGGAGATCTAATGGCATTTCTTTTCCCAATACACATTTGCCTTTAGAGCAACCACGCATTGTTAACTGATGCATTCAGTGGAAATGCAAAGAGTGGGTAGCACCATTTTTTCATCCGATAGGTTACTCTCAGATTGCAAGTGTTCGAATCCATTCGATCACAATCTCCCATGTAAGTATTGTAACTCATAACTGCAGCAGGAGAAACAATATCAATATATTTACTTTTTGGATCTGCTAAATCTCTTTGCTTTGTCAGTTGGCTGAACACCATTTCTGTTTGAAGCTATTATTACAATATTGTTATCTTGATACAGAATCAGCGTTGTACCAGACTTGATATTGCGACGTCTTTCGTTCCGTGCGCGTCCGCCCTTGGTGCCGTCCGTGGGTACCGTTACGTACCGTTGGCCCTGTGTTACACAGACGAAAGACCGAACACGGAGGACGCTCGCCTCACCAGTGCCGAGTCAGGTTACACTCGAAACACAGGCGTATGCTGTATTTAAGGAGTACAACTTGCTCCGTAGACGTTCTTCACTATTGTGAAGAATAGTGATTTAAGGAAATTATAGAAGTTCTTGGATATTACGTTGTAGGGGCTTAATGTTGGATGAGTGAGAGGATGCAACTGTAAAAACAAAACAATTGAGCACATAAAAAAAGAGAAATCCAATGGATCTTTCAAAAATAAAGTATAATCTGTCCACAAGTTCGTTAAAGTAAATACAGAACACAATTATTGTGTGATAGACGTGTCCCTCAAAACACATTCATGCATCATATACATTTTAACACATATTGGAATATACTCTTCTTCTTCTTCTGCGGAACTTGTGCCTTACAAAAACTAATAATGTTCACCATTTTTTGATGTAATAACTATTCTGATAAAAAAATGACACCAGTCTGATTTACACCCTCGTTTAAATGTACTATAACCAGATTCGAACCCGCACTGGTAATTTTCTCGTGCACTCCCATCAAATAAAAGGAAACGACAACTCACATCTGGAACTTTTTCCCGCAGTTCTTTGTTCGATGCCGGTGATATTCCCGGCGACGACTCTCCTTATTCGCCACGTGTTAAGTTTCGTGCTTCAACCACCTTTATCCCGAATACAACCTCCTCGTTCCAAGTCTGCAATTCAAGTGGCTTGCGTCGGTCCGGAGAGGGATGACGTATTCGGCGACTCTTGTCTGGTCAGCGCGCTCTACGCGGGCTATTTAAACTTCACTGATTATGTGATCGGTCACAATATAGCTACCCCCTGCTTTGTTTTTTTAGTTTAGCGGCAAGTTTTTTTGGTTTTAGAGGCAAGTTTTTTTAGTTTAGAGGCAAGGGGATTGTAACACGTGAGCAACAGAATTGCTAACAAAACTCTAATTTCTCCCATAGTAACTGCAAAAGACAATTCCCCTCTCTGAGGAGCGTATAAAATTGGTATAATGTATTATTATTTTAATAACTTCATCATCATAAAGATTTCAAAGCATTCTACAGGATTCATATCACAATCCATGAAATTTGGCAGATTTCCATTTATGAGTTGCTTGCTGCGGGTATATCCTGTTTCTTCCACTCCTATTTTTCACACATTTTTCCTCCAGATTTATGACGCTCTACTCGCATGTTGCTTCGAAACATAATCTTCACTGGGTTCCTCTACACATTTACCAGACGTAATCAGTTTCACGAGAATACAAGTTTTCCAAAGAAACCTGACATGAAATGA